>CM035414.1:60707032-60814532 GCA_020310875.1 Ceratopteris richardii
AAGGGTGAGCTTAATAACTGGAGACAAATCTCTTGTGGAACTTTCATGTATTAGATTTTGCTTGTCACTAATCTATAAACTCATATTTTTTGAACAAAAGGGTTTCATTAGAGGACATATAAACTTGATGGAATCATTGCTCTACAACAAAGCATGGATTTTGATTCATTGCTTGGCCAATATTTGTATTTTTGGAAGGTTGACTTTGAAAAAAAATATGACTGTAATAAGTGTAATTCAACTCTTCATTCCTTAGATCCATTAGGAAAGCATGTCCCTTATTCTGTATACTTCTTACCATCACTAAGGTTGCCTATGCATGGCTCCAAAAAGTCTCTATATCTGAATGAAATACCTAGGGTACTTCCATACCAAGTTCTTTTTCCCCATACCATCTGCAACAAATTGTTGATGACACTAATATATTCATTAATGCTCATCACAACTCATATAGTAGACTCTTACTTGTATGAATACTTTCTACATTGCTAGTGGCTCCAACGAAAATTGCTTTAAAGTTTCCAATCTTGTAATCCCTTGATGGGTTTTCCCTAGTTCCAAGTTTCAGAATCGTAGGCATCACACTCGATTCCAATTGTGGTTAAATTAAATGGAGAAATCTTTAAGTGGTATGGCATATCAGCCTATTCTATCTATAAGATTGTTTGTTCTTAGCTGCTATGGTCTACCTCATATGTCATGTTTTTGTGTATGGGATTCCCATCAAGAGGAACATCCAAGATGATTATGTTGCCTAGGAGAACTCTATCAGGTAGGGGGATATATTGAAAAGGAAAACAAAACTCCTAAGCTTTCTTAAAAAGACTTCTATCCATGAAAATTGCAAAGATGGTCTAGAGATGGCGTGCACCTTAGAATTCGACTAGAATATGGATGCTAATTGTGTTTGGCAATCAATTAATTAAATGGGTTTCGGACCTACCTGATAAAAAGGAAAATTAGTCTCTTTGTTCCATACAACTACAAATCATGAAAGAACATAACATTTGAGATGTCATATTCACTCCACATGTTTTTGTTTTCCCTACGGAAGCAACCTCAACACTAAAATATAAGACTCGTAGTTTGATGTGGAAAGGTCTTTAGGTCTTTCGTTGAACTCTTCAATAAAAAACTTTCATGCCCTAGGAATCAATGTGGTTTAGATGGATATCTCATAATGCTGAATACATTCCTACTCCTGGAGATCAGATTTGTTACAAGAAAGGGTTGCTCTACATGGAAAGGCTTGTGCAAGGGAGGACAAGTGGCTAGTACGGAAATTTTTCTTACTATTCCTAACCTATATCTTGGTTGCAAACATGTAGCGCCGACATATAAGGAAAGACTATAGGTTCATTTGTATGTGGATGTTTCCCTTCAGCATTAAAAACTCCATACTACGTTTGATCCTCCTTTATAATGTATTTTTGGTTGGAATCATGTGTTCTTCTCGAGTACGACAAGCGTATCCAACCTATTTTCGCATGCGGAATGACGACTTCAGCGGCCGACGAATGCAAAGAGATGTCGAGAATGGATCTCAACGTCGGTGACCGATTGAAACATCTATAAAAACGATGGCGAGGGCAGACATTTTCGTCATTAACTTTGAGATTATTTGTGGACGTAGGGTTCGAACAGCTCGCGTTGCATCTCGTTATTGGTGGCGATGACTTTGTTCGACCTTGTGCTGCTAAGGTGTCTCTCTCTCTCTCTCACTCTCTCTCTCTCTCTCACTCTCTCTCTCTCTAACTCTCTCTCTCTCTCTCTCTCTCTCTCTCTCTCTCTGTCTCTCTCTCTCCCCTAATGCTATTCACATCGATATAGAACTGTGCTCATAATGTGGAAAGAAACGCACTCTGTGTTGATCTGGTGTTCGTGCTGTGCTAGATGATGAAGGGCTCTCTCTCTCTCTCTCTCTCTCTCTCCCCTAAGGAGTGCCATTGTGAATGGTCCAAAAGACTGTATGCAGTGCCTTTTTGTGTGTTATGAAATTATGAAGAATACAAGAGCTCGATCCAGTAGAAACGCGTCATCTTTTTGCATGTTACTGTTGTTACTGAGCATAGTTATGGGTGGCGATGACTTTGGTCGACCTTGTGCTGCTAAGGTGCCTCTCTCTCTCTCTAACACTCTCTCTCTCTTTCTCTCTCTCTAACTCTCTCGCTCTCTATCTCTCCCTCTCTCTCTCCCCTAACGCTATTCACATCGATATAGAACTGTGCTCATAATGTGGAAAGAAACGCACTCTGTGTTGATCTGGTGTTCGTGCTGTGCTAGATGATGAAGGGCTCACTCTCTCTCTCTCTCTCTCTCTCTCTCTCTCTCTCTCTCTCCTAAGGAGTGCCATTGTGAATGGTCCAAAAGACTCTATGCAGTGCCTTTTTGTGTGTTATAATATGTTGTATGTGGGTCTAGAATTATTCTGCGCTCGGAGCTGGATTTGTACAGGGAATTCTAATATATAACGCATTCTTTGTGATGTAGTGCCACTTCGAGGATGGCAATTTCAGCCACACATGCGGAGATATCATGCTCGTGCCCGATAACCTTGTCAGACTGCAAGCGGACTGCTTTGCCACAGGCAACCCCGACGCAGAAATCTATAGGAGCACACTTGGGTTAAACATGAACATTGAAAACAACAACGGCCAGCTTCGGTGCAGAGTTTGCATGGCATCGCCTTTAGTCCCTCGCCACTGTAACTTCTCTCACTCATGCCGAAATCTTCGACTAGAGGGCGCGATACTGTACGCTACTTGCGACGACCGTAATGGCAAGCTGGTGGAAACATCTCTGGATTTAGACCGCTGCGTTGTGAATCGCCAAGGTTATCTTGACTTCGTCTGTGGCTTTCTCTCTCCATACGCTTGAAGAGCCTTCAGTTTATAGACACACGATGCTGTTCATCCGGTTTATTCTAGCGTGCGTGATGTATGTATGCTCCTCATCTCGTTTCTTCTAGCATGTCTCTCCGTTGGCAGACTTTGATAATTATAGATCCAAGGATCAAATTTACGTTAAGTCTGTTGGAATGCTTGAGAGGCGCAGCCGTTTGATATGTGGGCTCTTTGAAACTGTGCCGTGCTGTCCATTGTCGTGATAATTAAGTCTCACTAGGTGCAATACATTCAATTTTCGTTTGATTTTTGTACACTGTAATCATTATCATGTCTGGCTATTTGTCGAAACACATCGTCTTCTTCACTTCGAATCAACAGAAGCTTTTTTAATCGCCGTCAACGTGCTTGGTTTTTTCTCCTGAATGCACGCTTCAAATTTTAAAAACAAGAAAAATGAAAGAGAATCACAAAGACGCTCCATAACGTTTTCCTCTCTGGAAACTCTTTCCGCCAAAGAACAAGGGAAAATGTCCTTCTTTGTAGTACAGTTGCAATTTCAAAGTTAAAGTCCGGGGGATTAGGCCTCGGCCGAACCTCCATTTAAAAAAACAAACTACGGAAAATGTCCGGAGTAGAAGGTCTTTCGCTCCCCGTGCAAAGTTCGTGAGGAGTTCCGTTGGGCTGAACGCTAACATAGGAAACATCAATGGACATTTTGGGTGCAGTGTGTGCCTCGATTCACCCTTAGTACCTCGCTACTGCAGCTTCTCTCACTCATGTAGAGATCTTAGACCAACGCGTGCGACACTGTACGCTACTTGCAACGATCGTAGACTGTCAGTTTCTCTGTGGCTTCGATTTCTATATTTTCTTACCCTCTAGCTATGAGTTTACAACCAAAGCGACATGGATGCATGCTGCAATAGTTTTTCAATATGCGAGTGACATTCTCTAACGAGCCCACTTTCATACTTATCCATACTTATCTAACGAGCCCCGTAGCTTATGTTTTCCTTTTTCTGCCTTTGGCTACAAGTCTACGTTTAACTTCTCCACCATTGATTTCTACCTTTAAATTCAGGTTTCTATTTATGTAGGTCTTTGTGGTGTATGATTGTTTTAAGTTTTTGATATGAGGAATGAACTAGAGACCACTTATTTCGTGTACTAATTTCTTCTTGAGCAATTTCTACGTTCAAACTCAGATTTAGGTTTACATAGACCACGATGCTGTATGATTATTGATTTGAAGATTGAATTGGAGACCAGTTCTTTTACTACCTATGGAGATGACATCTTTTCTAGGTTTGTCGGCATCGAGTGGTTTGCTAGATACTATGCTTATAATTGTTGAGTCATAATGCTCATTGTCTGTTGAACTACTACATTCATATTTCATTCAATCTTGTACGTCATACTCTTCATCTGCTATGCATGGCATCACATTCTCTCACATGAAATTGTAGTAATTCACGTTATGCTTGACGATTGGGAGTCTTCTAATGTCATAATCTCTGGGATTAATGAAACAAAGAATAACATTCTTCTCTTGATAGCAATGCAAGGAAGATTAGAGTAGAAGAAGCACACCAATTTAGCACTCTTAAGAATGGTCTCATGGTTGAGCTTAAGCGACATGTAAGATATCTATCTCTATAGATTCAAGAGTTTAAACATCTACACAATTTGAAAGAAATTTACCAGAGACTAAAGAAACCCCATGCACTTTTGAATCTTCTTCTAATTTCACAAAATTGTCAATATTCTATAGTGTGTTCATCACCTCTTCTAAAATGTAATGCACAAAGGAATGGATACCTTATGATATTTATCCATGTTGTTCTATATCATCATTATTATATTATCACATCTTGTGGTCTTACACAATGGGTGTAAACTAGCTCTAATGCCTAAATGGCAAGTAAGCCATGAGATACATACCAAGTGCAACTTCTTTTAGAGGTAGGAGAGGGAATTTGTGTAGTGTCTCGTGAGATTCATGGACGAGTCTATGTGTCTTGGGCTTCACACCCATATGAGAGTTGTTTAAGTGTTATCTTAAATGGGAAGCTTAGCTAAAAAGATGGTTCCATATGATAGAAGGTTTGACGGAAAATAGTCCATAGACATGTGGGAAACCTACTACAATGAGTGCAACTTCTCAAAGAGAGCATAGATCCATTCAAAACTGGTATTGAGAGATGAGAAGACTCTTTGCTCTCTCTCTCTCTCTCTATCTCTCATCTATGAGACCTAAAGGAAAGTGAAGAATTTAAATATATGAATTGGAGAATTGGAAAAGCCTCAAGATATGGCATTATTAACTACCCAATATCACTCACCTCAACCTCTGCGTGAGTAGTTTGTGGAACTCTTTATTCTCTGGCTCACATTCTACATGGAGATACACCTACTTCAATCAATAAATTTTGAATTCTCGGGCAATCAATCACAAACAGGAAGAAATAAGAGGATTTGGAGATGAGAGTTATCTATTTATGAAGTATGGGACGTAGAATTACATGGTAAAAAAAAATCCAATTACACATAGATGAAGAGAAGACTATGGCTTGTCCAGAACCTGCCCTGTTGCGAACATTTGTTTTATGTAGGATACAAGTTTCAAATTATGTAAATACCTTTGGGAAGTCTTCAAATACTTCAAGAAGGCTCATATTATTCATAAAAGATAGCAAAAATACCACATGAGTTCTAGAACATGGTGAGTCAAATTAGTGAGTCACAAGGGAGCTGTAGTGGTGTCTTAGTGGAAGGTCGATGTGGCTAGTTCTCAAAGTCCATCAATACTTTGCTTATTTGAGCACTTGAGTCATGTAATACCTTCACCCAAGTGTCTACCACGAATTTAGATGTATTAGGAAGGTTTTAGATTAGTTTCCCATGCTATAAAAAGAGGAGAAAAGTCGTGATCTTGTGGGAAGTCCAAGAGAGGCATATGTGTATCTCTATGCTGCTTTAGTTTTGTATGCAGAGATTGTAGAGCTTGTATCTGCCTCATTATATATCCACATTACATGTTTGACAGCTCATTTTAAAGCTCTTATTGTCTACTTTCACTGTATCAATTTTCATAATCATTAGATTTGTGAGCTGAGAGCAGTACTTTCTGCAAGTAGTGTGTGTTCTTTGGTTTCACCTCTGCTGAAGGTCTCCATTAAACCTCAAACTTGCAGAGGTCATATCTCCTTGTGTATTTATCCAAACTGAGTGTTCTGTGGCTCATTGGAAAGCTCTTGGTGTCTAGTATATGTGGTTAAAAGAGGTTTAGAAAATTCTAATCCATTAGAGAATATTAAGTTCTGTAAGCATGACTGATTTTCTTTGATGAACTTTGTGAGAAGGTCAACTTGTTCCTAGGGGGTTTCACCTACTTCTAGCTATATTTTGGAGGTCAATAAACTCCAACATTGGTATCAGAGCAAGGAATTGAAGCTTGGAGAAGTTTATAATACCTTGATGAAGAATTTGAAGCTATTGGAGAAGAGGTTCATCATCGACACTACACAAAGGTAGAAGGAGATAGCAAGGAAGCATCTCAAGCAACATCCAAGCAAAGAAAGGTGCATAGACTTTATTACAAAGGTAAATCTCATACTTCTTCTTATCAAATATATCCAAAAGGAGGTCTAAAGGAGGAAGTTTAGTATTTTGCACAATGGGCGATCAACATGCACAAATAGAGAAGCTTGATAAGAACAACTATCAAGCATGGCGATTTAGAATCATAGCATACTTGCAAGGTAGAGGCTTGTATGGTTTGATTGATGGAACGGATATCAAACCTATATTACCAGAGAATCCAAATCAACAACAGTTGAGGAAGTTTAGACTTTGGAATGAAAGAGACAAAAGGGTTATATTCATTTTATCACAAAATATTCAAGATTCAATGGTAGGACACATACAAGATCTAGACACAAGTAGAGATGTTTGGCTTGCATTGGAAAGGTTGTATGCTACAAGTACAAGAGCAAGGAAGATTCAACTCAAAAATGAGTTGAATAACATAAAGAAAGATACAAGGACATCGGTCAATGATTACTTGTTGAAGGTTAAAGAGATTGCAGATCAACTAGGATCAATTCAAGCTCATGTGGAGGACGACGACTTGGTTGCACATACTCTCAACGGACTCAAGGATGATGAGAGATGGAAACCATTCATTACTTCAGTTTATGTTAGAGGAGAATTACCAGACTTTGATCAGCTTATTGCTCTCATGGTCACGGAGGAGATGAATCTAAATGGCTCTACTTCAAATCAAAAAGGATCTCAAGGACAAGCTCTTTATGTAGGATCATCAAGAGGTGGAAACAGAGGAAGAAGAGGTTCAAATAGAGGTCGAGGAAGAAGGAGCGATGATCAAGAGACTTCAAGTGGCTTTTTCAACACAAGAGGAAGAGGAAGATCAAGCGTGAGAGGTACGAGAGGCAACTACAACTAAAATCAAAGACAAAGGAGTGAAGATAACAACAATTGCTATGTATGTGGAAGGTATGGAAACTATCCAAAGATTGTTATCAAAATGAAAATAATCAAGGTGGTAATCGAAGAGGAGGCTATTCAAGAAGAGGTAAACAACAAGGAAATTATGCAATTGAAGGTAAAAGTGAAGATTATGATTCTCTTATTATGATGAATGTAGAAACTATGATGAATTGCAATAGTAATGTATGGTATGTAGATAGTGGTTGCTCTAATCATATGTCACATGATGCTTCATGGTTTTCTAATATGCATAATCCTTCATGTAAAGGTCATGTTGAAACAGGAGATGATACAACACATATGATTATGCAGGTTGGAGATGTTGTTATGGAGGATAAGAGCAAGACAAATTGCTTGAAGGATGTACTTTATGTGCCAATGATCACTAAGAATTTGATGTCAGTTGGTCAAATGGTAGAAAAAGGTTTGCAAATAAGATTTAATCATGCAGGTTGCTTCATTGAGGATCCAAAGCAAAGGAGGTTAATTGCTAGAGGTCAAAAACAAGGTAGATTGTTTACATTCAAGGTAAACCCAAATCATACAAACTATTTCTCTTATGGTATGCATCGAATAGCAGAGCTTGATCTATGGCACAAAAGGATTGGACACATGATTGTACACAGGTTAAAGGAGCTACCAAAGAAGAGGATTGTTGAAGGATTACCTGATCTTACTAAGCAACATATACTGCATCTATGTGAAGCATGTCAAATGGATAAGCAGAGTAGACAGCCTTTCAAGCATTCAAGCAATGTAAGCAGTGGATTGCTAGAACTTATACACATGGACGTATGGGGTCCTACTAAAGAGGCATCCTTGGCTGGTAATAAGTACTATGTATCATTCATTGATGATCATAGTAGAATGACATTTGTGTATTTCATTAAACATAAGAGTGAAGTGTTTGATTGTTTCAAAAAGTTTAAATCATTTGTCGAGAAGCAAATAGGAAGACATGTTAAGAAGCTAAGATCCGATAGAGAGGGAGAGTATTTCTCTCAAGCTTTTACTAATTTTTTGTATGATGAAGGTATCAAAAGAGAAGTTACATGCAGGTATACTCCACAACAAAATGGAGTTGCAGAAAGAAGAAACAAAATCATAGCAGAAGCATCTAGAAGCATGCTAAATGATATGTGTTTGCCTAATTCTTTTTGGGCTGAAGCTATTAGCACAAGTGTGTACATTATGAATAGAGTACCTACTGCTGGAGTTCATCATTTGACACCATATGTCACAACTAGATGGTTATGTGCATGCAAAATGTCCTAATCATGTGTGCAGGTTAAAGAAGGAATTGTATGGTCTTAAGCAGGCACCAAGGGCATGGAATGCAAGGCTGGTAAAGTATCTTATGCTGCAAGGATACACAGCGAGTCATGCTGATCCTTCACTTTATGTAAAACATGTAGATGGCATGTGTGTCTATGTACGCATTTATGTGGATGACTTGTTGATTATAGGGAATGATGCAAAAGCAATTGATGAGATAAAAGGTAATTTGGGAAAGTAATTTAAAATTTTAGATCTTGGTTTGCTTAGATACTTTCTTGGGATTGAAATTGTGTATGGCGATGAAGGTATGTGGTTGATACAGAGAAAGTATATATGTGATATGCTGAAACGGTTTGGTATGCAAGAATGTAAATTTGTTTCTACTCCAATGGAACGTAATGTAAAGTTGAGTGCAAAGGAAGGCGATGAGTTGCATGATATGAATGTGTATAGATCCATGGTAGGATCTTTGATTTATGCAACAAAAACTAGACCTCATATATGCTATGCAGTGGGAGTATTGTCACAGTTTATGCATGAACCTAGAGTACCTCATATGCATGCAGCAAAAAGAGTGCTTAGGTATTTGAAAGGTACCATGAACGAAGGATTATTTTATAGTCATGATGCTGATCTAACTCTTAAAGTCTTTAGTGATGCAGATTGGGCTGGAAGTAAAGATGACAGAATATCCACAAGTGGATATGTCGTAATAGCAGGAAACAAGACATTAACATGGAGTTCAAAGAAACAGCCTACAGTTGCTCTATCTTCTACAGAGGCTGGGTATAGAAGTTTAGCATTGGCTACTACTGAGGTTATGTGGTTTAAAAAGTTGTTTCATGACTTGAATGTGCAGGTTGATGTACCACTGATATATGGGGATAACTTGAGCAACATTCATATGACCTCAAATCCTATCTTTCATGCTAGAACAAAGCATATAGAGGTTCACTATCATTATGTTCGAGAGAAGGCCATAAACAATGAAGTACAAGTTTCTTTTGTGGGAACAAAGGATCAAGTTGCAGATATCTTCACCAAATCCTTGGATGGACCGAAACTTCAAAGATTCAACTATATTCTTGGCATGAAGGAAATACCCTTTGAAACTTGAGGGGGAGAATGTTGCGAAAATTTATTTTATGTAGGGTACAAGTTTCAAATTATGTAAATACCTTTGGGAAGTCTTCAAATACTTCAAGAAAGCTCATATTATTCATAAAAGATAGCAAAATTACCACGTGAGTTCTAGAACATGGTGAGTCAAATTAGTGAGTCACAAGGGAGCTGCAGTGGCGTCCTAATGGAAGGTCGATGTGGCTAGTTCTCAAAGTCCATCAATACTTTGCTTATTTGAGCACTTGAGTCATGTAATACCTTCACCCAAGTATCTGCCACGAATTTAGATGTATTAAGAAGGTTTTAGATTAGTTTCCCATGCTATAAAAAGAGGAGAAAAGTCGTGATCTTGTGGGAAGTCCAAGAGAGGCATATGTGTATCTCCATGTTGCTGTAGTTTTGTATGCAGCAATTGTAGAGCTTCTATCTCCCTCATTATATATGGAAATTACATGTTTGATAGCTCATTTTAAAGCTCTGATTGTTTACTTTCACTCTGTCAATTTTCATAATCATTGGATTTGTGAGCTGAGAGGAGTACTCTCTGCAAGTAGTGTGTGTTCTTTGGTTTCACCTCTGTTGAAGGTCTCCATTAAAATTCAAACTTGCAGAGGTTATATCTCCTTGTGTATTTATCCAAATTGAGTGTTCTATGGCTCATTGGAAAGATCTTGGTTGTCTAGTATATGTGGTTAAAAGAATTTTAGAAAATTCAAATCCATTAGAGAATAGTAAGCTCTGTAAGCATGACTGGTTTTCTGTGATGAAGTTTTTGAGAAGGTCAACTTGTTCCTAGGGGGTTTCACCTACTTCCAGCTATATTCTGGAGGTCAATAAACTCCAACATGCCCTATACCATTTTTGTATTAACAATTTTAAGGCGTACATTTTGATAATTTCCCATTTGACAGAGGGAAACTAGAAAAGGAAGTTTTGGGAAAGTTGTGTATGTGTTTACTATGGTGTATAGAACGTTATGTGGAGTCACGAATTTCCAAATGTTGCAAAGTAGGAGGAGATTTTGGTTTCATCAAAGTATCCTTTTCCACCATTTTCATTCAATTCACCTCAAAGATTATTATATACACATAAATGCATTTTTGGCCATATCTTTGACATTCAAACTCTACTTTTGATGTCTCATTGCTCTTCTAAAGAGCAAGATGCGTTTTTTCCATCCATTTTAGAATAATTAGATTCCAAGAAGGTTAGTCTCAAGTGTCTGTCATGACCTCTACATAATCTTTTGTAATGCACAACTTTTCCATTCAACATCTAAATGACATTAATTTGCTTCTTAACAATGGATTTACTTGCAAAACATATTTCTGAATTATGTACACTGCAAGAGAACAAGGATTACGACCACCACGTGCTTGAGAGATGACTCTCCTCCCAACAAAATGCCTTTATATATATCTCTCTTCAGGGGACTGCCTTCTTGGGCAGGTGGATACTAGCCAGCCATGTGTCGGCCATGTAACTACTTGTGCGCCAAGTGTCCCAGTTAACTCGAGTTAACTCCAGTGGATGCTTCTAGAAGGCTCTAGATCTCTTTAGGCAAAATACTCTCTCCATTTCTCCCATGGGGATTGAACCCAAGACCTCCTCCTTCACATCCTTGACACTTAACCACTAAGCTAAGTGGATCACTTGTTCACAAGAGCACAAGACCTCCTAGTAAGACTAAAACTCGAGATCTTTGGTCATACACATGGATGACCAAACGGTGTCCGATTTCAGATCCGTCTGAACCGGCCAGATCCCTGGATCATAGACTTACTTTATTACATACACATTGTATGAGAGTTTGTTGATTATGGTAATTAAGCATTTTCAAGTGTCTAAAATCTTTTGGCTCCATTTCAAAGTGCTTTTTGGAACAATTTCATTAGTTTTTTTTGCTTCCAAAATGTGCCCATTCCTAATAGGATATCTCCAATTTGAGCTTCAAGTCTTGTTAGAAAACTTTTCACAAGCATGTAAGGCTTTTAGGATCATAAGTTATATCATCGTTATGTTTTAAAAGTAGGGAAATACTTCACTTTTTAAGTTTGTAAATTCAACACATCTTTGATTTGTCCTTATTTAAGCATTCATGAAACGTTTATTCATCTTCATTTAGAGAAACATTGTACTTCCATATTAACTCCTGTGAATAATTGCACCTTTGTTTTGCAGGTATGTTAATCTTTTAAGAAACTTAAGAGTATTGAGGAGTAGAATACACATTTATAAAGTTTAACATAACATTTGATATGCAATGTTTTTCTTGGGAGATTATCTTATTTAGTTCCACATGAAAATATATTATAAAATTTTCATTACACTCTTATAGATCATTTAATGGAGAATAGAGAGGCTATGTGATAGGAGAACAAGGAGTGGGTAAGGCACCTTCTAAGAGAGCCTCCTAGTAGTAGATACTATGAGCTTTTGATCGGAATACCAACATGGAGTCATATTCTTAGCTATTATAAGCTAAACTAGTCACTTTGCACGTATGGCTAACTATTCTAGATGGCATACTTTAGATTGAAACAACTTTTGAAAGTTTGGAATCATTAAATGTGTACTAGAATGATCATAGATACACATTCACATGACTCACCTAGGTCTTTAAATTTGCCTTAGGTCCATTGAGAGCATTAAATACCAAGGAAATAAGTTAGATAAGATGCCTTATAGTAGATGGATGAATAGACTACCTATGTCCATAGATAGAAACTAGTTAGACTTGAGAGTTTGTTGATCATAGAATCACATAAACCAAGATAGAATAGTCATAGGATATGGTACTCATGTGAATACACCAAACATGATAGACATGAGTTCCAATATCTTAGTTATGGGAACTATGAATTGTGCTTCCATGGATTGACTATGAGAATGACTAATTGGGATGGGGAGAATTATTTTGCTTTCAGGACTCTTCCTGGTGTATAATTCATGGGCTTAGAGGGTTAAACATATGGATTCTAAAGGTTAGAATATGATGTATGTTTGCTTTGGTCTAACCCTTGAATTACCCTTGGAACAGGCCTTAAACCTTTGGGTGAAACCCTTGGTTTTTACCAATGAGGTATTTATTCATATGATCTCCCAGTTGAATGGTTAGAACCTTAGGCTTGATTTATCCTAAGGTGTGGGAACCTTAGTCTTAGTCTTGGGAGAAGCTTCTCTAGGAGCCACCTTGTGTGTACGTGAGAGAAGAATCCTCATTTGATTTAGAAGGCATGTGATAGACCTTGGGAAATTAGAAGGCATGTGATCACCCTTGGGAAAGTGTCCACATGAGGGATACTTGGCTGGACACTTGGCCAATCTCAAGGACATGCACCCTCTTGGACTAGAGGTATATATATGGGTGGAGTTGGATGGCTGGATATGTGCTCTCTCTTGGTGAGGTGGTTTTTCTAAGTAGTAGTTTGTTGTTTCACAACATTGGTATCAAGAGCTAGGCTTTGTTTTTCTTGCAACTTTGAGGAGACGGAGTTTTGCGTCAGAAGATACCGCCGACTCCCGACTTGTTCACGTGAGAGCATTTCATAGCTTCTTGGACACCATGCAAAAGGTCCCATTATCCTCATTTTGATTTAGAAGGCATGTGATAGACCTTGGGAAATTAGAAGGCATGTGATCACCCTTGGGAAAGTGTCCACATGAGGGATACTTGGCTGGACACTTGGCCAATCTCAAGGACATGCACCCTCTTGGACTAGAGGTATATATATGGGTGGAGTTGGATGGCTGGATATGTGCTCTCTCTTGGTGAGGTGGTTTTTCTAAGTAGTAGTTTGTTGTTTCACAACATTGGTATCAAGAGCTAGGCTTTGTTTTTCTTGCAACTTTGAGGAGACGGAGTTTTGCGTCAGAAGATACCGCCGA
Organism: Ceratopteris richardii; assembly: GCA_020310875.1. NCBI lineage: Eukaryota > Viridiplantae > Streptophyta > Polypodiopsida > Polypodiales > Pteridaceae > Ceratopteris > Ceratopteris richardii. The sequence continues at coordinate 60,720,676 of CM035414.1, forward strand.
CTCCCGACTTGTTCACGTGAGAGCATTTCGTAGCTTCTTGGACACCTTGCAAAAGGTCCCGTTATGGGTGACCCTGCCCTATGGAGAGTAGAGTAGTTTGTTGTTTCACAACATTGGTATCAAGAGCTAGGCTTTGTTTTTCTTGCAACTTTGAGGAGACGGAGTTTTGCGTCAGAAGATACCGCCGACTCCCGACTTGTTCACGTGAGAGCATTTCGTAGCTTCTTGGACACCTTGCAAAAGGTCCCGTTATGGGTGACCCTGCCCTATGGAGAGTAGAGTAGTTTGTTGTTTCACAACATTGGTATCAAGAGCTAGGCTTTGTTTTTCTTGCAACTTTGAGGAGACGGAGTTTTGGGTCAGAAGATACCGCCGACTCCCGACTTGTTCACGTGAGAGCATTTCGTAGCTTCTTGGACACCTTGCAAAAGGTCCCGTTATGGGTGACCCTGCCCTATGGAGAGTAGAGTGTGATTCTTTTGGCTGTTCTACGATCTCTGACGTCCACGGTGAGTGTCTTGACCACGTGATAGTTTCAGTGAGAGTGAGAACTGTGATCGTTCGTAACTACTCACTTTTCATACTCACTATTCGTATTTGGACATCTGCGCGCGCCTCATATATTATGCGTCCACTTAGTTAACAAACTCTATATGGGATATAAACCAACGCAGCGAATTCTACTTCCGAGATTGGTTTTTTCTTAAGTTCTCTTCAGCGTCTTGTACAAGTAGAGATGCTCACGCAAGACGTAGAAAGTCATTTCTCCTTTTATTTATATGAATAAAGATTCACATATGAACTATTAAATAGGATGTTTTTCATTATACTCCTTGCTCGTTCAAAGAGCCAAAAGGTGGAGATGGACAATTCTTAAGAGGTTTTCTTTTGCATTATTCTCTTGCTTCTTTTTTATTAGATAGGATGCAGCTCAAGAATCATACGTTTCTCTACCAAGAATCTCAAATCAATTTAGTGCTTGAACTTAGAGTTAGAGAATGAACGCTTGAAAGCTTCTATTCTCTCTTTCCTTTCTTCTAATCCATTACGGAGGATAAAAAGGAAGCATGGATCTTGAAGACAACGGGTGTGGCTTGATCAATTTCAATCTCCACCAAGGAGAACCTTCAAAGCTAAGTATTATTTCATTCCATTCGAATATTTTACTTCTAAAAGAAACTATATGTGCATCTTTTGTGTATGCTAACGTATATTGAAGCAAACAAAAGTACGTATGGATTTGATGTGAAATAAGATAATGTGTTTGCTTTCATAAGAATTTGGTGGCATACATAGAATATGCTCAGAAACAACTCCGCATGCACATGGAATAGTGCATACAATGATTCATTTAAATGATGCTCTGAAGGCATAATTGGAAACAAAGAAAGGAATCTTATAGCATGGAATGGACTCACCGTGGAAAGATGATGAGATATTGAGCATAGCAAGTTCATCATAATAAAGCAAGGCATGAATGGATATATTAAGCATAGATCCTTGCACTAAATGGGATTCTAAATATGAATTCCATGCATGCTTTAAAGAGGGGTTGAATACTTGGACCTTATGCATGCTAAGCATTTTTAAGTAAAGATGTACTAGCCATGGAGATACGTTAAGTATGCATATTAGTTAATGGGATCATATATGCATGTGTTGATGGGACATGAGAGAGAAGTAACTTGAATAAGTTTAAGGTTTTGAGATAGAAAAATGACTTCTTCATATGAAGTTAGAAGCATGAAATTTTAATGGTGTGATAAGATTATGAGACTCAATGCCCAACAATTTTTATGCTTTTTATATGTTGGCTTAATTAAAAAGCCAACAAAACTCAACTTAGGAACATGAACTTTAAACTTCGAGTCTTAGCTATGGCCAAGCATTTAAAGCTTCAAATCCAACAAGTTTCTCTTCTTATTAAACCATAAATGGTAGTAATAAGAACTGGAATTGAAAAATCCAAAGGAGATACTAGAAGCTTATATGACACCCTACACACATGGGATAATATTTCATTGTGAAGGATGTTAAGAAGTTCAGAGGAACTTCAACATCTGATCATTGAGGACAATGATCACACAAAAAGGGGGGAAGAGAATGTCCTCAAAGGACATATTAGGGAAAAAATGGTTGAACCATTTTACCCTTTTTTAGCATTCATTTCTTCCCCAATAAGCTTCTTCGTTCATTGTCAAGAGGTAGGATCCATTTAGAGCTTTGAGAAAATTGCTTGAAAAGTGAAGAATTGTAACTCATTAAGCATATCTAGTGAAGAGGAAGATTAAAGATTTGAAAGAAACCCTTAAGAACTCTACTCCAAAATGTGCTCTATAAGTAAGAAACAATTTATCAAGATGGTTAACAAGGTAACCATTTAGCAAAGCTTATGATTGACTATATCCTTTGATACAGATGCCTACTAGTATGAGTATACTAGCTCTATTATCAAATGACATAAACAAAGATAACTTTGATTGCATCTAATCAAGGAAATAGTTCAATGAAAGCTCAAAGTCTTTTCAAAGAACAAATCAAGATTCTATAAGAATGTAACTTACAAAGATTTTGATATTATTTGATAAGGGTAAAACAAATGGAGTTAAATCCTTGAGTAAAAGATAAAGTTGTCTACGCTAAGGTGGGATTGTAAATTGGATGGTATGGGACATCTAGGTTTACAATGTCACTTAAGTGGGTTCAGTGGTATGGGACACTGAACTTAAGGATAATGGAAGCTTTAGCTCAAGGATATTGGAGAGTTTTTGAGTGAAGGATTTAGCATAAATGAACCTCCCATTTGGATAGGAAATTAAAAGATCATCAATTTCCTACAGTTTTCGAGGAAGAAAACTCTTTAAAGGGGGGAAGAAAGGTATCATCAATATGCTACTTCTAAGCAAAAGATATTCCTTAACTCTTTAATGAAAGTTAAGGAGTACATTGGATGTCCAAGTATCCAAGTGTGTTTTGAGTTAAATCTCAAACACAGTAAGAACCAGATATGTAAGAAGGGAATTCATTAAAAAATTCCATTTTGGCAAGTGAAGTAAGGAAGCTAGCCAAAGACTTGAAGCATATTCAGAGCAGGATATTTGAAAATGGATAAAGATGTGTCCAAAGTTTGGATCAGTAAGCATGAAAACTTGCTTAAGTCAAAAAGGGTGACATATAATCGTTGATCCCTAAAAGGAGAATAGTTAATGGTTTGAAGAACATCAACATGATGTTGAAGAATTAAGCAAAGATATCAACTTGTGAAAGTATGAGTTTAAGATCCCAAGAAAATCCCATGGGTAAATATCATTAAAAAAGGGATCGAAAGGAGAAAAGACTCGATCTAATCTCCTATTAAATTAGCTAGAGGAATTTTGAGAAAGACAAGTGACCTAACTTGGTCAAATATATCAAACCTTTTAAGTTTGGATAATTCAAGAGGCCTCCATTGGTAAAAAAAGGTCAAACCTTTTTATAGTTCGATACCAATTAAAGTTCAAAGCTCAACCTAAATAGACCTTTGAATTAATTGACATTAGAAACCTTAGTCTTTGCTCTCATGTATTGATACCAAGGAGTTCCAAGATGGAATTCATGATCATGGTAAATGATTAGAGAGCATTGGAAAGATAAGGGCAAAAAAGGTGGAAACATTGAGAATGTGGTTCTATGGATTGGAGAAAGGACTCACTGGTATGGGATAGTGAGAACTAACTGCCATTGAGATTTTTCTTTGATGGCCAGAGAGAAAATAGGCTCAAGATCCGATAGGAAACATCACGATAAGCCTTAAAGATAAGACCATTTAGATTAAGGTATTAAGTTCATTATGAGGTATAGAAATGTACCTCCTTGAACCAATTGTATGAACAAAAGGGTAAATAGAATGAACATGACATTTACCCTAGAAAAGGCTATCCTTTATCCTCGTGAGAAGATGCATTTTTCTTAATAAAATGCAAAGCCAAATTTTATATGGAACAATAAATTTGGATAAGTAAGAGGGTAAAGAATATTAGGAGTTTACTAAGTTAAACTCCAAAAGTAAAGTCAAGCCTATTCAAGTATAATAACCTTGAATGAAAAATGATCTATAAAAGATCTTCTTTTGAATCTTTGGTAAGAACAAGTGATTTAAGAATGTTCCTAGCAAGATCTGGGATATGATTTCCAGAAACAGGTGTCTTTCTTGCAAGACCTTGAAACTTGAATCATCTAAACTCCATCCAATAGAAAATCTAGAGGGTATCTTGATGGCTTGATAAAGCATTATCCCTCAATTATTTTGAGGATTGGAAGGAATCGGTTTAGTAAGCTCTCTTTCTCTTTAGCCTTGGTTATCTTCAAGGTTAGTATACATAACTATCTCGAGTATGAACCAGAGTCGGTTCAAGATAGTTAGTATTGATTCTCATTGGAAAGAACTGGCTTACAAAGAACAAGGTAGAGACCCAAGAGAATGGTCTACCTAATAATTCCAATTCTTAAAGTCATATTTGGATCTAAGTCTTGAATGTCGAATCTTCCAAAAAGGATTAAACTCTAGTTTGAGATTTAATCTAGGGAAATTCAAAGATGATCAACATAGGGATCCACTTGTAGACATGAACTTTAAAAGTGGGTATATTGTCATTCGGAATAGTTGAACTTTATGTTTCAAGAAAACTTGGATGATTGAAATTAGTCCACCTAAGTTGCCAATGAATGACAAGATAGTATTTCTCCTCATTTTATTGAGCATGTTTTGGCAGGGACTCACTAGACCCACTTTGCTAAGTTCATATCTTTAGTTAAGTCCTAGAAAATACAAATAAAGTATATTTGTATTTGAAAAGGACTATAAAAGAATAAGTTAAGTTCAGAACATCTGAAGATTCCTCTCCTTTCTGTGGAAAGTGAAAGATGAATCTAATTTTTGGCCCTTTCAAGATAGAGATAGGATCTCTATCTTAGACTCCTAAAATTATAAATTTCTAGGAAGTACAAAGTGTACTGAAATATATTATTTTATGGAGCTCAAGGTTTGTGAAAGTGCCAAAAGAAAAAGACCGTACCACCAAAGAATTCCACCCATATCACTAGTCCATAGATATAGGGCATGCATGTACATTCGAATGGACTAAACAAAAGTGATTTGGGCAGGGATTTTGATTCCTTTCCTTTCAGATTAAGGTAGGGATTAGCCTTTATCTGATTACTAGAAATGAATCTAAAGAGAGAGATGACCATGCTCAGAGTATAGATCATGGTGCATGGGGGAATACTTCACATATTATACCTACACGCATTTTTGAGGAGGAAAATGTTAAAGGGGGGAAGAATGTTGTATAATTCATGGGCTCAGAGGGTTAAAGATATGGATTCTAAAGGTTAGAATATGATGTATGTTTGCTTTGATCTAACCCTTGAATTACCCTTGGAACATGCCTTGAACCTTTGGGTGACACCCTTGGTTTTTACCCTTGAGGTATTTATTCATATGAGCTCCCAATTGAATGGTTAGAACATTAGGCTTGATTTATCCTAAGGTGTGGGAACCTTAGTCTTGGGAGAAGCTTCTCTAGGAGCCACCTTGTGTGTAGGTGAGAGAAGAATCCTCATTTGATTTAGAAGGCATGTGATAGACCTTGGGAAATTAGAAGGCATTTGATCACCCTTGGGAAAGTGTCCACATGAGGGACACTTGGCTGGACACTTGGCCAATTGCACAATAAGACTTCCTATTAGAGAAGAAAAAAATTTATTAAGAAGGTGTAAAAAACTTTGGAGACAAAGCTTTCATACTTGAAAGAAGATAATGAATGGATTATTGATTATGAAAGAATTCATGTGTTCTATAGGTTAAACACTGTGTAATGAATTCTACTAGGAAGAACTCCCTCAACTTCTAAACTTTTGATGTAGAAATCAACAAGAACAAGTCCATGGAATTATAATCATCATAAGAAAAATGATAATTTATAGATTCCTACTCATTTCTAACAAGGATATTGCATCCCTACTCAATATGATAAGAAGTATAACGACTCCACTTCACTCACTTTAAGTTTTTATACACTAACAAGATAAAACTAAAGTCCATCTCAAATCTTTTTTCTAAATCTTTGTAAATCTAAGTCTAAATTCCTAACACTTATAAGATGTTATAAATTCCTTAGTAATAGGAAGAAAATAAATTGAAAATATTGAGACATATTGGTTCCTATAACTAAAATATATCACACTTTTAATAAAATCAATCATTTCCTAAAATACCACTTGCACTATGAGCTACAAAAGGAACTGGTGATGCTTTATTTCTTATAGAATAATTTAGCTCTACTTAAAGAAACATCAATATATTAATGTATCCTTTAAATATTTTTCCATAGATTAAAAAAACTATCACATATACAAAAAACGTTTTGTAGCTCTAATTGATGCTTTAAAGATTCTTGCTACCAAGGCCTTCTGAAATGTTTGCAAATGGTCTCTCATGTAAAACATTTTGTAAGAGCTAAATAAAGCCTCTCAAGAAAAACCATTCACTTTCCTAGAAAACAAGCCAAGAGATCAATCATTGCAAGCACATTTCATCTATAGTGAAAGGTACGAGAAATGGATAGCTAATGCATAGAAAATTTAAAGTAATAAGTGATCGAGATAGTTGACCAGAGAGAGAGAGATAAAGAGAGAGAGGGTGAAGAAAGAGCAACAAAGAGAGAGAGAGAGAGAGAGAGAGAGAGAGAGAGAGAGTAGTAGAAGAAAAAAAGGGAGGACATCATGAGAAAAAAAATAAAAAGAAATTAATAAAAAATGACAAAGAGAATAACCGAAGAGAAAGAGATAGGAAAAGATATAAAGAAAAACTACCAAAGCCAAGGATATAAATAGAAACATAGATAGATAGATAGCACAGTAGATAGATAGAAAAAGATATATATGTGTGTGTGTGTGGGTGTGTGTGTGTATATATATGTATATATATATATATATATATATATATATATATATATATATATAGACAGAAAGAGAAACATAAATAGAAAGATAAATGTTGATATATTTAGGTAGTGATGTGTGTGAACACACTTGGACCGCAGGGGCACTTTTTCCCCTCATTAGGAGGTTTTTACCCCTTGGCTTCTATATACGCCTATTGCCCTAATGGGCTACTTATCTTTGTACATTCTTTAGTAATACATTCAGTATTGTGTGTCATGCTCCAAGCTTCTTCTCCTTCCATGTGTTGTTCGTGTGCTTCCGCAGATGTCTATCTCCAATAATTGGTATCAGAGCAGGTCGTCACTTCATCTTGGGCACCATCGACACTCCTCCGAATGCACTATCGCAGTGCTTGTGTAGGCTATTTTGTCTTTTTGTGCCAAAGGTATATACCAGTTTCTGTTCGCCTGTATAAACGTCTCGAAGTCTCCTACAAGTCTAGCAAAACTCCTCTGGGCAGTTTTGTTCAACTTTTTGATAGAGTCAATTTTCTGCATCAAGGTATTTTAGTCTCCGATCATGGCTGAAAGGAGTGATGTATTCTGTATGTTGGTTGTTGAGGATAAGTTTGATGGTACCAACTACCCATTATGGGCTTATATGATGGGACATGTATTGGTTGCAAAAGGATTGTGGAACATTGTGCAGGGTGTTGAAAAATGTCTTATCACACGTGCAACCATTACAACTACAGGTACAAAAGCTGAGGCAAAGGTGTCGAAGATGATGATATTCTACATATTCTTGTTCGTGCTACGGTTTTCGCTGCACCTATTGCAGAGCAGTAGGTGCTTGATAGCTTTGTCTGTCAAATGTGCCATTATTCCTCACATTCGCTCTTGCAAAATAGTTAAGGATGCTTGGGATACACTAACCACATTGTATCAAGCTAGGAATGAGGCTCGTGTTGCTTACCTCTGAAAACAGCTGGAGAGTGAGCACATGAATGCAGGTGATTCTATGGACAGTTTTCAAACAAAGATCAAAGAATTCAAGGAACACGATTTTTGCTAATGAGATTATACTAGATAGCTCAATTGTACAGACCATTCTGAATGGTCTTCCTAATTCATATTAGAGTTTTCCTTCTACTCTTCGGTTGATGATGAAAGGCAATACAAATGCCTTATCATTTGAGGAGTTAGTCTCTGTTCTGTTGTAGGAAGATCAGTCAAGGCAGAACATGCCCATTATGCGTGTTGCAGATCAAGATTTCCTGGCTAATCAGAAGGGCAAAGGAAAATGGAGCTCTTCAAGTAGTAAGCAGAAATCTGCAAATGCTGCACATTCAAAGAAGGAAGATAAAGATGAGAAGAAATCAGAAAAGCAGAAATTGTTTTGCAAGTACTATAAAGGGAATGATCATATCATAAAGAACTATCCAAAATTGGTTGCTAAAGAGGCAAAGAAGAAAGAGGCAGGAATGGTTGTTGCAGAGGCCTCTTCACCAAAAATAGAGTCTGCTAATCTTAAGTAGGAAGAAGAATGGCCGTATAATACTCTCTGTAGTTTTCACCCATCTTCTCATCATCAGTGCATGTCTGTAGTAGACTCAGATGTTTGGTATTTTGATAGTGGGGCGACCAAACATATTACTTCCTAGTGGAGTTCATTCTCTTCACTCGAGCCTGCCCCTATAGGGAATACTCTTACATGCACCAACAACTCGTTTTATCATGTTATGGGAGTTGGTAAGATCATTTTGAATACTGCTGATGGTAGTTCTTTCACTTTGTCAGATGCTTTATTTGTGCCAGGGATCAAGAAGAACCTACTATTTGTTTGTACATTAGCCAAGATTGGCCTGGTTGTGAAATTTGTTGATGACAGGTGTACAGCTCATGATCTATCAAATGGCGATGTAATTATTGCTTCTGGCATTTTATGTCGTGGGCTGTATAAGCTCATAGACTCTGAAAGATGTGTGAATGATTCGGCATGTGCAGTACATGATTCTCAGGCTATGTCAGATGCAAAGCTTTGGCATGCACGCTTTGGTCATCTGAATTTTGCTAGTTTGCTACGTGTGCAGAAATCTGAAATGGTGTCCTCTTTTCCCAAACTTGAGGCACCTAGAAAACATGTTTGTGAAGGCTGTTTTTTGGGAAAAATGCATGATTCCTCATTTCCAAAAGATGGTTCAGTTCCGGCTACTCAGAAATTGCAGCTTGTACCTAGTGATGTCTCTGGTCCTATGCAAACACCTTCTTTTGGAAATTATCTTTACTTTGTGACTTTCATTGAGGATTTTTCTAGGCATGCATGGGTATATTCATTGAAGGCAAAGTCCAAAGTGTTCGTGCTTCAAATAGTTTTTGGTTTTGGCTCAAAATCTGTCAGCATGTAAAATGGGCCCTCTGTTCAAATCGAGGGGGGGGATATATATCTTCTGAGTTTAATGCATTTCTAGCTGAACATGGGATAAAACAAGAGTGGACAGTGCCATATACACCTCAACAGAATGGATTTGTTGAACGAAAGAATAGGTCACTCATGGAGATGGGGAGGTGTATGGTCAAGAGTCATGCTTTACCACATAGGTTTGGGCTTGAGGCTCTCATGTGTGCAACATATGTACTTAATAGGTATCCCACTAAAGCGCTATAGTCTATCACTCCATATGAGGCTTGACATGATCGCAAGCCATCTGTTGCTCATGTGCGTGTTTTTGGTTGTTTAGCATATGCATTAGTGCATGAACAACATCACAGAATATTGGATGATAAAGCAGTAAAATGTATTTTTGTTGGGTACAGTTCTGAAAGTAAAGGCTATCGTCTGTATCATCCATAGACTAAATGCATTCTGGTTATCCCTGATGTTGTTTTTGTGGAAGATGCTATTCAGCCATTGTTTTCATGTACTAAGGAGACATCTGTTAGCTCCAAAGACATGTATGATCCCTTGCTACCTCTTTTTATAGGTGGACAGTCTGGTGTTGGTCCCCATGAGGCAACTTCTCAGCCTTTGCAGGTTTCATGTGATGATGCAGATCATTCCATTTCTTATGCAGATTTACATGATGCACTAGTTGATGAGAGAGCTGATATTGAGCAAGCAAAAACTATGCCAAAATGGCTAGAGCAGACTTTGCGTGACAACAAATTAGATGCACCTTTGTCATATCCTACTCATTGAGGCTCTCATAGTGCCTCTTTTGCATCAGATTGCTATGCTATGGCTCCATCTAGTCTCTGCGATGAGAATGAGCCTGTTTTGTTTGATCAAGCAAAAAATTTAGAAAATTGGATGGCTGCTACGCAATCTGAATATGATGCTATAATGAAGAATGGTGCTTGGTCTTGATGTGACTTGCCTCCTCGCAAGAAGGCCATTGGCACTAAGTGGGTATACAAGCTGAAGTGTAAATCGGATGGTACAGTTCATAAGTATAAGGCTAGGCTTGTTGCAAAGGATTACACACAAAAAAAGGCATTGATTTTGATGAGTCCTTTGCACCTACATGCCGTATGACTACTTTTCGGAGCATCTGTGCACTTGCAGCTCATCATGGTTGGAATGTCCATCAGTTGGACATTAAAACTGCATTTCTAAATGGTGACTTGCATGAAGAAGTGTATGTTTTTTAGCCCCGTGGCTTTGTGCAGAAAGGGCATGAAAACTAGGTGTGTAGGTTAAAGAAGGCATTATACGGTTTTCTACAGGGTTCATGGTTCATTTTGCTCATCTCTTTTGTGTCCGATAGTATTTAAGTTTGTCAAATCATGCTTTAGTTGCTATTAGAGTACACATCACATGTACTCAGTTTTTTTTGGGCAAAATGTACTGTCTTTTGCTAAACAACATGGTAATGTTGCTGTAGCTAGAGACAACACGCTATGCCTAAAAATAACTTTGCAGATATGGTTGTCGGTATGCACGAAGTTACTCCTAGACCGTCCACGGTATGCCCGCCGCTATGCACGATGGTACACCTAGCAGCTGTCGGTATAGGCACCGGTACGGGTGTCGGTATGAGCACCACTATTTTCGATGCTTATACCAATACACATACCGATGCTCATACCAATGCATATATCAATGCTCATATTGGTATTTTGGCTCCAATGCCTATAGCTACCCTTACAGCAACATCGGGGCAAAATCACACCCATTTATTTTCCTCGTTAAAAGCCTCACTATATGCCTGATATGATGTGGTGTCTGCAACCTCTGTGCAGATTACTATGTGTGACTTAGGAGCTCAATTTTCTACTTTTTAGATATCTTCATGGAGCTCTCATAGGAGAGCACACTACGGTACATCGCCGTCGAATTACTTCACTGGTGTTAGAGCAGTTTGATGCAAAATCTTTGTTCCTTTTGTGCGAGCGAATGGAGCACCCCCCCCTCGACTTTCTCCAACGCTTATGACTAAGGCGGTGACCAAGGCATAGACCTTGGCATACCTTTTCATCTAATTCATGGAAGTCACCATTGGTGCTCTTGGTAGTGCATGAGGGAGGACCTCAACCATCAAGGAAGAAATGGTGTTCGCGGTACCTCTTGGGAGGTCACCGATCTCAATAATGTTCCCCCCAGAGCTCGCTTAACTGTGGAAATATCTTGGCACTAACCTATACTCTTGTGGTGTCTGAAGAGGGGGAAAGACCAAGGTTAACATTACCTTGAACATGTTTTGGTCCCTCAAATCTTCATTCTTTGCTTTCAAAGCATGTTTTTGAAACATTTTTGGGGTGTCTTTTGGAGCCATTTTGGAGTACTTTTGCACAGAGTTCTCTTCACACAGATCCAAGAACATCAAGTAGAGCATATCAACCTTTTGTACTTTGTTTTCATCCACACTTGTGAAACTAAAGGTTTATCAATTTTGGTGGGAGCAGCCACTACAAATTTATGCAGGTTTTTGAGCCTAAAACATCAGAGTTGAGAGACACTTGAAGGTGTTGTTGGCTAGTTTTTGGGTTGTGCATTTCACCTCTTAGTATGATTTTACTACATTTATTGAGCACATACACACCATGTATGCTTTTTTGGATACCGCTTATGTACATCCATGTGGGCATTGATATAGGACTTACATTTTTTTTCATAGAGCCTTTTACATTTGATAAAGAGGGTCGCGGTGAGGTTTTCTTAACTAGGAAACACCTAGATGCCGGGATCTCTTTGGTGATGTAGGAGGAAGACTTACCCAGTCTCGCCATAGGAGATGTATGATAGTTGTTCATAGGTGCTCCATAACCCTAGCTGGCTTCTATTGGGTAACTGATTATATGCAGTGGGATCAATGATTCACTATGTAGGTAAACATGTCAGTACTTGCAGTTTTGTGATATTTTGACACTCATCATATGATCATTTTTGAGAGGATACTCTAGCAAAATTTTACTAGATTTTTGGTTTAGTTAGCTATATAGTGGTTGATTTACTCCTTGATACACTTATTTGTTGGTGTTTGTGAAGTATTTGGATGGCGATGCACCACACTGCACTCTCCTTCTCGAGAGCTCCACGACGATATGCTCGGAGTAGAAAAACGAACTCCTGACGCCACACACAATACTCCGCACAGAGGCTGTAGAATACGCAGAAAACACAGTATACAGGGAGCACGAAGACAGACTTCTTAGGTCTTACAAATGCAGTCGAACTTACAGTCTGTGACTGACCAGGCCACTATATGTTTTATTAAAGAACATATACAAAGAAGTGTCCGGTGGCCATTTGGCCTTTCACATGGACACTAACGGTAACAATCTCCCACTAAAGGCCAATATGGCCAGAGTAACTATGGGAGAAAAAAGAAAGAATGATAAAGAATACCTCAGTGTAAGTATACAAACTATACCTCCCACCTGATGGGCATGTTACACAGTATACAAGTGACTGTGTAAGATCAAGAATCAAGTAACCCCCATCAAGTGACAACAGTGTCGAAAGCTATCCTGTGGTAGAGCTTTAGTCAAAGCATCTGCAGCATTATCTCGAGTGTGAACCTTCTCAAGAATAATGCTCTTAGTGGCTAAGCAATCTCTAATGAAGTGATACCTCACCTCAATGTGCTTGGTCTTTGCATGATAGACCGGATTCTTAGCCAAAGCAATGGCACTCTGACTATCACTGAGCAAGTGAGGTACATGCTGAGGCAAACCCATATCGCAAGCAAGACGAGAAAGCCACAATGCTTCCTTACATGCCTCACTTGCTGCAACATACTCTGCTTCTGTGGTGGAAACAGCTGTACATTCTTGAAGACGAGATCTCCAAGAGATAGCACCTCCAGCAAAATGAAAAATGTACCCTGATGTAGACTTACGATTGTCTACACAACCAGCATAGTCAAAATCTGTGTAACCAATAATGGATGCTTTCCCTCTACCTAAGCATAGACACTTGTCCTTAGTGCCACTCAGATATCTCAAAATCATTTTGACCGCTTCCCAATGTTTCTTGCCAGGATTAGACATATATCTGCTCACAACTCCCACTGCAAATGCAATGTCTGGTCTCGTAGCTACCATAGCATACATGAGACTACCAACAGCAGACTGATAGGGAATTTTGGTCATGAATTCCTTTTCCTCATCTGATTTGGGGCAGTCATCCTTGCTCAATTTCACATATGTGGGTAAAGGTGTACTCAATGCCTTTCCACCCTGCATATTGAATCGATGAAGTACTTTGGATATGTACTCACTTTGAGACAAGTATATGCATCTTTTACTCCTATTACGAGTAATGCGCATGCCAAGAATATGTTTGGCATCCCCCAAATCCTTCATATCAAATGTCTGACTCAACTTCTTTTTGAGAATTGACAAATCATAAGAGGACTTCCCAGCAATCAACATATCATCGACGTAAAGTATCAAGCATATCAAGCTGCCATCAGAACATCTCTTTGTGTAGAGACAATGATCCTCATTGCTCCGAGAATAGCCTTGGGACTTCATAAAAGCATCAAACTTTTGGTACCATTGTCTAGGAGACTGTTTAAGTCCATACAAGCTCTTCTTGAGCTTACAAACTAGACTTTCCTTGCCAGGAACTACATAACCCTCTGGTTGTTCCATATAGATCTCATCTGTAAGGTCTCCATGCAAGAAAGCTTTTTTCACATCCATTTGGACTAGCTCTAAGTCCTCCATTGCAACGAATCCAAGCAACATGCGCAAAGTAGTCATCTTGACCACTGGAGAGAAGATTACATCAAAATCAACACCATGTTGTTGCTTAAAACCCTTTGCAACAAGTCGTGCTTTATATTTTGGAGAAGCACTATCTGATGTGAATTTCAGCTTATATACCCATTTACATGGTAAAGCTTTCCTGCCCTTTGGCAAAGGTACTAAGTCCCAAGTACCATTCTTGTGAATAGAATCCAACTCACTCTTCATGGCACGCTCCCACTTGACATGATCCTCTGTCTGCATAGCCTCTTTGTAGCAAGAGGGCCCACCGGCATCTGTTAGCATAACAAAATCCAAACCTGGAACATATCTATCAGGTGGATATGAGACACGTGCAGAACGTCTCAATGGTTGCTGAACAGGAACATGTGCAGACTGATCTGAATGGACATTCTCTTGAACATCCCTATGTGCAGCATTTTTATGCATGCTAACCGGAGGACTAGTATCCTCAAACACCACTCTTCTCACTTCAACCTCCTTAATCGGCTGTTTATGCATCTTAGACTCATTAAAAATGACATCACTACTTCTGATCACTGACCGTGTTTCAGGATCCCATAAGCGATATCCAAATTGTCCTTCTCGACCATATCCAAGAAAAATGCATTTCTTTGACTTATGGTCCAACTTCTGTCTAAGATTCTTGGGTATATGAACATATGCTTCACACCCAAAAACTCGAAGATGATCATAATATGGTGGTTTCCCTGTCCATAACTCTTGTGCCACTTTCAGACCTTTGGCAGTACTAGGTGAAAGGTTAATCACATGAACTGCAGTCAATACTGCTTCTGCCCAAAAACCTTGTGAGAGGTTTGCATGATGCAACATAGAGACTACTCTATCTTGAGTAGTTCTATTCATCCTCTCAGCTACACCATTCTGTACTGGGGTATAAGGAGCTGTAAACTCTCTACGAATCCCTCTACACTGACAGAAAAAGCTGAATTCATGTGAGGTATACTCACCCCCATTATCTGAACGTAAAGCCTTAAGCTTAGTTCCTTTTTCAGTCTCAACTGAAGCAAGCCATTTTCTGAAAGTAGGGAATACATCATCCTTCGATTTGATAGGATATACCCAGACTTTTCTAGTAGCATCATCTATGAAAGTGACAAAGTAAAGAGAACCACCTAAGGACCTAGTGGGCATAGGACCACACACATCTGTATGAACAAGATCTAAAGGCTGAATTGAAGAGTCAATGTGCGTTTTATGCACATTTCTGGTTTGCTTTCCATATTGACAATGCTCACAAAATGAAAAATCAGAGAAAGATAACACAGGTAAGTAGCCAGAACGAGAAAGATTTTCCATTCCACTACGAGATATATGGCCCAAACGACCATGCCAAATACAAGCCATAGGCTGTTCAGTAACAGCTAACAAGTGTTCTTTCTATGATACAAATAAAGGGTAAAGTGAGCCAACTTTCCTTCCTTTTGCAATAACCATATTGCCCTTTGATATACGAAAGGTTTGAGCATAGAAGACCACCTTGTAACCAAGGTCATCAAGTTGACCAACTGACATCAAACTGCGTGATAACTGAGGTACATGGCGTACATTATGCATAGTAAATTTTGAACCGTCAATGAACTGCACAACCACATCTCCAATCCCCACAACATCACACTGGTAAGAGTCACCAAGTCTCACGGTACCAAGAGACTTTGCTGCATAATTAGAGAACCATTCTCTATGTGGTGTCACATGGAAAGAAGCACCAGAATCTAGCAGCCAGGTGTGGGAAAGAGAATCAGCCATAAGTGCCTCAGATGGCACAGTACTATCAAGTGTCAACACATCAGCATCATCAGAAATAGCATTAATTTCTTCAATCTTCACAGTCGAAGTAGATGGTGCAGGTAACTGTTTAACATGCCCATCAACATTCTGTCCTTTACCTTTAGCATTCTTTAATGCATAACAATCTTTCTTCATGTGTCCTTTCTTATGACAATAATGGCATTCAATATCCCTCTTCCTTGATTTACTTCTGCTCTTATTCCGTTGACCATTCTTTTCCTTGTTCTTGCTCCTGCCACGTTGTTGATTCTTTCCTTGGTAAGAATCACGAACATTATATGCATCTCCACTCTGAGTGTCAACCATAGATTTTCTACGAATCTCCTCACTCAAGAGTGCTCCACATATGTCATCATAGACGAGTTTACCACCTGGTGCACTATTGCTAATAGCTGTGCAAAATGTATCCCATGATGATGGCAGGGTGCATAACAGCAATACTGCTTTCATTTCATTGTCCATATCCATTTTCTGAGCCTGTAACTGGGAGAATATGGCATCAAACTCATTTAGATGAGCAGCAACACTATCTGTGTCCTTCATACGAAGGTCGTATAATTTTCTCATCAGATATACTTTATTTGATGCCGTCTCTTTTTCATATGTATTGCATAACTTCTTCCAAAGCTCCTCTGCACTTTCACAGTCTAATACTGTAAAGTAAACATTATCTGCTAGGTGCAAGCGAATGGTAGACCTGGCCATTTCATCTAACTCATCCCAATCATCTTCATCCATGTCAGCAGGCTTCTTTGAAATCCCATTTACTGGCTTCCATTGCCTTCTTTGAATCAGCACATCTTTAATCTGATTCTTCCATAGAGCAAAGTTTGTGCCATCAAATTTTCGGATCTCAAAATGGTCTTTGCCCTGCAAGTTATAGCTCCTCCTCGGAACGCTAGCACTAGACCCTGATCCACCGGATGTGCCTGAGACCTCTGATGCCATGATCGTAGAGAACTGAATAGAATGATAATGGAGCTAGAAGAGTCCAAACACCAACAAATAAGTGTATCAAGGAGTAAATCGACCACTATATAGTTGACTAAACCAGAAATCTGGAAAAATTTTGCCAGAGTATCCTCTGCAATATTAGCATATGACCAGTGTCAAAGTATCATAAAACTGCAAGTATTGACATGTCTACCTGCATAGTGAATCACTGACTCCACTGCATATAATCAGTTACCCAATAGAAGCCAACTAGGCTTATCGAGCACCTATGAACAACTATCATACATCTCCTATGGCGAGGCTGGGTAAGTCTTCCACCTGCATCACCGAAGAGACCCCGACATCTGGGTGTCTCCCAGTTAAGAAAACCTCACCACGACCCTCTTTATCAAACGTAAAAGGCTTTATGCAAAGAACGTAACCGCCATATCAATGCCCACATGGACGTACATAAGCGGTATCCACAGAAGCGTACATGGTGTGTATGTGCTCAATATATGCAGTAAAATGACACTGAAAGGCTGAATACACAGCCCAAAAACTAGCCAATAACACCTGCAAGTGTCTGTCACCTCTGATGTTTTAGGCTTTAAAAAACCTGCATAAATTTGCAGCGACTGCTCCCACCAAAACTGAAAACCCCTCGAGAAACCTGTAGTTTTACGAGTGTGGCTGAAAATACAGCCCCAAAGGTTGATATTTATTGTCTGAGAAGTACAAGGAACACTCTTCTTGATGTTCTTGGACCTGTGTGAAGAGAACTACGTGTGAAAGTACTCCGAAATGGCTCCAAAAACACCCCAAAATTGCTTCAGAAATAGGCTTTAAAAACAAAAATGAAGCTTTGAGGGACCAAAACTTGTTCAAGGTAATGTCAACCTTAGTCTTTCCCCTTCTTCAAACACCACAAGAGTGTAGCTTAGTGGCAAGAGATTGCCACGGTTAAGCGAGCTCTGGGGGGAACAGTACTGGGATGGGTGACCTCCCGGGAAGTACCGGGAACCTCTATATTCCTTGATCGTTGAGGTCCTCCCTCGCGCGCAGCCAACGGTGCCAACGGTGACTTCGGTGACTCGGATGACAAGGTATGCCAAGGTCTATGCCTTGGTCGCCGCCTTAGTCGCCGCCTTAGTCGCAAGCCTTGGAGAAAGCCGGGGGGGGGGGGGGGGGGGGGGGGGGGTGCTCGCTTCGCTCGCACAAAACGAACAACGCTTTTTGCCTCGAACCTGGCTCTAATACCAGTGAAGTATTTGGATGGCGATGCACCACACTGCACTCTCCTTCTCGAGAGCTCCACGACGATATGCTCGGAGTAGAAAAATGAACTCCTGACGCCACACACAATACTCCGCACAGAGGCTGTAGAATACGCAGAAAACACAGTATACAGGGAGCACGAAGACAGACTTCTTAGGTCTTACAAATGCGGTCGAACTTACAGTCTGTGAATGACCAGGCCACTATATGTTTTATTAAAGAACATATACAAAGAAGTGTCCGGTGGCCATTTGGCCTTTCACATGGACACTAACGGTAACAGTTTGGACTCTTCTAGCTCCATTATCATTCTATTCAGTGCTCTACCATCATGGCATCTGAGGTCTCAAGCACATCTAGTGGATCAGGGTCTACTACTAGTGTTTTGAGGAGGATCTATAACTTGTAGGGCAAAGACTATTTTAAGATTCAAAAGTTCAATGGCACAAACTTTTCTCTATGGAAGAATCATATTAAAGATGTGTTGATCCAAACGAGGCAATGGAAGCTAGTAAATGGGATTTCAAACAAGCCTACTGACATGGATGAAGATGATTGGGATGAGTTAGATGAAATGGCCAGGTCTACCATTTGCTTGCACCGAGTAGATAATGTTTACTTTATAGTATTAGACTTTGAAAGTGCAGAGGAGCTTTGGAAGAAGTTACGCAATACATATGAAAAAGAGATAGCATCAAATAAGATGTATCTGATGAGAAAATTATATGATCTTTGCATGAAGGACAAAGATAGTGTTGTTGCTCATCTAAATGAGTTTGATGCTATATTATCCCAATAACAAGCTGAGATAATGGATATGGATAATGAAATGAAAGAAGTACTATTGTTATGCACCCTACCATCATCATGGGATACATTTTGCATAGCAATTAGCAATAGTGCACCTGGTGGTAAACTCATCTATGATAACATATGTGGAGCACTCTTGAGTGAGGAGATTCATAGAAAATCTATGGTTGGCACTTAGAGTGGAGATGCGTATAATGTTCGTACTCTTACCAAGGAAGGAATCAGGAACGGGAGCAAGAACAAGGAAAGGAGTGGTCAATAGAATAAAAATAGAAGTAAATCAAGGAAGAGGGATATCGAATGCCATTATTGTTATAAGAAAGGACATATGAAAAAAGACTATTAAAAAAGACTATTATGCTAAAGGTAAAAGAGAGAATGTTGATGGGCATGTTAAATAGTCACCTGCACCATCTACTTAAATTAATGCTATTTCTGATGATGGTGATATGTTGATAGATGATCACACTGTGCCAACTAAGGCTCTTATGGCTGATTGTCTTTCCCACACGTAGCTACTAGATTTTGGTGCTTCTTTCCATGTGACACCACATGGAGAATGGTTCTCTAATTATGTAGCAAAGTCTCTTGATACTGTGAGATTTTCTGACTCTTACCAATGTGACGTTGTGGGGATTTGAGATGTGGTTGTGCAGTTCGTTGATGGTTCAAAAGTTACTATGCATAATGTATGCCATGTACCTCAACTTTCATGTAGTTTGATGTTAGTTGGTCAACTTGATAACCTTGGTTACAAGGTGTTCTTCTATGCTCAGTCCTTTCATATATCAAAGGGCAATATGGTAATTGCAAAAGGAATCATAGTTGCATCACTTTATCCTTTATTTGTATCATTGAAAGAACACTTGTTTGTTGTTACTTGTTAATGGATTCTTGTACAAAAGGGATTTGAGTGTTTGTAGGAGAAAAGGGAAAGATAAGAAAAAAGATTCACACTCAAAGCCTCTCTCGATTGATTATAAGAAGACAATACAATGGTGATGCACAATACAATCCAATGCTTCTGTGCAAAATCCCACAGAGTGCACAATCACAAAATACCAAATACCCAAGGGTCTTGTTGCTGTCAGCCTTCCCTGCACCAGACCTCCACCTTCTCCAAGCCTGCACTTGTGCACACCTTGCACCAAGCTTCCAATAAAGGGGAGGGTTGGACACCTTCTGTCAGCACATGCACAGCTTCAATGGGGCCTTAAGGTCTTTTTTTGTATGCTTAGCACTTCTCTGCACACTTCTTAGTCACTCTTCATGCAGACCTTGCACTTCACTTCTCTACATCCCACACTGTGTGTCTCTTCCTTCTCTCTCTTTCCTAGCTTAGACTATGCTAACCTTGCTTAGTACTCCAAGAATAGTGCCTTGCCTTGATTTGAGTGTCGATTCACGTATACTCCTAATTGCAATAAAACATAAATTTTAATTGGGCGGCCATACTTTCACTTCTATGTATGGTGCTGCTTCACATACCTTTACATTTTTCGTTTAATTCTTCACTTGTGCACCCAAGAGAGGGTTCACCTGAACCTTCCAAAACACTTTTGAGAACACTTTAAACCTTAGAGAAATTACAAGGATACCTCTGCAACCTGCAACCAACTTTCTGCAATTTACAATCCCTATGAACAATTACTTGTGCACTACTTGTGCACTTTGGCACCTGAACTTTGCACACTTTGACTTTTCCCATGTTGACTTTGACCTTGACCTATTTGAATTTGATTGATTTTGACTTTGACTATGGTTGACTTTGATTGTGGTTGACTTTGACCAATATGACTTTTAAGGGATCAATAGTTGCCTACCACCTAATGGGCTCTCCGTCCCAGAGTGCTACAGCCAAACACCGAGCAGGTATGACACCACCCAAAAGTGGTTTTGTTGCACAGAAAATTAAAAGATGTTGAATGGAGGGTAGGAAGGGGGGGAAGGGAGTGCTGATGGGGCTATGATGGATAGGGTAGGGAGGGGTAAGGATAGGGCTCGGCAGAAGGGAAAGGGAGGGTGAGGGAGTAGGATTATGGTGTCTCGAGAAGGCCGAAATTATCAAACAGTAGAGCTACAACGGGTGCATATGGAAAATTGTGAAACATATGGTAAAACAAAGGGAGAATAGACCATGTGGACCATGTGCTTAACTTAAAACATGCGATAAATGTGCTCAAAACATGTGGTTATTCACAGAAAGTCAGAGAAAAGGTGGGATTTTGGAAAACCGCAATCCAAAGGTGCCAGAATACATGAAAATAACCCCACTTTCAAAAATAAAATGGCCATCCGAGGCATGATCCAGAGCCAAAAGTTGTGAACCATGAAAATTAAAAAAATATATATTTTCAATTATTTAGAAATAAGAAAAGAAAATTTTTCTCCCTCTTTTTTTTTGAACGTGCATGGTTTGGAAAAGCTGAAAATAAAAAAGAAAAAATAAAATTAAAATAAATAAAAGAAAATTAAAATAAATAAATAAATAATAAAATAATCAAAAGAGGGGGGATTTTTTTTTATTATTTTTGAAAAATAAATTCCATGGGGGCTTTTTTTTCAAATATCCCAAAATTGACAAAAAATACAGAAAAAATCCAAAAAAATGCAAAAAAAAATCCAACAAATTCTCAAACAATTTACTACAGGTCTAGGCCAGCTTTTTTCACTCAAAACCACACATATCTACCTTTATTCTTCCAATTTTGGCAAGAAAATGACATTTGAAAAGGGTGAAAAACACTAGAAAAGTTCTAAAAATGCTTGAAAAATTTCCAAAAAATTCTGAAAATTGTACTTCTTCCAAGGACGATGAAAGGGTTTCTAAATTTGCTAAAACCTTAAAGAACAAGCATGAGAATAGATAAAAGCTACTAAAACTTAAGCAAAAATGACATGAGAAGGCTATGTACAGCCTGGACAATTTATGCACGTTCTAGAGGATCCATGAATCTTAAGTTGTTTTGATGATAGGCCTTTAGCCATGATCTAATGACTAATAGAAGCTCCTCCATAATCTTCAATTGTAGTGCACTTCATTTGTTTTGTCTTCTTTTTGGTAGACACCATGTGATAGGGCCACCCTGAATCCTTCATTAAAATATTATCTCCTCCATACTACATCTTTTGTATCTTTGTTTCAGCTACTTTATAACTTAATCTGCAAAATTTCATTTTTACTATTGCAGCTTCTTCATCCAATGAAACCCTCTGTTTCCAAAGACTTGCAGGTACTCCTTCCACATCCTTGTAAAGCTTTGCACTTACTATCATAAAAAATGACATAATAGATGATATCCATACCAGTAACAATAACAAACTAGCCCTTGATATAGAATTTTTAAGTAGCTTCGTCACTACTACACTTAAGGGCTTTTCTTTTTGTCTCTCTTCTATGGCCATTGACTAAGACTGTCTCACTCGAGTCAATAACCTGAATGATGTCCTCTTTTTCTTCATATGCTTCCTCTCTACTTGAGTTTGGAAAAATTCCATAGCAAGAAGATGGGTCTTCTGCATGGAGCCAAGCCAACATGTTTTCATCTTCATATAAATTTGCTCCTTCAAATAGATATGCTTCTGGGTTGTCCAACAATTCTTCTTCCATACAAATACCAACTGTCTACATCATGCTAGTATGTCTTTGATTGTTTGTTCCTTCTTCTAAAAAGATCTGCTGCAACTCTTTTCCTCTTGCTTCACCCACATTGTGTCTATACCCCAGTCATGTAGTACATTGGCATACCTTAACCAAGGTCTCCCAATTAGCAGAGGGAAACTTCCTTCTACCTATGAGAGCATTAAAACAACAAAATCCAAGTTAAAGATGGTACCTTGTATCTTGAGTGGGATTTGAGGGACAACTCCCATAGGCTTTACTATGCTTTGGTCTGCGAGTGTTATAGTGAAGTTAGTAGGCCTTGAAGGGTGTAGTCCAATCTTTTTCATGGTATGTTCAGGCATCAAGTTAATGTAAGAACCACCATCGACAATAACTGCTTGAAACTCATGACCTTTGATAAAGACTGTTAGCCGAGGGCTCTTATAATCAGTGAGGGGTGCTTCCCCTACAATTTTATCTTTATACATAAGAGTAGCCTTTGCTACTAAACTTGTTGTGGACACCTCATCAATTATCTACAAGTATTCTAAGCTGAATTTCCCATCCATCTTTATTAAAAAAAAAAGTAGTGACCTCCTCTTTCACGGACTTGAGTAGTCACGAAGCTTCGGATTCCTTAAGAGCATGGGCCCCAATTGACTTATCAAACTCCTCATGAGCCATGTTGAATGCATGTCCAATGGCATCACTGGTACCTATGATATTACCTTTTTGCCTTGTATCTGCACATGTGATGTCTTTGTCTTCAGATATCTCTTTTTCTTTGTTCAATCCATAAATCCTTGATTCTTGACCTATATCTACTTGAGCCTTCGCTTTGCTTCTTATCTGCACTATAAAAGATTCAATTTCTTCTAACTGCACCACCCTGGTAGATGGAGATGGCACATTGACTTGATCTATTATTTCTTCTTTGCACACAGGAATCATTTGAATCAGAGGCCCAGATGAAGATGCTTGGTTCTTAGGACAAAAATTAGTATAGTGGTCTCTCGCCTCTGGGCAGTTCCTGCAAGGAGGGGCATTTTCTAGTAGAGTGCACCTACTTTCATAATGCCCACATTCTCCACATCTGAAACAAATAATTGGCCTCCTAAGCCCATATTCCTTTATCTAGGGTTGTAGTTGTTACCTTGATTAGGTGTAGCCGCCATCACATTTGCTGGTGATAGGGGTCCTCCTTGTGCCCAATATGTTATTGCAGGCATTCCTCTTGATTGACATTCCTTGGCCTCATGACTAGCTTTCCTACATAATTGGCAAGTTACACTTAACAGAGGACATTCACTTACTACATGACCTTGCTTGCTGCACATGATACACCATAGCCCACTTTTGATGCCACCCCCTTTGAGTTCCTGCAACTCTTGTCGAAGCTGAGCCGCTTCTTCTGCTTGGGCTTCCTCTTCCTTATGTACCTTCAATGCCTCAATCTCCCTCCTCAATTGAGTAACAACATTCTCCTCCTCTGTGTGGGGCTTAATCATTTTTAGGCCCTCCAGCTCTTTTCTTAATTGGATTGTTGGATCCTCCATTTCTATAAAATAGGGTAGTTAAGAAGAAATTACTCCATATTATTGCCTTATTTGCTCTAGAAATGTAGCTCTATTGATGAACTCCTCTATGGAGGCTATTGGCAACACTAATACCTTGATTTTACATTGTGTGGTCACTAGAAGTGGCTTAGCTAACCATTTCTTAATAAAAAAAAGATGTGGAGGATCTGGCAACTTAGCCATCCATGCCTTGGCCATAGTTAAAAAATCTGGAAACTTTTCACGCGGATGAAGTCTCAATTTTTCTAATTCCTCTACAATGATCTCTGTAGTATTTCCATGATGGAATTGACTTTTGAATGTATCTTTCATTAAGTCCCAAGTGGTGAAATGGTTCTCAGCAAACTCGCTGAATTATTTATCTGCTAACCCTTCTAATGCGGCAAGGAAGAGTATCAAAAAGGCATCCTCCCTTCCCATCAAGCCTCTTGTTTTGCATAGTGCTAAACACCTCCTAATATGCTCGTCTAGATCTTCTTGAGCTAAGCCTTTGAAAGAAGGAAATTTTATATTTAATCTTGATAGTAGGGTTTCCAAATCTACCTTACCTACCATGATCTTTACTGATGAGGTTGAGGACAGTGGACCCGAGGATCTTCTAACAGCCTCCTTCTTGTTGTTTTGTAGGTCACCCTCAATGTTTGGGACAGGGTTGCGGTCATGAGCTTCTCATAAGCCTCTTAGTATGAGATAATTGACAAGAATATTTACCTCTTAATTTGATAAAGTAGTACTATCAGCACTTGAATAATGCTTCTCGACACTGCAATATTTCTTCTCCTATGCTCAAATCTCCTTGCAGTCCCACCGGGTGTGCCAAATTTTGTTGGGGGATTCTTATACAAAAGGGATTTAAGTGCTTGTAGTAGAAAAGGGAAAGATAACCAGAAAGATACACACTGGAAGCCTCCTTCGATTGATTATAAGAACAAAAATACAATGGTGATGCACAATACATTCCAATGCTTCTGTGCAAAATCCCACAAAATGCACAATCACAAAATACCATATACCCAAGGTTCTTGTTGTTGTCAGCCTTCCCTACACCAGACCTGCACCTTCTCCAAGCCTGCACTTGTGCACACCTTGCACCAAGCTTCCAATAAGGGGGAGGGTTGGACACCTTCTGTAGGCACGTGCACAGCTTCAATGGGACCTTGGGGTCTTTTGTTGTAAGCTTAGAACTTCTCTGAGCACTTCTTAGTCACTCTTCATGCACACCTTGCACTTCACTTCTCTGCGTCGCACACTGTGTGTCTCTTCCTTCTCTCTCTTTACTAGCTTAGACTATGCTCACCTTGCTTGGTCCTCCAAGAATAGTGCCTTGTCTTGATTTGAATGTCGATTCACATACGCTCCTAACTGCAAGAGTATATTGGTGCTCACTTTAATGTCCCAAGATTGTCTCCAAAAAGTGGGCAGCCAATGAATCCCTGTTTTGTCCTATAATGACTTTAGACAAAAACAAAAATTTTAATTGGGGGGTCATACTTTCACTTCTGCGTACGCTACTCCTTCACATACCTTTACATTTTGCCTTTTAATTTTTCACTTGCGCACCTAAGAGAGGTTTCACTTGAGCCTTCCAAAACACTTTTAAAAACACTTTGAACCTTAGAGAAATTACACAAATATCTCTACAACTTGCAACCAACTTTCTGCAGTTTACAACCCTTATGAACAATTACTTGTGCACTACCTATGCACTTTGACACCTGAACTTTGCACACTTTGACTTTTTCCATGTTGACTTTGACCTTGACCTAGTTGACTTTGATCAATTTTGAATTTAACCTTTTGACTTTGACTATGGTTGACTTTGACTGTAGTCAACTTTGACCAATATGCCTTTTAAGGGCTCAACATTACTAAATAACCTATGGCTTGTATTTGGCATGGTCATTTGGGCCATATATCTAGTAGTAAAATGGAAAATATTTCTCGTTCTGGCTACTTACATGTGTTATCTTTCTCCGATTTTTCATTTTGTGAGCATTGTCAATATGGAAGCAAACCAGAAATGTACTTTCAGAAAATGGCTTGCTATAGTTGAGACTGAAAAGGGAACTATGTTTAAGGCTTTACTTTCAGATAATGGGGGTGAGTATACCTTGCATGAATTATGCCTTTTCTGTTAGTCCAAAAGGATTCATAGAGAGTTTACAGATCCTTATACCCTAGTACACAATGGTGTAGCTGAAAGAATGAATAGAACTATTGAAGATAGAGTAGTTTCTATGTTCTATCATGCAAACCTCTCGCAAGGCTTCTAGGCAAAAGGAGTATTGACTACACTTCATGTGATTAATGTTTCACCTAGTACTGCCAAAGGTCTAAAAATGGCACAAGAGTTATGGGCAGGGAAGCCACCATATTATTTTCATCTTCTAGTTTTTGGGTGTGAAGCATATGCTCATATATCCAAGAGTATTAGACGAACATTGGACCATAAGTCAAAGAAATGCATTTTTCTTGGAAATGGTCGAGAAGGATAATTTGGATATTGCTTATGGGATCCTAAAACACGGTCAGTGATCAGAAGTAGTGATGTCATTTTCAATGAGTCTAAAATGCATAAACAACCCATTAAGAGGTTGAAGTGAGAAGAGTGGTGTTTGAGGATAGTAGTCCTGCAATTAGCATGCATAAAAATGCTACACATAGGGACGTTCAAGAGAATGTCCAGTCACATCAGTCTACAACTGTTCCTGTTCAGTAACCATTAAGACGCTCTACACGTGTCTCACATCCATCTGATACATATGTTCCACATTTAGATTTTGTTATTCTAATAGATGTTGGTGAGCCATCTTGCTACAAAAAGGCTATGCAGATAGAGGATCATGTCAAGTGGGAGAGTCCCATGAAGAGTGAGTTGGATTCTATTGATAAGAATGGTACTTGGGATCTAGTACATTTACAAAATGGAATAAAAGCTTTACCATGTAAATGTGTATATAAGCTGAAATTCACATGAGACAGTGCTTCTCCAAAGTATAAAGCATGACTTGTTGCAAAGGGTTTTAACCAACAACATGGAGTTGATTTCGAGGAAATATTCTCTTCACTGATCAAGATGACTACCTTGTGCATGTTGTTTGGATTCGTTGCAATGGAGGAGTTAGAGCTAGTCCAAATGGATGTGAAAACTGCTTTCTTGCATGGAGATCTTATAAATGAGATCTATATGGAACAACAAGAGGGTTATGTAGTTCTTGGGAAGGAAAGTCTAGTTTGTAACCTCAAGAAGAGCTTGTATGGACTTAAACAGCCCCCTAGACAATGGTACCAAAAGTTTGATGCTTTTACAAACTCTCAGGGCTATTCTCCAAGCATGATCATTGTCTCTACACAAAGACATGCTCAAATGGTAGCTTGATATGCGTGATACTTTATGTCGATGATATGTTGATTGCTGGGAAATCCTCTTATGACTTGTCAATTCTGAAAAAGGAGTTGACGCAGACATTTGATATGAAGGATTTGGGGGACGCCAAACATATTCTAGGCATGTGCATCACTCATGATAGGATTACAAGATGCGTATACTTGTCTCAAAGTGAGTACATATCCAAAGTACTTCACATGTTCAATATGGAGGGTGGAAAGGCATTGAGTACATCTTTACCCACATATGCGAAATTCAGCAAGGAGGATTGCCCAAATTCAAATGAGGAAAAGGAATTCGTGACTAAAAAATCCCTACTACTAGGGTGTTGTTGGTGGTCTCATGTATGTTATGCTAGCTACAAGACTAGACATTGCATTTGTAGTGGGAGTTGTGAGTATGTCT
This sequence comes from Ceratopteris richardii, assembly GCA_020310875.1. Classification (NCBI taxonomy): domain Eukaryota; kingdom Viridiplantae; phylum Streptophyta; class Polypodiopsida; order Polypodiales; family Pteridaceae; genus Ceratopteris; species Ceratopteris richardii. Next base: position 60,748,621 of record CM035414.1, read on the forward strand.
AATCCTGGCGAGAAATATTGGGAAGTGGTCAAGATGATTTTGAGATATCTGAGAGGCACTAAGGAAAAGTGTCTATGCTTAGGTAGAGGGAAAGCATCCATTATTGTTTACACAGATTCTAAGTATGTTGGTTGTGTAGACAATAATAAGTCTACATTGGGTACATTTTTCATTTTGTTGGAGGTGTTATCTCTTGGAGATCTTATCTTCAAGAATGTATAGTTGTTTCCACCACAGAAGCAGAGTATGTTGCTGCAAGTGAGGCATGTAAGGAAGCATTGTGTCTTTCTCTTCTTACTTGTGATATGGGTTTACCCCAGCATGTACCTCGTTTGCTTTGTGATACTCAGATTGCCATTGCTTGGATAAGAATCTGGTCTATCACGCAAAGACCAAACACATTGAGGTGAGGTATCACTTAATTAGAGATTGCTTAAACGCTGAGTGCATTATTCTTGAGAAGGAACACACTCAAGATAATGTTGCAAATGCTTTGACAAAAGCTCTACCATATGATAGCTTTCGACACTGTTCTCACTTGATGGGGGTTACTTGATTCATGATTTTACACACTCACTTGTATACTATGTAACATGCCCATTAAGTGGGAGGTATATTTTGTATAGCTACGCTCATGTATTCTTCATTATTCTTTATTTTTCTCCCATATTTAGTTTGGCCATATTGGCCTTTAGTGGGAGATTGTTAACGTTAGTTTCCATGTGAAAGGCCAAATGGCCACCGGACACTTCTTTGTATATGTTCTTTAATAAAACACATAGTGGTCTAGTCAGTTACAAATTGTAAGTTCGACCGCATTTGTAAGAGCTAAGAAGTCTTCCTTTGTGCTGCCTGTGTACTGTGTTTTTTGGCATATTTTGTAGCCTCTATGCGGAGTACTGTGTTCGGCCTTCTGAGCTCGATTTTCTACTCTGACAATATCGTTGTGGAGCTCTAAAAAAGGAGAGTGCACTATGGTGCATCACCATCAAATTACTTCAATGAGTCTATATTAATGAATTGTTTCACAAAAGTGATGGAGGATAATTAAAGCTCTAAAGGAATGGACTATAAATAAATAGTTGTTAAAGAGCTTTGAATTAATTTTTTTAGAAAATAAATGGATGCTAATTTGTAGCATTAAAAGAATGGTCAAATTTGAATGGAATTTTTCACAAAAATAATGGACTCTAATCTAAAGCACTAAAATAATGATCTATAACTAAAAATTCTCTTAAATGATGTGCAACATGGGCTTTGCTTGGATGTTTTTTGTAGCTAGACGTGAGAGGATATCTAAAGGCATAAGTCAAAAATTTCCATCAATAGCGAAAACATTTTTTGAAAAGACTTGGATAGCCTTTTTCGCGTACTACATTCTCCATTGCTAAGGCCAAAGAAATAGTTGATAGAGTGAAAGTTCCTTGTGAACCGTCAAGAATTTTACGTTCTCCACTCTCTTTATTTAGAAAGAAGCCATTAATTAGGGGTTGAGAAGCCTACAATCCCTAGTAAAAAGGTTGAAAATTTGATAAGATAGAGATATTTCCATGGTAACATTATGATGGTTTAAGAGTCGAGATTGCCTTTAAAGCAGAAAATATTTTCCTAGAAAATACTTGATGTCAGGACCTTTAAGAAATTCATCATTCTATCTACCTATAGTGAGGGAGAATTTAAAGAAGAGGAGAGATATAATGAGAACAACTATAAGTAAGCTGTCATGTTATAGGATGCCATGTGGCAGAAAAGAGAAGGTATTTTTCATAGATTTATGGAAAAAACCATGTACACTTATAGTCTAGTGTATTGACTTCCATATACAATCAAGAAATCCATAAGATACCTCAGTTTGATGGGATTTTGAAGCTCCACAAAACCCCCTTCCATCACAGTTTGACAAAAAATTTCAGCACCTTAATCTAAGAAATTCCCTTTTTGGAAGAGGGAAAAATAGGTGCGATACCTATGGATGGATAGGGAAAGGTATGTATACTGAGAGTATGGTGTATGGACTTTGCAGGCGAATCATTAGATTCATTAAAATGATAAGTTAAGGCGGGATTTTAGTTCCTCAAAGATCCCCTTCCCACACTTTTTGGAAAAATTCAAAAATTAATCTTTTGCCAAACTCCACTTCTTGGAGTAAAAAAAAGATCACTTAGAGGCTTCCCATGGATTATTATGCATAATCCAAGAGAAATCCACACTTAGAGTGGATTAAAAGCTTGCTAAGAGCTCCCATTCAAGTTTTTGTATAAGAGTAGAAATCTTGATTTAGGCCTCTTTTGGGGAGTCAATTAGCATGCACTAAACGAGGATTTGGAAAGGTAATAATAGGCCCAAGCATCTTCATATACCACTCTCTGAGGTTATGGAGAGAATTTTAGGATTTTCATGATGGAAGAATGCTTTTGGGCACCCCAAAAATCACATTTGTACACTTTTACCAGCCCCTCCAACAGTCCAGTAGTTTGACATGTCCCACTTGGAATGGCCATATCTTGGGCTAGAAAATTCCAAATAGGACGTGCTATGGCTCCTTTCGAAGAGCACAAGGTCTACTTTCAGTTTATGAGAAAAAAATTTGGAAAGTAAGTATTTTTGCAGGTCTGAACAGGTCTGCAAAGTCTGAACAGTTTTTGGCGACTACCTTCCGGGAGCCATATTTTTCAAACCGGGAAGGCGATTTGAGTAATTTCACTTAGACCTATTTGCACATGCTTTATATTTCAGTTTATGAAAATTTGCAGGTCCTAAATTGGTTTTTGCGGGTCTAAAGAAGGATTACTAATGCATTTTTAAGCTAAATTTGCATTATTTTTGTAATCACCTGACCATGCTTTATGTTTTGAGGAATGCTCCGATATTTTCGGACACTTCAAAGTGTATTCTAGGACCTGAGGAGGAAGGTGCAGAGGTCTCGAAGCTTGTCGAGAGCGATTGGATGCATGCAATTCCAAAATCAGACTAGTCAGGGATGTATATTTTATGCTTCAGGCATTTTACTTTATATCATGGCATGTTCTGTATGTACATGCATAGATTGGATTGCATACATCAAATTGTTGATCATTATTTAAATTCTTAAAGTATGGATCAACAGGCAAGAAGTACTTTTTGATTGCTTGCAGGAAAGAGGATTGCAGAAACCATATGGCTATGCAACACAGAGAATGGTTGCTAGCAATTACTTTTATGTTTTTGCAGGTTATGGAGTCCATATATAAGTTTATGGCGTGCATGCCATGAGCCTGTCAAGCCCTATGTTTTTGGGTGGCCTGTGTGCCACTGAGCTCATGGTAAATTTTTTGGGATTCCATTTCCTGGGGAAATGCTGTCGAAAATTTTCCCCTCTCATGGCGTTATATACGCACTTGCTTTTAGGTAAGAATGTTATGGCATAGTAACATGCCTTTCTGCAAACATCAATAAGTTTTAGGCATGCTTATAAGCATGTATTTGATGGACTTAGGACCATCAGAGTATTTTATATAAGGCAACTTCGGTAGTAGCAGGATCCCTACAAATAATCCTCATGGATTTAGACCATAGGATTGCTAACGGAAGAAGCTACACCTTCACCATTAGTAATGTGCACAAGCAATCCTATAGGTTCAGGAAGTTGCATTCAGGCATGGGAGATGCATTTTTTATAATCTCCAAGTTAGTGAAGAATTATTTATCTTCACAAGAGTCTCACGTGATGTATAGGAGACTTTGTGGTATTATTAAAAATACCCAAAGAGTGACTAGTTTCACTCTTGCACATCACTTGAGCGAGTAGTGAAGCATTTCTGCTACACTACTAAGGAAACCAATAAGATGGGATCACAGAGATGGGTTTCATGAGTAGCATCGACGGGTGCGTATGTGATTCAAGTGATGGTTAGGAAGGCCACAGGTATGGCACTAGCTCTATGGTATAGAGCATAGATCCCTTAGTTAGGAACAGTTGGGGTACCCAATACATATATATGTATATCGGGATCTACAGAGAGGTACTTAGACTCAGTCTTTGTACCTAGGAACAAGTTGGTTTGGAACAGAAAGGGATATCCATTGTCACACATTGACTAGAACCAAACTAACTAGTTTGAGGACATGGGACTCATTTGAGTCCACCGATATGAGTTGAGGACATGGGATTCATTAGAGTCCACCTATATATTCCATTAGATATATATGGAATATATATTTGGTTTAGTGTAGGTATGAAACCATGGATTGGAAGAAGGTTCCACTGGTATGGGACGGTGGAAACGACTTCCCATTGAGCACTCTTCTTCTATGGCCAGGGAGAAAAGGACTCATCATTCATGGCATCATGTCTCACTAGATCAGAGGAGAGCTCTTAGTGGACATCTCCTACTAGGAATGGGAGTTATCCTTCACAGTATTGGGAAGATTTATTCTTCCAGTAAATAATGTGGTAGGTGATTTTATCACCATTGGTATCACATACTCATTTTTCAGTCTTTCAGGAACGATAACTCCATCAGTTTGAGTGGATCGTATAGATCCATGCATAGAGTATGGTTGGCAGAGATAGTTCTTTACTATGGATACACATGTGTTTACGGTATCATGTCATATCATTGCTGACCATTTTAGTAGAGGGCGTTGACCCTTATTAAGGATTTATTTTCTCCACTCTTCACTACATACACCTTCATTGGTTACGGGAGATATGTTCTCCATCTTCATAGGAATATGTGTAATGAAGGATTATCCATTAGTATGGAACAGAGGACTAAATAAATTCATGAGTTTCTCTTTTAAGGAAAGGAGAAAGTGGGAATTAGCTTAGAGATCAAGGAGAGATCTCATGATAGCTCAGTGGTCTCACTTTAGCTCCTTCTCTTTCAGAGAGAAAGAAGGAAAGGAAAACATGATTTCTTCATAGGAGAAGAATAGAGTATGTTTTCCTTTACACAGAAGAGGTATTTGGGAAATATCTCTTAGTCTATATTTTAGAGAAGAAATTCATTTCCTCTACTTTTCAACGTAATTTTCCTTCACATGGGAGTATGATTCTCCACTATTTTGGGGAGGAAAAAGTATAGAGAACTTATATATGTGTTCTCATTTATGGATGAGTAGAGCAAATGGATTCAAAGGAGTCTCTTCCAAAAGGAAAGGGAAAGTGGAATAGATTCCACTACCAGAGCTCTTTTCCTTAGAGGAGATTACAGAGAGAGACATGGAGAGAGTTTCACTTTCTCATTCTGGTTGTCTAGATAGAAGTGGCACTCTTCTATCAAAGACAAGAGGGAGATCAGTTAATTATAATGGTTAGATTGAATCTCACATGGATACTCTAGAGAGGAGCCATATTGTTACTCCAGTGATGGTCTTTAACTAGATGAGATGATCTAGTTATTGACATTAGTTAGACTGGGAGTAGAGTTATGACTCTTCTCTTTAGGGTTTATAGGAGATATAGATATATCTAACCTATTAGGGTACCAAACTCTTAGTTGGTGTTACATCATGAGTATGATGAGTAAACATCAGTTAAGAGGATGGGTACTTAGGGATTATCTGAATCTCAAAACGGAATGTTTTTTGCATTGAAATGGCAAACTATAAGGGAAGACAATATTTTAGAGTTTGCACTAGTGCCAATAGATGCTCTTCCAATAGAACCTAGTCCAATGGTAAAGGATGACAAACCACAGATTTCTTGGTTGGTGAAATGTAGAGATTACCTTTTACTACCAAGAAATTCTTATATATGAGCTAGATGATGGAATTGCATAGTTCACAAGGTAGTTTAGACAAAACTACTACTTGTGATTACACTCAAGGTTACTAAGACCTAGAGTGGTATGAGGGCAATCTATCATGTACTCCTAGATGGTTTGAAGTCACTTTTTATGGGACTCTGTTCTATACTTCAGAAGATTCTATGGTTTATTATCTCCATTATGATACGGTCAAGCTTATAAGTTTGGCACTTTGCACTTGCTTTTCATATTATTACTCCATAGACGATACATCATATGGACTTAGGTCATTTGGATGATGTAGTATGTCATGGGAGTGGTAGTATGGAAGTTGAGTGTACATGGGAGATAGTAGGCACCACTCAGACGGTTTCCCGCCGTTGAGATGATCTCATATGAGACTTCTTAAGGGGAAGCATATAGGGAAACAACACACAGAGATGACCATGTACATAGAGTGCATGGGGTTCAGGGGAGTCCGAGCACTTTCTTCTACCATTGCGGACATTTCATTTACATTTTCGAGGACGAAAATGCTTTCAAGGGGAAGGAAATGTCATGTTATAGGATGCACACCCTTTTGGGTGAGGTGGCATACATGCCACATGGCATCACATGGGTATTTATACCACTTGGTAAAATAGATATTGAGAGTCTCTCTATGAGATACAGAAGAAGCTCGAACGCGGCTGGGTGGAAGATTGAACGCGAAACTCTGTGTGTTCGTCGAAGCTCCTTGTTGGGCATCAAAAGGAATTTATTAAATAAGCTTATTCTCACCTATCTTGTATCCTATCTATGAATGTAATATATCATAGTTAAGGCTATAATAAGTCACCTAAACGGCACAATATGTGTTAGTAAAGTCATATAAATGACCAGTTCTTATAAGCTATGGGAGAATAGTGTAAAAGCTCTATTGTGGTGTTTCAAGTGTATATAATGTCGTCGACCCTTACAGATATGTTCTCTTTTGCATAGAGAAAACTCAACATTTTTCTGTGCATTGTAAATCTCATTGACCTACCATTGAAATATTCCCAAATGGTGAAGGTTTCCTGCTCTTGATGATGATGTATATTCAATGATTAGACCTTTATCATATCTCACAAGTAGGCACCCTAGACAAGGATATCTTTTCAACCTCTCTCTCTCTCGCTCTCTTTCTCTACCCTAAACCTATTCACAAAAATATAGAATTGTGCTATACAAACTGGGTAAAAACAAGTGTGTGTTTGTCTATTTATCACTAGTGTTTGACTATGAATGGCTCTTTCTCTCTCTCTACCTTTAATCTATTCATGCGGGTATAGATTTGTGCTCGACAAAGTGCGGGAAAAGACACTTTGTATTTTTTTTTGGACTCTCATGCAGTGCTAGATTATAAACAACTCTCTCTCCATCTCTCTCTCTCCCTCTCTCTCTCTCGCACACACACACGCATACATACACACATAAAAAATATAACTCCACACACATCAAATGACGAACGGAGTACTTATGAGTACCTCTTTATCAATAATTGAAATGCTTTAATGTATAATATCTAGAACCCTTGTTCAACTAACGTTATTCTGCTTGTAGATGAATTGTGAGGGAATTTTAATATATAACATAGTCTGTGTTGAATTTTTTATAGCCTATGGAACCTTTTTCCTATCAATCAGCACATGGTTTTTAATACCACGTACACCATACCAGAATATCTTTCTCTCCCAAAATATTAGAGTTAGATATTTCTTTTAAAATATGTTGTTCATCTCCTTTATTTTAGCAAGTCTCTCCATTGATTGACTTTGATAATAACAGGTGTGAAGAAAAAAACTGTTGGAATGTTATCCATGGTCGTGATCATGATGTCTCACTAGTTGCAATTTTTTAAGATTTTTCTTCTGAGTAATCTATAAAAACATATTTTTTGAATAGACGAGATTCGTTACAAGACATATAACATTGAGGGAATCTTTCCTCTATAAGAGTGCATGGAGTGTGATTCTTTGGTTGGCCAATACCTGTATTTCTTGAAGGTTGATTTTGAAAAAAAATGTGATTGTAATAAGTGCGGTTCGACACTTCATTCCTTAGATCCATCAGGAAAGGGTGTCCCTTTTTCCCTATTCGTCTTACCATCATTAAGGATCCCTATGGATGGCTCCTAAAAGTCTCAATATCTAATGAAAATACATAGGGTACTTCCATAATAAGTTCCATTTGCCCATACCATCTATAACAATTGTTGATGACAATACTATGTTAATTGATGCTGATCACACATTGGATACTAGCCTCTTGACTTGTCTGAATACTCTTTACACTGGTAGTGGCTTCATGATTAATCACAACAAAACTTGCTTTCAAGTTTCCAATCTTGTAATCCCATGATGTGGTTTTGCTAGTGGATCCTCAATGTATTCAGCACCTTCCAAGTTTTAGAATCGTAGGCATCACACTAGGTTCCAATAGAGGAGAAATTAAATAGAGAAATATTTAATTGCTATGACATATCAGCCTATTCTATCTATAAGATTGTTTGTTCTTAGTTGCTATGGTCGACGTCATATGTCTTCTTCTATCTATGGGATTTCCATGAAGAAAAACATGGAAGATCATTATGTTGCCTAGGCAATTTTTGTCAGCTAGGGAGATATATTGAGGAGGAAAATTGAACTCTAAAGCTTTCTTAAGAAGATATCTATCGATGAAAATGCAAAGATGGTATAGGGATAGCATGCACCTTAGAATCTGACTAGAATATGGTTGCTAAGTGGGTTTGGAAATCAATTAATGATATGGGCTTTTGGACATCTCTCTCTCTCTACCCTAAATCTATTCACACAGATATAGAATTGTGCTTGGAAAAGTGCAAAAAAAGGAGTCTCTATATTTTTGTTACTCTCATGGAGTGCTAGATTTTAAACATCTCTCTCTCTCTCTCACACACACACACACACACACATACATACATACATACACACATAAAAAATATAAATCCACACACATCAAATGAGCAATGGAGTGCTTATGAGTACCTCTTTAGCATTGATTCAAATGCTTTAATGTAAAACATGAAGCAGTCTTGTTCTTCTAAAATTATTCTTTGCTCACAGATGAATTATCTGTGAGTTGTAATATATAATAGAGTCTGTGTTGAATTTTGTATAGCCTATAGAACCTTTTTCCTATCAATCAACACATGGTTTTGAATACCTCATACCCCATACCACAATGTCTTTCTCTCCCAAAATATTAGAGTTACATATTTATTGTTTAAATAGATCCTGTTCATCTCTTTTATTCTAGAAAATCTCTCCATTGATTGACTTTGATAATAACAAGGGTAAATACAAAAATTTTTCGAATTGTATCCATGGTCTTGATCATGAATTCTCAATAGTTGCAAGTATTATACACTCCAAATTATCTCGCTTATGCAATAGAATTATGTTTGAACTATTAAAAAAACAAAAATGATCTCATTTGAATGTTCATAAAAAAGATGGTGGGTGTGCTTTAACACTTAGGAAAACATGTAACTTGATTATTGCTTATGCGTGATGTTTTTAATAGCTAAATGTGATAGGATATCCAGAGCGCTAGGTCATGAATTGTTATCAATAGGTATAAAATTCTTTCAAAACACTTGGATAGCTTTTTTTGTGTACTACATTCTCTATTGCTAAGGTCAAAGATATGATCGATAGAGTGAACGTTTGGAAGTATCCCCAAATTGATGGTATACACAATAAGTTCCTTGTGAACCCTCAAGAATTGTACTCCCTCCATTCTATTTATTTAGAAAGAAGCCATTAGAAAAGGTACTCTTGCTATAAAGCTCCATATTTCTATCATAAAGATTATTACAAAAGGGTAGCCCAAGGGTGAGCTAAATAATTGGAGACGAATCTCTTGTGGAGCTTCTATATATAGGATTTTGCTTCTCACTAATATATAGACTCATAATTTCACAACAAAAAGGATTCATTAGAGGATATATAACCTTGATGGATTTCTTTTTCTACACGAGAGCATGGAGTGCGATTCATTGCTTGGCCAATATTTGTATTTTTGGAAGGTTGACTTTGAGAGAAAGTATGATTGTAATAACTATGGTCCCACTCTTCATTCCCTAGATCCGTGGGGCAAAGGTGTCCTTGATTCCCTATACTTTTTTACCGCCACTAAGGATGCCTATGGATGGCTCCAAAAAGTTTCTATATCTGATGAAAATACCTAGCGTACTTCAATATCAAGTTCCATTTCCCCATACACTCTACAACAAATTGTTCATGACACTAATATGTTAATTAATGTTAATGACATAGTGCATACTAGCCTCTTGACTTGTCTGAATACTTTCTACATTGCTAGTGGCTCCATGATTCATCACAATGAAACTTGCTTTAAAGTTTCTGATCTTGTAATCCCTTGATGAGTTTTTGCTAGTGGATCCTCAATGTATCAAGCACGTTCCAGGTTTTAGAATCGTAGGCATCGCACTAGGTTCCAATGTTGGATAAATTAAATAGAGAAATCTTTAAGTGGTATGGCATATCAGCCTAATCTATCTAGAAGATTGTTTGTTCTTAGCTACTATGGTCTACCTCTTATGTCATATTTTTTGGTCTATGGGATTCCCATCAAGAAAAACATCTAAGATGATTATGTTGGCTACGAGATTTCTATCAGCTAGGAATGATGTATTCTTATCGAGTGCCACAAGCGTATCCAACCTATTTTCGCATGCGGAATGACGACTTCAGCAGCCGACGAATGCAAAAAGATGTCGGTAATCGATCTCAACGTCGGTGACCGATTGAAACATTTATAAAAACAATGGCGAGGGCAGACATTTTCTTCGTTAGCTTTGAGATTATTTGTGGACGTAGGGTTCGAACAGCTCGCTTTGCATCTCGTAGTGTAGTCGGACGTGGACGTGCTCAGTACGAAATTATGAAGAATACAAGAGCTCCATCCAGCAGAAACGCGCCATGTTTTTGCATGTTACTGTTGTTACATATTGGTGGCAACCACTTTGTTCGACCTTGTGCTGCTAAGGTGCCTCTCTCTCTCTCTCTGTGTGTGTGTCCCCTAACGCTATTCACATGGATATAGAACTGTGCTCATAATGTGGAAAGAAACGCACTTGTTGATCTAGTGTTCGTGCTGTGGTAGATCATGAACGTCTCTGTCTCTCTTTCTCTCTCTCTCTCCGTTTCACAAAGACACACCCACATACACAACAGCACGCACACAAACACGCACGCGCGCGCACACACACACACACACATAATGAACAACAAATAAGCAATGGCATTCTTGTGAATGCTCCAAAAGACTCTATGTAGTGTCTTTTCGTGTGTTATAACATGTTTTATGTGGGCTTAGAATTATTCTGCGCTCGGAGCTGGATCTGTACAGGGAATCGCAATATATAACGCATTCTCTGCGGATTTCTTTGTGATGTAGTGCCACTTTGAGGATGGCAGTTTCAGCCACACATGCGGAGATATCATGCTCGTGCCCGATAACCTTGTCAGACTGCAAGCGGACTGCTTTGCCACAGGCAACCCCGAATCAGAAATTTATAGGAGTACACTTGGGTTGAACATGAACATTGAAAACAACAACGGACGGCTTCAGTGCAGAGTTTGCATGGCATCGCCTTTAGTCCCTCGGCACTGTAACTTCTATCACTCATGCTGAAATCTTCGACTGAAGGGCGCGATACTCTACGCTACTTGCGACGACCGTAATGGCAAGCGGGTGGAAACATCTCTGGATTTAGACCGCTGCGTTGTGAATCGCCTAGGTTATCTTGACTTCGTCTGTGGCTTTCTCTCTCCATACGCTTGAAGACCTTTCAGTTTCCCCTTTCTCTCCTGCAAACCCCAGGCTCCTGATTTTAGACTTCTCTATAGTTTGTTGATCCGTGTTCGCCAGAGGCGCTAATTTCTTCCTTGTGGTACTCGTTTGCTTTCAATCGGCGCATAATTTATTATATTATAGTGAGAGATTTATTGTTTAGACAGACGATGCTGTTCGTCTGGTTTATTCTAGCATGCGTGATGTATGTATGCTCTTCATCTCATTTATTCTAGCATGTCTCTCTCTCCGTTTGTAGACTTTGATAATTATAGATCCAAGGATCAAATTTAGGTTAGATCTGTTGGAATGTTTGAGTTGCGCAGCCGTTCGATATGCGGACTCTCTTAAACTGTGCCGTGTCTGATACAAGCCGTGCTGTCCATTGTCGTGATCACCAAGTCTGACTAGCTGCTATACATTTAATTTTCGTTTGATTCTTGTACACTCTTATGATCGTCTTGGAGGAAAATGACAGAGCGTCTGGTGACGCTTTTACCCGACGCTTATCCTTAATTCATTCGTTTTCTTATTACAGAACTGTTATCTTATAACGTTACAACGCGACGGTTCATATACGTTGCATCTGTTGAGAAGAGGCATGACGTCGTGGCAGCTGTTAGCCACGTGGTGCGCCAACATCCCCCCTTAACAGCAATCATGAATCATGTCCTTAAACCTTCTATAAGTCTTAAGTGCTTTCCACACATTACAAATTTGTCCACTAGTAGTGGCTTAGTGAGTAAATCTGCCCACATGATGTGAGTAGAAGTGTGGGAGACTTGAAGTTTCTTTGACTCCAGTAATTCTCGTAACAAGTGATACTTCAGATCAACGTCTTTTGTTTTTTCGGAATGTTTGGGGTTGCTAGCCAGATATATACAAGATTTGTTATCACATAAAACCTTGACTTGAACATCTTTGAAGAGCTTTAATTCTTTGATCAGGGATTGTATCCACATGCCCTCTTTGGCAGCACTTGTGAGTGCAACAAATTAAGCTTCAGCAGTGGAGAGCGCAATTGAGCTTTGCTTTTGAGAGCTCCAAGACGCAGCTGCACCTGCCAAAAAAAAAAAAGCAAAACTAGCAGTACTTCTGCGAGTATCTAATTCTCTCCCCCAATCAGAATCTGACCATCCTTGTAGCAACAAGGTAGACAAAGGGGCATGCGAACAACGATAACAAAGACCAAAATGTTTAGAACGTTGTAAATACCTAACACATCATTTAAGTGATTGCCAATGTAGCAAGGAGGGATTATGCATAAAACGGGACAGAAAATAAATGGCAAAACATAAATCAAAGCCGGTACATGAAACAAGATATCTAAACTTTCCTATTAATGGGCGAAAGAGATGAGTATATAGAGATGTCAAGGGTGTGGAAGAAGTGCGAGTGGAAAGTAAGGATTGACGGGCAGCCACTACAAGGGGAGTGAGAGTGGGTTTGATGGAGGACAAGTCAAAAGCATTAAAAAGGTCAGTAGCATAACGAGATTGGTGAACCATAAGTGTTCCGATGCTTCGATCGCATGTGATTTGAAGTCCAAGAAAAAAGGTTAGAGGGCCTAGATCAGTAATGGAGAAAGCATGGCAGAGCTCAGATTTGGCATGATCAACTAAAGCTCGGGTAGAGCCCATGATAGCAATATTATCGACATACAAGGCAACCATCAAGAAACCTGAACTTGTATGACATATGTAAATATTGGGTTCGGAGAGTAGGTGTTGATAATGGTGAGTAAACATAAAGGAGTTAAATTTATGAAACCAGAGACGAGGCGATTGTTTAGGACCATAAATGGATCGGTGAAGTTTGCACACATGTGTTGGAAAATTTTGGAGACTCAAAGTGCTCGGGTTGATGCATATATATTTCTTCAGGTAAATCACCATGAAGAAAAGCTGTTTGGGTGTCAAGATGGTCGATTTCCAAGTCCATCTTAGTGGCTATGGCAAAGAGGATTTGAAGAGAGGTGATGTCGATAAGTGATGAAAAAGTATCAGAATAGTCTGGTCCAGGGATTTGTCAAAATCCCCTGGCAACAAGGCATCCTTTGTAGCGAGCCACAATGCCATTAGGAGCATATGTTTTATGAAGAATCCATCTGCAAGAGATGGGCTTACATCCAGGAGGTAGAGGTGTTAAAGTCCAAGTGTTGTTGGAGTGAAGTGATTGGATTTCATTGCGCATAGCCCCAAGCCAAAGCTCCTTTTTAGGGCCAAAAAGGGCATCAACGCAAGATGTGGGGGAATCATCAAGAAGAGACACATCTTCAAGATGAAAAGAATCAGGAAAGTGTGGATTATGGTCGTGAGTGATCTGAAAAGCATAAAAGTCACTAAGTGGATGTGTCTTAGTGGTTGATGTTAAATTAGAATCAGAGTGAGTCGGGGAAGCATCTCGTACACGATGATGATGCCGACCATGACCACCCCATTGTGTAGGCACTGGATAGGGAGTGTCAAAGCCTAAAGAGCGACAAGATGATGACTTCCTAGTAGACTGATTTGTAGATGGAAGAGATCTTGGAGTTATTGGAAGAGGTGGAGTTGGATTGTCCTCAAGAGGTGATGGAATGGGTAAAGGAGGAGGGGCATCATTAAGAGATATCTCTATATTGCCCTCAGATGAGGAAGTAGAAAGAGGTGAGTCAATCGTGCCTCTTGAGAGGTCTTAAAATGCTGAGATGTAGAGGATGAAGAATGAATTAATGCTCCTTCATCAAATATCAATGTATGGCTCTAAAAGAATGTTTTAGTGGAACTATCATAAAAGCGGTAGCCTTTGATGCCAAATGCATCCCCATATCCTACAAAGATTGCACGAGTGCAGCATTGGTCAAGTTTATGAATGTCACGCTAAGGGCAAATGGCATACGCGAGACAACCAAAAATATGAAGATGAATGTAGTTTGGTGGACATCTAGTCCATAAGGTGTAAGGAATGCCATTAATGGGCTTACTATAAAGTCTATTTGAAAGATAGCAGGCAGTCATGACTGCTTCTTCCCGAAAGGAATGAGGAAGGTTTGCAAGAGTAAGCATACTGCGAGATATGTCAAGAAGAGTGCGATTATGACTTTGAGCCAAGCCATTCTGATGACGAGTATCTGGTATGCTCAAGCGATGGAGGCAAGGAACGATTGAAATAAGCGAGACATATATTCACCTCCATTATCAGTTTGGAGGGATTTAATCTTAGAACTATGATAATTCTCTACAAGATTACAATAGCGTTGAAACACAGATAATACTGTGGGAGAATTCTTATGACTTAGGAAACAAGTAGTTAAACACACCTCCATCTAAATGTTGGTGCATTTCAAGCCTTCACACATTGGCTTGGAACCTTGGAAGATTAGCTTGGAACCATTGAAGGATATATTCATTTGCAAGGACCATAAGAACTTATGCTTATAAGTTCTTACTTTTTTACTCATTGTAAAAGTCTATATGACTTGGCATTTACATATAATCACTTTAATCACCTACCTACTTGATTGTATTCATGGAAAAGTAGATGGCTTAGTGGAGTGAATATCTCCCTACTTTTAGTAGAGATATTCTAGGGAGCCTACATTTTGAATTTCAAATTCAAATGATCACTCAACTCATATAAAAGTGGAGAGAAAAAACTCACGGGTGTGTGACTCACTTTAGCTCACTCCCCGAGGCATTCTACTGTTGTAACTGTGTGTGTGTTAGTGCTACTCCATAGCCTACTACACCACACCTCAATTAGCTATGCTTGTCATGCTAATGAGCTTGTATAATCATATCAATCAATAGATATATACACATTCATCATATCTGGTTCTCTGTGTTTTCTACTTCAAGTCTGTCAACGTCCAAGGAGCATTTCTCAGTGCTCACTGAACCAAATCAAGAGTATAATAGCTTGTTGGAACCAGGTCAAGGTCTTCTACAAGCATACAAAATTTTAGAAGATTGCATTCAGCCATTTTCGAGAAATCGGCTTCGAAGTCACCTCTGGTCTATCTCTGCAACTCTCCTAAAAAGTCGGGGGTAATCATAATTTTGCTAAATCAATTTCTCTGGATGTGGTTTATCATTTCTTCTCATTCCACTTGCAAATGGTAGCTTATTAAGGTACTTTAATACTCCCAAAAGGAATTGTTTCAATTGCAAGTGTGCTGGTCACACTGAGCATAACACTGAGCAGGTATCACTACAGAAATAGCAAGTTTTCTAGAATTTGTGAAGTGCCAAGTTGTCTGTTTTGATTTGGTCATTACACAAATCATTTGCAAAGCACATATATGCTTTCTTGGTATCATTTGAAAGCTCAAGGTGTGTACTAAGCATTTCTAGAATCAAGGAGGGCTGGTGTGAAGCAGGTATAGCAGCACCAACTCATTTCCTAAGTGCATCCAACCATCACTCCCAACACTAAAGAGCAACTAGAGGATCCTTATTCTAGAATGGAAGAAGTAGAATTAGGGCAAGAAGTAAAGAAAATTTAGAAGAGAAAGAGCCTTAGAAAGAAGGGTATACATATGAGGAACTTTTAGATGCATTTTCCACTCATGATCAATTCATAGACTTGAAAGAGCAAACCCTTAAATTAGAGACAGATCTTGGTAGCATCACATCTCTCATTCAGGAGCTAAAGTCTCAAAGGATCTCAGTTTAGACTAGTGTTACCTCTTTCCTAGCTAGGAAGGAAACAGAAACCCCTCCTATTCCTCTAGAGCTCACTAGGAAAGATACTTCTCTTCCTAGTAAGCACAAAGGAGAGAGCTCTAGGGAAGCTCCCCTCCTGAAAGACTTGAAGCCACCTACCTTTACGGGGTATGACCGAGATAGGAATAAGGATGCAATCTATAATTTTTTACGAAAGTGGCATGATTTGCATCAATTGAAAGGCACCCCACTAGAGTACCATGTGCTAGAGACGAGTCTCTTGCTCGGTCCGCGTGCTTATAAGTGGTGGATGAGTCTTAAGGAGGTGAACTCTATCCCTACTGACTGGAGTTAGTTTGAAACTCTTTTTCTACAAGAGTTTCTTCCTCAGAATGAGGAGGAGAGGAATTAGGATGAGTGGGATAGGATTACCCAGAGAGGTAGGCCTCTTACGGTCTAGTTATCCCACTATAGGGAGATCATTTTGAAACTTAAGGGCTCAGATGATTTCTAGAAGACTAGAGGGTTTGTTAGAGGCTTAGATAAAGCCATAAAGAGGGAAGTCAGAAGGAATGTGCCTAAGATGTTTGAGGAGGCGATCAAGTATGCACAGATCTATGAGGACCACAATCATCCTCAATACACTCCTATCGAGACGGATCAACCCCTCAAGCCTCTAAGTATAACTAAATTCAAGAAGAAGTTGTCTTTTGGGAAAAATAAAGTTTTCATTAAAAAACAAAGATCACAAGGGTCTAGGTTATCCACAGATCAGTTGGAGAGGGCCAAAAGAGAGAAGCTATGCTTTAGGTGTTTGTCTCCTACACATTCACAGTGGAATTGTCCACTCAAGAAGGAGGAAGAAAAGAAGAAGGGACTAGAGACTACTACAGCCCCCGAAAAGGGAAAAAAGGCAATCCACCTAGTGCAGACCCTTCCTATTCATGGCAGCTCAAGCAACAAGGGAGTGGAGGTGATGCAAGAGGATATAGAGCACACATGTTGTTTGACTTTTTCATTGTGGTCACCGGAGTTTGGACCACATGACCTAGTTTAACTCCATGGTAGTGTATACAAAATCAGGGTGCGGGTCATGATAGATGAGTCTGCCACTCATAAATTTATAAATTATGCTTTGCTCAAGAAATATAAAATTCTCCAATAGCCTAGTGCACATAGATACATAGTATTCATGATGCAAGGGCAAGATAAGAGGATATGGGATACTATGGTATCCAATTTGGAAGTCAAGATGCACGACTATACGGATTATATGGACTTCCAAATTATGAATATGGAGAGGACATACCTAGTCTTAGGAAGAGAGTGGCTATGGGGGTTGGGAGACACACTTAAACACAGCTACCAAAACAACACACTTGAATTTGAAAAGAATGGAAGTAAAGTTTGTATTAAGGGAGAGAGATATGTACCTAGTGCATCTTTGTTATTCTCAGCATGTAGAGGAGATGTTTTTATTGTATAGTCATGATATGGAGCATTGTATAGACAACTCATCTGATGTATATTTTCATGCTTGGAATGTAAATATGGACAGGACTTTCTACTATTCTTTTTGCAAGAGTGTGTGGTTAAAAGTTTTAAGGATCTGATGTTTGAGTATAGAGATGTTTTTCCCACTAACTTACCTAGAGAGCTACCACCTGAGAGAGGGGACATTGACTATGCCATTGAGGTTATTACTAACAGTAACCCTATTTGTAAGCCACCTTATAGGCTTAGTGTTTCTCAGCATGAGGAGGTTGAGAGGCAATTACAGGATTATTTAGATAAGGGCTTCATTAAACCTAGTAACTCACCTTGGGCATCCCCAATGCTCCTAGTTAAAAAGAAAGACCGCTCTATGAGACTATTTATAGACTATAGCGCACTTAATAAGGTAACTATCAATAATAGGTTTTCAATGCCTAGATGGGAAGATCTATTTGATCAGTTACATCAAGCTAGGTATTTTACCAAGCTTGATCTTAGATCAAGATATCATCAGATCAGGATAAGGGCAGAGGATGTCCCTAAGACTGCATTTAGGACTAGATATAAGCACTATGAGTTTTTGGTGATGCATTTTGGTCTCACCAATGCTCCTGCCACTTTCATGAAGCTCATGAATAGTGTTTTACAGCCTTATCTAGGACACTTTGTGGTAGACTTTTTGGATGACATTCTGATCTATAGTGCATTAGAAGAAGAGCACTTGGAACACTTAAGAAAGGTATTTCAAGTGCTATGTGAAAATTCACTCTTTGCTAAGGAATCAAAGTGTGAATTTTTCAAAACAGAGGTTAGATACCTTGGGCATATAGTCTCCTAGGATGGAATCCAGATGGATCCTGAAAAAGTAAGGGCTATTATGGAATGGCCACATCCAAGGAACCTGGAAGAGCTACAGATCTTCCTACGTTTATCAGGTTTCTATAGAAGATTCATCAAGAACTATGCCAAAATTGTTGTCTAGATGAAGGAAAAAATTAAAGGGAAAGGGAAAGCCTTTCATTGGGGACACAAACAGAAGCAAAGTATGGAGAAATTGAAAGTAGCAATTGCTACACCTCCACTTTTACATATAGCAGATCCTCGCAAACCATTTCTGGTTGAGAGTGACGCGAGTGATTTTGCCATAGGAGCGGTTCTAGTTCAGGATGGTCGACCAGTAGCTTTTCAGAGTAAGAACCTAGAACCGGCTCTGAAGAATTAGTCCATTTATGAGAAGGAGTTGTATGCTATTGTCCATGCTTTGAAGAAGTGGCGTCATTATTTATATGGTGTCGAAGTCGTGATAGCGTTTGATCAAGAGAGCATCAAGTGGCTCTCTAATCAAACAGACCTTAAAGGTCATAAGGCTTGATGGGCAGAGACCTATCAAGAGTTTGATTATGAGCTTAGGTATAGGGAGGGAAAGTTTAATGTAGTGGCTGATTCAATTAGCCGCATGCGTATGCTCAATGGACTGAGTTTTACTCAGATCAATAGTGAGCTACTTGAGTCCATTAGTGGAAAATGTAGGCTTGATCCTACATATTCCGAGATTTGGGAAGCCATAGAGAATGGGAATCATGATATACAGGTTTCTAGTGAGGATGGAGCATTGACGGGTACTCAAGAAGGATTCAAGTGGAAGAATTACAGTTTCCATAACGGATATTTGTTATATAAAGGTAAGGTGTGTGTCCCTAGAGATTTTGAGATGAGACGGCATATTTTGTATGAGTGTCATCACACACCTAGTGCGGGATACCCACGAGTTAACAAGACTTATGATCTTGTTAAGAGGCAGTTTTATTGGTCTAGACTTCATAAGGATGTCGTAGAGTATGTGCTTAAGTGCACTAAATGCGAGCTCAACAAAGCTGAGAGATTGAGGATTGAAGGAATACTCCACCCATTGGATATTCCTAATGGGAAGTGGGAGGGTATCTCCATGGAATTTATAGTCGGATTATCAAAGACACAGAGAGGGCACGACTCGGTTTGGGTAATTGTGGATAGGTTCACCAAAATGGCTAGGATTATTCCAACACGTTCTACAGTGAAGACAGTAGAGTTGGCTAGACTCTTTGTAGAGAACCTATACCGGTTATATGGTCTTCCTTTAGACATAGTTTCCGATCGGGAGGAAGTTTACTAGCCACTTTTGGAGAGCGGTCTTCAGAAGGTTGGATACGAAACTTAGTATGAGTACGGCTGAACGTCCACAGTCAAATGGGCAAACAAAAAGGGTTAACAAAATCCTAGAGGATATGCTTTGAGCATATGTGAATGAAACACAAAATAATTGGGAAGAGTACTTACCTATAGTAGAGTTTGCATACAATAGTGCCAAGCACTCTTGCACTGAGCATAGTCCATTTATGCTTATGTATGGGTTTCAGCCAAGAGCTCCTTTTGCAGTAGGCTTGGAGAATGAGAAGGTTCAAGCTGCAAAGGACTTTTTGGAAGAGATGAACAATATAATTAGGCTTGCTAAGGATAGCATTAAGAGAGCTCAAGATAGAGCTAGAACCTATGCTGACCCTCAAAGGAGAGATATTAAGCTATCTCCTAGGTATTTTGGACCTTTCCAAATACTTAAGAGAATAAGAAAGATGGCTTACTAGCTCCAACTTCTAGAGAATAGTCAAATCCATCTAGTTTTTCATGTTAGCCGGCTTAAGAAAAGGCTGGGTGAATTTGACAACCTCATTCCAGATAGTGAGGTAGTAGAGCATATTTCTGTTCAATCTGTTCCACAGGAGCCTAAGAGAATACTACGCACTCCAGAGAATGGACGAGAAGTCACTTGTATAAAGAGTGTCCAGTAAAGTGGAAAGATAGTTTGTAAGATAGTACTACATGGGAGCGGGTTAGCACCCTTCTGAGAAAGTTTCCCAATTTTAGACTACCATCCCAAGAGTTTTCTTAAGGGGAAGGATATGGGGAAACAACACGAAGATATGACCATGTACATAACAAGCATAGGGATATAGTAGGAGTGGTGGTTCTATTATTTTTCACTTTCTATCAGACCTTCCAACACCATTTCTGAGGACAAAAATGGAAGTAAGGGGAAGGAAATTATCATATGGAGTATCATTTTTGAGTAATGACTTAGAGGTGAGAACCTTCTCTTATACTTTATGATTATGATACTCACATGAGTGCCAAGTGGCACTCATATGGGATGCTTAGAGTATTTACTTATTTTGGGAAACGAGAGAGAAGAGAAAAATGATAAACCCCACGTGGCTGGGCGGTAGTTCAAAGTATGTATCTCTGTGCATATTGTCTTCCTCAAAAAGTGTGCTATGAGCAGGGAACCCACCACTCTAAAAGAGGGGTTTTCATCAGAGTTAACACAAACACACTCCCTTAGAGAGCCATTCATTGATCATTTGTAGAGGTTGAGTAGCACACTTCATTGCTCACTCACCTCATTATCATTTGGCATCATTTCTTTGCCAATGATCTTGTAAAATCATGTTCCATAATACATATACATCATTAAGCATCTTTGTTGGTTTCTCTGCCATTGTGACTCAGAATAGTGTACTTGTCTTGCTCATATCTCAGTGATCTCTCCATGAGTTTTAATGCTCTATACCTCATTGAAACCAACTCCAAGTCTGCTACAGGCTGTCAAAATTTGAAGAAGTTTCATTCAACCAATTGGGAGAAAATTGTCTCGAAGTGATCACTCATCATTCTGTGTAGAATCCCTAAAATATCGAGGGTAAGATTCTACTTGCTAAAGACATTGCTAAGTGTGTAGTCTATCATTTTAAGCGATTTCACTTGGAATCATTAGCTCTCTTAGCTAATTAGATACCCTTTGAAGGAATGTTTCTAACTTCTACTATACTGTGAGCATTGAGCATAAAATCCAGCAGGTGTCAAGACCAAAATAACAAGTTTTTGGTCACTAGCTAGTTGTAAGCTTATCTGTTTTGATCAAATTCTTTGAAGCATCATTTTCAAGCTACATAGGCACTTATTTAGTGTCATTGGAAAGCTTAAGAGGCCTACATCACAACTCTGAAGTAGAAGAGGGCAGGTACAAAGCAAGGATTAGCAGTATCAACTCATTTCTTGAGGTGTCCGTCCATCTTTCCCAACAAGCACTCCTATGGAGGTAAACCAAAAATTAAGTGCTCATAAAGGTGATGTGCTGGAATGTTATTGTTTTTTTAATTAATCCTAGAGATTACGACATTAGAAGACTCCCAAACCTCAAGCACGTCATGAGTTACCACAATCTCATGTGAGAGAATGTGATGCCATGCATAGCAGATGAAGAGTACGACGTACAATATAGAAGGAAATATGAATGTAGAATTTCAACAAAGAATGAGGATAAAGACTCAACAATTAATGAGCATAGTATAGTGATCTACGTAAACCTAAATTGCAATTTCAACATTGAAATTATTGGAGCACAAGATAAAAAATTACAAGAAAGAAGTGGTGTCCGGTTCATTCTTCATATCACCAACGTAAAATGGTCATACACCACAATGAACTACGTAGATGGAAAGCTCAATTTAAAGGTAGAAATTACTAGAGGACAAGCTAACAAAATCCTCTTGATCCTTTGTAATTGTTGTAGTCTTTCCTTGATTTGTAGCCTCCTTGGTAGTTATTGTTGTAATTGTTGTTTTAGTGGTTGTTGTAGCTTTGAGTATGATTGAGTCTTCCTCTTGATTGCGAGTAGCCACCTCTTTGATATCCTCTTCCTCTGTGATTCTTGTAGTTCCTATAACACTCATCTATAGTGTGATTAGACAATCCACATATGTTGCATGGGGAAGAGTTGAAAGGTCTCCCCCTACCTTGCTTACCTCCTTTGATCCTACCTCTTGAGTTCCTATTGAGTTTACAAACTTGTAAACATAAAAGTACACAATGAAACATGATGAGACCTCCCAAGATCATCAAAACACCAACCAAATATTTCCAAACTTCAAAAACAAACTTTCCACCAAACTTTCCAAAAAACAGAAATAGGTCACTGTAGCAAAATGACCACCATAAACTCTTTGAGAAGATTTTGATAAAACTAATCATATATTCCGAAAGTAGACTCTAAGTAGCATGCTTTAAAAACAAAAAACGTCAAAAAAAGTGGAGTATAGCTCTCAAATGAACAGCTTGAAGTCAAGGTAAGAAGCTTGCAACAGCAAGGTATGATTAACTATCTGAATTGAAAACTAATGTACAGAAGCAATAAAACTTCAAGATCTATGAAAAATTGTGATATGGATAGAAATTATGACAGCTAAGGAAACTCCTCCAAGTGAAATCACTCAAAAAGACGTCATAACGACTGAGATATGAAAGTTTCAAGAGAGGTATGTCTCTGATGAGGCATCGGATAGACACAAGAAAGAAGATCTGCAAAAATGCCTACTTGCACGGTGTTGATTTACTTATATAATACAAGTTGTAATCTTCGCAACGCAACACGAATCACTCAATTTGGACACCTACACTAAGAGAACCACTCTTTTTATTGAGAGGCTATCAACAGAAGCGCCTTCCTTGTCTAAAAATAGTCACCTCTCCTTTCCTTCTACTTTTATCTACTTTTGCTCTAACTTTGGAGATGTGAACACCTCCACATGTTATTTTTCATAATTAGTAAGATCCACAAGCTTCCATATACCATTTTTAATAATTAATAAAATCCACAAGACTACTTTAGAGCTTGTTCTTATGTAACATTGCCCCCCTCAAGCTCTAAATCCAAAGCTTTGATTCCAAGTAGTACTTTGATTCACTTAAGCTTCTGAGCATCCACTGCTTTTGTGAGTATGTCTGCTAATTGATCTTTAGTTCCAACATATTGAATATCAATATCTTCATTCACCACCTTCTCTCGGATATAGTGATAGTGCACTTCAATGTGTTTTGTTCTTGCATGGTACACTGGATTAAACGTGAGTTGTAATGAACTTACATTATCTCCAAAGAGTAGTGGACATGTTGTAGATAGATTCATATCTTCATAAAGCTTCAAATACCACATAATCTCACATGTTGCATTTGTAAGACTTCTATATTCAGCTTTTGTGCTTGAAAGTGCTACTGTAGGCTGTTTTTTAGAACTCCATGAAACCAAATTATTACCTGCAAATATCAGATATCCACCTGTACTCCTTCTATCATCCTTATTTCCAGCCCAATCTGCATCACTATATGCTTTCAAATTCAAACCTTCATGATATTTATAGTTCAGACCTTCATTTAATGTACCCTTCAAATATCTCAAGACCCTTTTTGCTGCTTGCATATGAACATCTGTGGGTTTGTTCATGAATTGAGACAATGTACTTACACTAAATGTAATATCTGGCCTTGTTAAAGTTGCATATATAAGAGAACCAATCAAAGACCTGTAGATAAGTGGATCTTCTAAAGGTTCACCATCTTCACCACTATACTTCACATTGGGTTCCATTGGATTACTGATACTCTTGCAATGCTCCATGCCATATTTCTTTAACAAATCTGAAATATACTTTCTTTGTAGAAGATATACGCCATCTTCCTTCTTCATAACTTTGATTCCAAGAATGTACGTCAGTTCTCCTAAATCTGAAATTTTAAATTCAGATCCAAGCTTTGCTTTGATCCTGGCTATCTCACCTTCATTGTTTCCTGTTATTATCAAGTCATCCACATAAATTGAGATATAAACAATCAACGATCCTTCAACCTTAACATACAAAGAAGTATCTGCATTTGAACACCTGTATCCCTACTTTTCAAGAAACTTTACCAATCTAAAATTCCAAGCCCTTGGAGCTTGCTTAAGACCATACAATGCTTTCAAGAGTTTACATACATGAGTAGGCTTCTTGGAATCTTCATAACCTGCTCGTTGCTCCATGTACACATCTTCTTTTAAATCATCATTGAGAAATGCATTTTTTATATCTAATTGATAAAGATTCCATACCTTGCTTGTAGCAACACTTATTAATGTCCTTATTGTTGATATCTTGGCAATAGGAGAAAATGTCTCCTCATAATGGATGCCATAACTCTGTGCATAACCTTTACAAACAAGCCTTGCCTTATATCTACTTACTGAACCATCACTGTTTCTCTTTATCCTGTACACCCATTTGTTACCAATTACCTTCATGTTAGGTTGCCTTGGAACTAAACTCCATGTATTGTTCTCATACAAAGCTGTCATTTCGTCATCCATTGCTTTAGCCCATTTCTTTACCTTTGATGCTTCTTTAAAAGTTGTTGGTTCTTTCTCATCAAGAAGTTTTGCAATATAAGCTTCATGAGAAAATCTTTGTGGTTGCCTTCTTTCTCTTATTGGATACCTTGATTGGCTTCTTGTCCTACCATGCTTTTCTTGCCTTCGAGTTTGATTTCTTTTTGATGTAGAACCTTCACTTTCTTCTTCCTGTGACTCAATTTCCTTTGAAATCAAATCGAGAATTTTCTTCAACTTCTGATTGGGGGGAGCTGCCTCTTCATGTGTAATTTGACTCTCTGGTGAACTTGGACAACTTGGCTCTTCTTCGTGACCTCTTGTAGTTTCTTCTTCATCTACCTGCACTTCATGTTTATACCAAGATTTATCTTCATGAAAAATAACATCTCTCAAAAAAATTACCTCTCCCGTATCTGGGTTCACACATCTATATCCTGGTTGCCCTTCTGCCATACCAATGAAAACCATTTTTTGTGACCTTGGATCCAACTTTGACCTTAACTATTATGGAACATGAAGAAAACATATGCTTCCAAAAATTCTACAATTAGCAATATCTGGTTTTGATCCGTAAAACAATTCATAAGGTGCTTGTTGTACATGACTTTGAGTAGCTGGTAACGTGTTCATCACATAAACTACCATATTACATGCTTCAGCCCAAAAAATAAGTGGTAAGTCCTTTTCATTTAACATGCACCTACCCATCTCCAAGATAGACCTGTTTCTTCTTTTGACCACACCATTTTGTTGAGGTGTGTATCTGTTTGTAGTCTCCTTTTTAATTCCTTCTTCCTCCAAAAGTGCAAGAAAGTGATTAGAAAAATATTCACCTCCTCCATCTGATCTCAACCTTCTTATGCTTCAACCTATTTGCTTTTCAACCAATGATTTAAACTTTCTGAATATGTCAAACACTTCGGATTTGTATTTCATAAAATAAATGAATGTAAACTTTGAGAAGCATCAATAAATTTGACAAAGTACTTGCTACCTGCCATGGACTCTTCTTGAGATGGACCCCATACAGCAGTATGAATCAAGTCCAAAACACCTCTGCTTTGCAATCCTGCTTTTGAAAAAGGACTTCATACCTGTTTTCCAAACTGACATGCCTTGAAAACAAAATCTAAATCTTGCTTAGGTAATTGTGGTAAACCTTCAACCAATGATTTCTTTGCAATATCTTTTAACCTGCCAACATTGATGTGTCTTAATCTTTTATGCCATAAATCCAATTGACTTACTTGAATTCCATTAACCATTGTATAACCTGCATAATCCGGAACCTCAACTTCATACGTATATAATCTATTTACCTTTTGTCCTTTTATAACAAAATTTCCATCCTTCTTCTGATAAGCCTACCACTGATTATTATTAAAATCGACCTTTACTCCATTGTCCTCCATCTGTCCAACTCAAATCAAATTTCTTGTAATGGTAGGAACAAACAAAACATCTCTAAGAGTGACATGTTCATTAAGTGGACAATCACCAATGTAAACTACTTCATGCTCAGTACTATCTCTTGTAGCAATTGTGGCTCTTGAATCAGGTTTGTGTAAGTTCACAAACATATTCATGTTATGACTCATGTGGTTTGAGCAACCACTATCTACATACCAAGTTTTTTTGTTTACCTTCCTCTTATGTTTCTTTGTATGCATAGCCATAAGAACACTTTCCTTTTGTGTTTGAGCCTCCTCTTGTACTATGTTGTTGTTGTGATGCATGTGTCTTGGCCTCTTCCTCTTTGTCGTCCTCTAAAACCACCTCTTCTATTTGGATTGGAGAAACAATCCCTAGCATAATGACCAACTTTACCAAAATAATGGTAGGTAAAGTTACCTTGCTGATTTGGTTGAGTTTGTTGACTTTGTTGTATTGTTCTTCCTCCTCTAGTCACATTAAAGCTTCCTCTTCCTCTTGCATTGTTGTTGAATCTTCCTCCTCTCCAATTTCCTCTACCTCTTGATCTATGTGATGAAGTATAAAGAGCTTGTCCTTGACTACCTCTTTGCGAATGATAAGAGTTCCCACCTTCTATGTTGATTTCTTCAGTCATCATGAGCGTTTGTAAATCTTCAAAGGATGGTAGATTCTCTCGAGTCATGATAGATGTAATGAAAGACTTCCATCTTTCATCTTCTCTCAAGCCATTTAACATGCTATTAAACTTTATATCCTCAATAGGAGATTCATCAATAGAGGCTAATGCTTCAATAAGAGATTTTACCTCAAGAGCATAATCATTAACTGGTTGTCGTGGCTTCTTTTTTACTCTTGTCAGCTCACCTATAAGTTGTGTTTGCCTCGCTCTCTTGGTAGTTGCAAATAATCTTTCTAGAGACTCCCAAGCCTCTCTACTACTATTCAAACCTCTTATATGCCCAAGCATAGTATTCGAAATTGCTTGTGATATAATAAACAGAACTCTCTGTCTCTTTTGATCCATTCTTGCTCTCTTGCTCGATCTGCTTGTGTAGGAGCTTCCTGGTAATACCGGCTTCACTTTTGTACCTATTATCAATCCCCAAAGACCTTTAGACATGAGATAAGACTCCATTCTAAATTGCCACATGGGATAATTTCTCCCATCAGATAACTTCTCAATCGATGCACTTAGATCTGCCATGTTGAAGTATTGTAAACAAAGAAGATAATTCAATAAGTTGTATGAAAGATTTGATAAAACAAAAACGAATGCTCTGATACCACAATGTTGTGTTTACAAACTTGTAAACATCAAAGTACACAACGAAACATGATGAGACCTCCCAAGATCATTAAAACACCAACCAAATATTTTCGAATTTCAAAAACAAACTTTCCACCAAACTTTCCAAAAAACAGAAATAGGTCACTATAGCAAAATGACCACCAGAAACTCTTTGAGCAGAATTTGACAAAACTAATCATATATTCTGAAAGTAGACTCTAAGTTAAAAAAATTCCTTCGCAAGATATCTAATTAGCTTACAGAGCTAATGATTCCAAATGAAATCACTTAAAATCATCGACTACACACTTAGCAATGTCTTTAGCAAGTAGAAGCTTACCCCGGATATTTTAGGAACTCTAGAGAGAATGAACAGTGATCACTTTGAGACAATTTTCTCCCAATTGACTGAATGAACCTTCTTCAAATTTGGACATCTTGTATTAGACGACTTTGCGCTGGTTCCAATGAGCTATAGAACATTAAAACTGATGGAGAGATCATTGAGATATGAGCAAGACAAGTACATTGTTCTGAGTGACAATGGAAGAGGAACCAATAGAGATGCTTAATGATATATATGTATTATGGAACATGATTTTACAACATCATTGGCAAAGAAATAATGCCAAATGATAGTGAGGTGAGTGATCAATGAAGTGTGCTAATCAACTTCTACAAATGATCATTGAATGGACCTCTAAGGGAGTGTGTTTGGACACGAGATTTCGAAGTACATTTATAGATGCTTTCTTCAAGTTTGAATTTTGAAATTCAAATGAACTTCCACCTAAAATTTGTTCCTCTATATGAGGAGATATTCTCTCATGAGGAAACTCGTACCATAAGGTTCTAACTCCACAAGTTTAGTGGCATTACAAGATTCTTCCAAGTCAAGAGCCTTTTACAAAAGTTTAATCGTAAAAATGATAAGTAATGGTTCATGTGGTTCTTCAATAATGTGTGCATAGTTTCTTCAATGCCTAACCAAGTGTGAAAGCTTGACATTTGCACCAACAATGCTAGATATTTTGGCATCCTCCAAGTGGAACTTCTTCAACATGTCCTGCACATACTTTCTTTGAGTGATATAAATTCTAGAATTTGTATATACTAATTCAAGTCCAAGAAAGTACTTTAGTGACCCTAGATCACTGATTCTGAAGTCCTGCATAACTTGGTTTTTTATCTACTTGATGCCATTGGCATCACTACCTGTAAGTATGATATCATCAACCTACACACATAGGTATATCACCTCTGAATTACTTCTCTTGACAAACAGAGAAGTATGTGCTTTACTCATGATGAATCCTTGATCTTGAAGATAGGTAGTCAACCTATGATTCCATGCCCTAGGTGAGTGCTTCAATCCATAAAGAGCTTTGTTTATTTTGCACACATAATTTACCTTGTGTAGGTCTTCATAACTAGGAGGTTGAACCATGTAAACATCCTCTGAAATCCAGCCATTAACAAAGGCATTTTTTACATCCAATTGATACATATTCCAATTCCTTGATGCAGCCACACTTACCAATACCCTGATGGTTGGCATTTTGGCCACAGCTGAGAAAGCCTCTTCATACTCACCTTGGTTTTGTGCAAAACCCTTAGCCACAAGTCTAGCTTTATACATGTTTATGGATCCATCTGAGTTTCTCTTGATTTTGTAAATCCATCTAGACTTAATTACCTTCATAGATTCCTTCTTTGGCACTAGCTCCCAAGTGTCATTCTCATTGAGAGCTTCTATTTCTTCATTGATAGCTTCCTTCCATTCTGCCTTGGTCTTTGCTTCTTCATATGATGAAGGCTCTTCAAGTGGTAAATCTTTAGCAAGATAAATGGAATGCTTAGTAGCTAAAGAAGTGTCATACCCATATTTAATTGGCTTCTTACTCTCCCTTTGAGATCTCCTTAGAGCTTGGTTGGATGATTCAGGTAAGTCTTCCAACCTCTGCATCTTGGCCTTTCCCTTTGATTCCCATGCCTTGAATTCTTCTAGGTTGATGATGTCTTCATCATCTCATTTGATGTCTCAATCTAGTTTGGCTCTTCCTTGGTGAGGCTTTGAAATTCCTCTTCAAAGTCATAAGGAAATTTAACCTTCTACATTCACTTTCAAACCAAGAGTCATTCTAATCAAACACAACATCTCTACTGACCATAAATCCCTTGTGTGATGGATTATAAAACCTATATCCTTTTTTATTTAAAGCATACCCTATGAGGATGGACTTCTCTACCTTAGGGTCTAGCTTACCTCTGATTTGAGATGGGATATGCACATAAGCAACACATCCAAAGATCATGCAATGATCAAGTGATGGCCTTCTAGCATGCCATGCTTAATATGGAGTCATTCCATCAAGTGATTTGGATGGCTACCAGTTAATAAGATAAGTGGCAATAGATACACTCTCTACCACAAATAATTTGGTAACGTTTTTTCATTTAGCATTGACCTAGCTATTTCAACAATCAACCTATTTCTCCTCTCTGCTACCCCATTTTGCTCAGGGATATACCTTGTTGTAATTTCTCTTTTGCTTCCTATATCCTGCAAGAATGCATCAAATTCATTTGAGAAGTACTCATGTCCTCCATCTCACCTTATTTTGTTTAGGTTTCTTCCTGTTTGGTTTTCCACAAGTACAAGATAGTTATTAAAGCAATTGAACACTTCATCTTTGTGCTTCATATAATATAATATAGTCCACCTACTGAAATAGTCAATGAAGGATCCATAGTACCTTGATCCAAAAATTGAAGGGTCCTTACTTGGTCCCCACACATCTCTGTGGACAAGTTCCAAGTAGTCTTTATGCATGTATCCTTTCTTTCAGAAGGGCACCCTGTGCGATTTACCAAACTGAGATGCACCACATTTATAGATAATTTGTTGCTTGGATACATTAGGTATCCCAAGCACACATTGGTCTCTACATATTTGCTTTAAGGTTCTCTCAGCAATATGCCCTAATATTGTATGCCAAATCTCAAGCTTTGATAATGTTTGATCCTTGTAATTATATAGTGCAATATTCCTTGTATCTTCAAGTGCAAATGTAAATAATCTACATGTCTTTTCTCCCTTAGAAATTCTCTTGAATCCATGTTGGGGATCCTCCACAAATGCTCCATATTTTTGGAACCTAACCTGCAAACCCTTTTCCACAATCTGTCCAACACTCATCAAGTTCTTGGTGATTGTAGGTACATAAAGCACCCTACTCAACAGATTTCTATTCCCATCAGAAGTTTTAACATTTCCTACCTTGACCACTGAATGCTTGGTGTCATCACCTGTTTGCACTTGGTGCTTTCCCTTGGGTTCCTCAAAGTAAGAGAGAAGAGCTACATTGCCTGCCGCATGGTTTGAACATCCTGAGTCAATATATAAGAGGTGTTCCTCATTCATACCTTGATTTGAAGTCATGTTCATAATCAAAAAGGAATCCTCTTGGTCCTTTGTGTAATTATTGTAGTCTTTCCTTGATTTGTAGCCTCCTTGGTAGCTATTGTTGTGAATGTTGTTGTAGTTGTTGTTGTAGCCTTGAGTATGATTCAATCTTCCTCTTGATTAATTTAGATTCTATAGGACATTTTAAGTCAGTTGGTTGTAAGTACCAGGTATGGGCCACTCTTGCAAAAATGGCGAACTTTTCCACCATTCTTGCTAGTTAGGAGTGGCACACATGTAGTGAGGATAGGTGTAGTAAAAGCTTAGATTCCGTGGAAGCCACTTTGTTGGCCTCGAGGACTATATCAGATGTTTCTTGGTATTGGTTTTGATATATGAAATCGATAGATATGCATACCATCATCATAGTCTCTACTTGACATTTTGGTGTTCTTGTACTACCCTTATTCTAACGAGTGTCTTCTCATGCTATTTAATGGTTATTCTCTGCTCACTACTGCAACTTTGTTCATTGTAAAAAAAGCCATCTTTATGTTGGGCATAGAGAGTGGGGGCTTTAGATTTGGGTGGCGATCACCATGAAAGTGAGATTGAATATTTAAGGAGATCTTCTCTAGACTAGATTCTATCGTATCTATTGATTTCTTAAAGAAGTCGCATATTGTTTGTATGCCTCCATTGTGTCATCTCCAAAGAATTCGTATTTGATGTGGCTAGACCATTGTATTGCTCTGCACTCTACTCAATGACTTCCTTGTCTGATTTTCAATCCTAGCTGGTTTGTCTTTCTAGTCTTTTCATCACCTTTGTAGCTTGTCCTAATGTTTGTATAAATTTTTTCTCGTGTTATTTTTACACGTATATATCACAGGGTATAGTTCCCTAAGGAAGAACTCCCCTTGAGAATCAGTACTAGAATCATAGATGTGGTTATCCCCTTTACAATTTCGTATGCCCATTGGGACAGTTGCATGAACACTTGTGTGCTACATTGTCGTGATAATCAAGTCTCACTAGTTACTATACATTTAATTTTCGTTTGATTCTTGTACACTGTAATCATCACCTTGTCTGCACATAATGCAGTTTCTGCTTAAAGGCAATTTGTTGAAACACATCATCTTCTTCACTTCAAGTCAATAGAAGTTTTGTTTAATTGCTGTCAACGTAGTTGATTTTCCCTCGTAAATGCACGATTCAAATTTTAAAAACCAAAAAAATAAAAAAGAGTTAAAGAAAATAATAAAGAAGCTTTATGACATTTTCGTCTCTAGAAACTCTTTCCTACAAAGAAGAAGGGAGAAGGTCTAGAGTAGAAGGTCCGTTGCTTCCCATCCAAAGTTCGTGAGGAGTTCCATTGGGCTGAACGTTAACATAAGAAACAGCAATGGACATCTTGAGGGTAGTGTGTGCCTGGATTTACTCTTAGTACTATAACTAAATTTGTCACCTACCATTTAAACTTGTCAAAATCTACCCCTTTTGGTAGAGACCGTTTTTTCAGGGAGAACTTGTCATATTCCTTCCACTAAACTATGTGCACCATCTTCAATGCTTAGAGGCAAAATTTTGTATATAAGCCCATCCTTTGGTTAATGGAAGAAGGCACACTGTTTGAGTATTATCTATGCATGAGTTTAGAGAGAAACCTTCTCTCTCTATCTATCTACTTTATCTCTCTAGGCATTATCTGTTTACCTAATGTGAAGCTCTACATGCCATATCTAACTATCTCTCTCCTTCAAAGCTGCACCATATCCAACAAGTGGTATCAGAGCGGGGAACAATGTCAATCATTTTGCTGCAACTATCGTGTTAGTTGTAGGCGTGTTCACAACTAGGCACCTGAACTGAGTAGGGGCATGGAGATCAACATTATCAAGACGAAGACCACCAATATGTAGCAAAGAGAGAAGTTACAATGTGGAGTTCCTTGGTGCAGCTTGTCATAAGCACAAAGTGAGGACAAGCTCCATGGGAAGCTCTTCACAAGAGAGTAATTTCTACCCAAAGTAAGCTTTTGTATGTGGGGTGAGATATCAATGATATATGAAGCACATTTGTTGCTCCTTGATGTTATTATGCTCAACTTGAACATCGAGCAACTTCACTTTCTACCTACACAACAAATTCTATAATCCTGCGGTGGAAAATCAGGACTCCTTGAACTCCATTTATGGCGTGCCTCCAAATATCAATTTCCCAAATCCCTTCACTTTTGGTGTTATGAACACCCTCAAGGATCCGTTGACTATAGGACCATCCAACAACTCTTCGCTCTTGGGAAGGGTCAAGGCTTCTACCTCCTAAATACTTTCATTGAGTATACACCCCTTCATATTTCCATTGCAAATATCATAGAAGGAGAATTCAAGGGCTCAATCGGAATATTTGGGTAGATGCGTGAAGTCCATCCTATTCGCTAGTTGACCTTCATAGGTGGCACAGCAGCAAATTTAGATGCAGGAGGTGTCACGATCAATAGCCTGCTAGATATGAACTATACACCCCCTGCCAAATGGACTCTCTCATTCGAACTGCAGCTATACTATTAAATCTCCATCTGAGACCCTCGTCTTTGAAAGTTTGAATGTGGAGCATAGATTAAGACCATCCAACATCTCTTCACTCTTGGGAAATGGCGAGGGCTTCTACTTCCTAAATTCTTTCATTGAGTATGCGCTCGTTCATATTTCCACTGCAAATATCAAAGAAGGAGAATTCAAAGGCACAATTGACATATTTGGGTAGATGCGCGAAGTTGATCCTGTTCGCTACCTGATCGTCATAGGCGGCACAAGAGCATTCTTAGGTGCATGAGGTGTTGCAATCAATACCCTGCTAGATATTAATCATACACCCCCTATCAAATGGACTCTCTTATTTGAACTATAGCTATACTATCAAATCTCCATCCGAGACCATGATCTTTAAAAGTTTGAATGTGGAGCATAGATAAATAGTAGAAGAAAGCTTGTATGGTACCTATTATACTCTCTTCTGCACATTAGATTGGTATCATCCTACAAATAACCACCTCCACGCTAGAAGTTATTGATATTCCTTGTTAATGATCATGAAACTTAGCATGGAAATCTCAAATAGCTAACTCTCATTGTATATATGTTATTGTTATATCAAGTGTTTTCAACCAGAAAAATTGTGAGATATTAGGCACTACCTAGCCATAATTAAGTGTATGGTAAGACCTTCCTAGTCTTTTCCCAAATGTTTGCAAAGATATGCTATGTCAAAGCATCGAACAAAAAATCAATAGCAAATGGGTCTATTCTTCAACAACCAGTTCCAATTAAAAATTTTACTTGAAAGATGCAGAAGAACCACGTCCACCCAATATCATTCTCAATAATACTCCGTTCAAAGCAAACTACACCCTAGTAACGTAGTATGGTGAATCCTAATCACCATATTTATACAAACCCAATGGAACATAAAAAGTCCGATGTTATATACACTTCCACACAAAACCCAATGAAGTTCACACTCACCCAACGTTGTAGATCAAATCCCAAGTGGTAAATCAAATCCAGTGTGGTTATACAAACCCAATGAGGTAGCCGAATATGGCACACTAAATCTCCAAGTGTCAATGCCCGATGAGGCATGCCCAATGTGGCATTCAAACATGTTTTCCTATGCTAGGAAAAAGGAGGGAATTATAACCAACTTTTTCACCTACCATTTAAACTTGTCAGAATCTACCTCTTTTGGCAGAGACCCTTATGTTAGGGACAACTTGTCAGACTCCTTCCAATAAACCATATGCACCATCTTCAATGCTAAGAGGAAAAATTCTATATACAAGCCCATCCTTTTGGTTAATGGAATAAGGCACACTTTTCGAGTATGATCTGGGTGTGAGTTTAGATAGAAATCTTCTCTCTCTCTATCTACTTTATCTATCTAGGAATCATCTGCTTACCTAATGTAAAGCTGTAAACACCATCTCTCTCTCTCTCTCTCTCCTTTGAAGCCATGCCATATCCATCAAGTACCTTGCCACTCCAACAAGTGTATGCTACTTAGTACCTCTCCATTGCAACACTCATGTGCGACAATGTATGCTACTTGCATGATGTAATGGCAAGACTTGGACTGCTGCATTAAGAATCACCAAAGGGACTTTGGCCTCCGTATTACCACTTTCCATTTTGTAAAATCTTAGATTTGTGACTTTTAAGTTCCTTTTAACTTATGCTACATATATTTTGCATAGATTTCCATAGTTTCTTACTCTAGCTATGATTTTACAACCAAAGCGACATAGATCCATGTTGTAGTAGTTTTTCACCTTAAATTAAGCTTTCTATTTATGTCTTTCAATATGCAAGTGAAACTCTCTAACGAGCGCATGTTCATACTTATCAATAGTTCTGGACGGATTCCCGTAGCTTATGTTGATTCTCTCTCATATCGATTGTGTTTTCCTTTTTGTGCCTTTGTGTAGCGCGGCGCAGCTTCCTCTCTCTCTCTCTCTCTCTCTCTCTCTCTCTCTCTCTCTCTCTCTCTCTCTCTCTCTCTCTCTCTTTGTCTCTCTCCCTCTCTCTCTCTCTCTCTCTCTCTCTCTCTCTCTCTCTCTCTATCTCTCTCTCTCTCTCTCTCTCTCTCTCTCTCTCTCTCTCTCTCACCATTCCCTCTCTCCCCCACCTGCACCCCCCGCAGCCCCGCCATTGCCTCTCTCCCCCACCCGTAGCCCCTGCCTCTCTCCCCCCCCCCCATTCCCTCTCTCCCCCACCCAGAGCCCCCTGCCTCCAGTCCCCCGCAGCCCTGCCATTCCCTCACTCCCCCACCCACAACCCCGGCCTCTCTCCCCTGCCATTCCCTCTCTCCCACACCTTTTAGCCCCCGCCTCCAGTCCCCCGCAGCCCCCTGCTCCTGCCATTCCCTCTCTCCCCCACCTGCAGCCCCCTGCAGCCACTTCTCTCAACATCTCCTCCTTCTTTCCCACCCGCAACCCTCCCACCACCTCCATCACCCCACACACCCGCAGCCCCCGTAGCCCCGCACAGTCACGGCCCACCTCCTTCAACCCCTACACCTCTTTCTTCCTGACCCGTAGCGTTGGTAGCCCCGCAGTCCCCACACCTCTCTCTCCTCCTACACCACCCACACCTCCCGCACCACCCACACCACCCACACCTCCCGCACCACCCACACCTCTCGCACCAGCCATGGGCACCCACACCACCCACCCCACCCACCCCACCCACACCACCCACACCTCCCGCACCACCCACACCTCTTGCACCACCCACGGCCACCCACACCACCCACACCACCCATGGCCACCCACACCTCCCGCACCCACATCTCCTGCACCACCCATGGCCAACCACACCACCCACACCTCCCGCACCCACATCTCCCGCACCACCCATGGCCAACCACACCACCCACACCTCCTGCACCACCCACACCTCCTGCACCACGCACGACCACCCACATGTCTTGTATCACCCACACCACCCATGGCCACCCACACCACCCATGGCCACCCACACCACCCACACCTCCCGCACCATCCACGGCCACCCACACCTCCCGCACCACCCACACCACCCACGGCCACCCACCCACCCACCCGCACCACCCACACCACCCACACCTCCCACACCTCCCACACCACCCGCGACCCCCCACACCTCCCGCACCACCCACACCTCCTGCACCACTGTTAGCTCCGAAAATGGTTGATTTTTATGCACTAATGTGGTTCTATTTGGCAGGAAATTTGTTTGATTTCAGGTATTGAAGAATGAATTTGATAATTGATAAATACTGACGTGCAAAGGAAATTAGAAGCGGCTTTGTTTCAGGGGGGAATTTCTCTGAGAAGCCACCAAAGGCAGCTATCTTGGATGGACCAAGGAGTTCTTGGAAATGCAGCAAAAGGTTTGGCATGCTTACAGATGCAAAGGAGGTGTTTGAGAAGTTGCCAGAGAAGGATATAGTCTCCTGGAATACAATAGCAACTGGATACGCAGAGAACGGACTTGGTGCAGAAGTGCTAGCTCTTCTACAAAGAATGAGGATGGAAAGGGTTGAACCAGACACTATCACCTTTGTTTGTTGCCTAAGAGGCTGCTCTTCTATGCGAGCCATTGAGAAAGGACAAGAGAT
This sequence comes from Ceratopteris richardii, assembly GCA_020310875.1. Taxonomy (NCBI): domain Eukaryota; kingdom Viridiplantae; phylum Streptophyta; class Polypodiopsida; order Polypodiales; family Pteridaceae; genus Ceratopteris; species Ceratopteris richardii. The sequence goes on from CM035414.1 coordinate 60,785,876, forward strand.
GTATGCTGAGGTAGAAAGGCTGGGTTTGCTGGATAGAGACCTTGTCATTGGTAATGTGCTATTAGACATGTATGTCAAATGTGGCCTTCATGGATTTGCAAAGCAAATTTTCTATAAGCTTCCGACTCGTGATGTAGCTTCATGGACTACACTTATTGCTAGTTATATTGACTGTGAATACAATCAGAACGCAATTGATTTGTTTGAAATAATGCAGAGTGAAGGTCCTTCTCCTGATCCTACAACATACATTTGTCGCTTGAAGGCCTGTGGCAGCATGAAGAATATGGAAAAAGGCCAAGAAGTGCATATAGAGATTGAACGGCATCTAATGGACATTGATGCATCTATAGGAAACAGCTTGGTTGAGATGTATTCTAAATGTGGTTGTTTCACTTTAGCATGGGAAGTGTTTGACAGGCTAGACGTCAGAGATGACTCATCATGGTCTGCCTTGGTTGCTGGATATAATGAACATGGATTACATGAAGAGGTTCTGAGGTGCTTTGACCAGATGCAGAAGGTGGAGGGCAGGTCCGTTTTTCCTCTGACAAGAGAAACCGAAAAGGGGAGTAAGGGGCTTTTATCTCCAGCGGAATCAGAAGGGGGCAGAAGTGGTTTTTTTTTGGCCTTTTCTCATCATTGAAGGAGAGGGTTGGCTTGTCGCCATAGGAGACACTCCACACTGAATAAGCTCAGGAAGTTCGAGGCATATCCCCTTCCCTGGCACCTCCATCACTAGATAATCCGGCCTCGAAGACGCGATACCGGTATGGTTGATGTTGCGATGCAGAAGTCGGCTCTAAAGGAAGCAGAACGTGGAATCTGCACCTTCATCGCTTGATAATCCGACCTGGAAGAGGCAATAACAGTAAGGGTTTTTGTTGCGATGCAGAAATTGGTTCCTAAGGAACCAGAACCCAGTATTTATACCTCTTTTTCATTCACAAACCCGAGAGAACAGAGATGGTACAAGCACACATCCTCGCTTGTTTTGCTCACGGGACTACTCCATCGCTCGGCTCATTCAAAAGGCCTGACCTACATAGCAATACTAGAAGCATATACCTCTGTCTATGAGTGACATTCAGGAAGCGGATTCCTAACTTACTGAGCATCCATCTCTAGCACTCAAGTATGACTGAAAGCCCTCTGCAAAAGAAAGCAGTAGGTCAGAGTTTTTGTAGTCGGTCCATGAAGGTCTTTGAATGAAGTTCAGTAGCAGATTCCCTTCTTCTCGAGAATCCATCTCTAGATAATAACTAATAACATAACCCGAACGATGAGACATTGAAACGAAGATTCATTTCGGGATTGCGAGATCGTACGGCACAGCAGCATATCAGTCTGACAAGACCTGCAACTTTAATGGATGCTAAGGAACAAGCGAGGCTTTGGGAGGAAGTACAATTATGCCAACAAAGGAAGATGGAGCTCTTATATGAGCCAATGGGAGGCCCAGGAAACATACCGATGAAGGATCCTGGCCAAGGAAGTCCCGCATTGACGACCCCAGCTTTTGTAGCTGCCACTAGCACCCAGGCGAGATAAAGCCTGCGCTAACCGAAGAACGAATATTGGAGTTGGTCACGCAAGCTATAAAAGCTGCCACAATGACTCAAGAGACGTACACAGTAAAACCAGAGGTAACTACGAACCCGAATCAAGTGTTTCGATCAAATACATGGTGTGGAAAGTGTCATGGTTACGACCATTTGGCTTCAGAATGCCCTACAGTCTCGAGAGTATTCACAGATAGATCACCACCTAGGATGCGTTGCACTTTTTGCGGAAGAACAAATCACACAGAGGACCGATGTTACAACAAAAGAGCCTATGAAGAGAGGACCATGAAATCAGGAGATACAAGAGAAAGACCTTACACGGGATTGCCCGCTCAAAGTGTACCACCTACATCTCGTTGGGAAAACAGACCGACTTATGGATATGGTGCTCAGTGTCAAGGAGGTGACTATCCAAGAGGAGCCGCACGTGATCAAAGAAGAGATGGTCCAATCCAGTGCTGGAGATGCCATGGCTTTGGCCATACTCAATCTATATGTCCAAACGAAAAGAAACCAATTGATTATACCCCACTATGTAGGTACTGTAGTGGGGAGGGTCACTTTGATGAAGATTGTCCAAAACGAAGAGCCGCCGCCGGCAAGGAAAAAGGACCAGTAGGGTCCTCGAACTATGTTGATACTCAGATGCATTCCACATCGAGAGTTCAAGAGCACGTTCCTACAATCGGAGTAGTGTTCAAGACACCGAACCCTCAAGAAGGCTCTAGCTCGTCAATGCACTTTGTGGATGCTTACGAGGCCAAGAAACCACACAAAGATCCAACTGTGGCAGTAGTCACGAGGACTCAAGAATATTCGAAGAAGAATCCAGGAGGTGAAGGTGAAGAAGGGAGTCAAGAGAAGATAGCTGAACACGAAGAGGTAGAAAACCAAGTTGGAGGACTTGTTGAGCAGCAAGAGCTTGAGGATGGGGAAGAAATTGAGATTCTTCCACCAGTGACCAAGGAGTTTGTGCCGGGCATAGCACCATTCCCTGAAAGATTGAAAGCTCCTAAGATTAGAAAGGGAAGACAAAGTTAGGAAGAAGTAGATATTGTAAAGTTGCTCGCTGACACGGAAGTCACGTTGGACATTGGCACATTGCTGAAATGTTCACCTGTTTATAGGAAACAATTCTACAACGAATATATTAAGAAGCCGAGAAAAGCTCGAGACAAAAATAGACAAGATAAAGATGTCCAAGGAATCATTCAAAGTATTACGACGCAAATCGATTCGAATGCTCTAGCTGTGACGGTCGAGATTAAAGGATATGCAGTCCTTGGTGCTCAGTTAGATAGTGGAGCCGCAGTCAACCTTATGACTGAGTTCATGATGAAAGCTTTGGGCCTCAACCACATGGAAGAAACGCCAATGTCTTGAAGAATGGCAGATCAAACACAAGTGAAGCCTGCCGGTCTTTTGAAGAATGTAAGTACAGTTCTGGGCGGTTTAGAGTTTAAAGTGGATTATCTGATAGTAAGACTAAGGACCTCAGAGGCCACCTTCTCGATCCTACTTAGATGGCCATGGCTGGTGCAAGCCGAATGTGTGGATGACTGGCGCACAGGTTTTATTTCAATAGGGCCAAAGTCTGATCGGATTCAAATACAAGTATCCCCACCCTCAAGCAACAAGAAGAAAACAATAATAGTCGATGAGATGGAAAAGAAAGAAAAGGAGAAAGCAAGGCAAGAGATTGCACGAGCTAGGTTTTCTTTGAACATAGATAACTACAAGAATCTGCTTCAAGACGGGTTCAACTTGAAGCTCTTTAAGAATCAGGACACGAAGATGGGAGAGTATCAGAATCCGCTGCTCTATAACGACGATTCCGATCAGGAGTTGCTAGGATGGTTGACACATACAAGAGAATTTGAGTGCTACATGTTGAGTATAGACGCAAGTAAAAACAAAGCTACTCAATCCTTGGAGAAGGGAACTTCAAGAGAAGAGTTGAAACTGGAGTTAGCTCCGGCAATGGAAGTGCAACAGTTGAGAGAAAGAGTTAGAATGCTAGAAGCAGAGATTCTAAAGAGAAGTCGAGAGTCGGAAAAAGAAGCGAAGAGTAAAACTAAAGTGTCGGAAGCCATCGCAAAAGCTGAATTAAAGAAATTAGGTTCAATCGAAACAGAACAAAACAATGATTTACTGGCCAACCATGCACGCGTGATCGGAGAGCACATTCCAATCACAATGTCATCAAGGAATAAGGAATATTCCCGAGAAGCTCAGTTGGAAAAATGGGAAGTTTTTCCAGAAAAGTTCTTGAGCGTGGGGTCAGAGCTACCAGATGGAGTACGAGATTGTATTAAAACGACACTCAAAAATTTCAGCCAGGCCTTTGCATGGTCATACAGTGATTTGAGAGGAATTGATCCCCGAATCTGCCAACATTATATAGACTTGGAAGAAGGCACACGACCAATATGTCAACGACTTAGGTGGACAAATCCAGTCTACTCGGAATTGATCAAGTTGGAATTGACCAAATTATTGGAGGCAGGATTCATATATCCCATTGCATCCAGTGAATGGGTATCACCAATCGTAGTTGTTCCGAAGAAAAATAAGAAAATCCGTATTTGCATAGATTATCGTAAGTTGAACGAGCGCACAAAGAAGGATCATTTCCCCTTGCCATTCACTGATCAAATATTGGACAGAGTGGCTGGCCATAAATTGTACTCATTTTTGGATGGTTTCAGTGGGTACAACCAGATCCAAATCCATGACGAGGATCAATCAAAAACTACTTTCACGACAGAATGGGGTACGTACGCATATCGTGTGATGCCATTTGGATTATGCAATGCACCGGCCACATTCCAGAGAGCAATGATAGCTGCATATCAAGACTACTTGCAGGATTGGATGGAGATATTTCTCGATGACTTTGCGATCAGAGGCGACGATGAAAACATGATGGAGAGGATCGAAGCGATTTTAAGAAGAAGCATTGAAAAAGGCATCGCATTGAATCTTGAAAAGTGCACATTTGGAGTACGAAGAGGATTGCTTTTGGGACATGTTATTTCTGAAAAAGGGATCGCGGTTGACGAGGATAAAGTGGAAAAGATTGGACAACTTCCACCTCCGCAAAATTTGCGACAACTCAGAGGATTTTTGGGCCATGCAAATTATTATCGACGTTTTATATTAAATTCTGCGTCCATAGCGGCACCACTGACGAATCTTTTGAGGAAGGACCAACAATACCAATGGACTGAAGAGTGTCAAGTTGCATTCGAATTGATCAAAAATAAATTGATAAATGCACCAATCTTGGTAGCACCCGACTGGACGAAAGAATTCCATGTGCATACCGACGCTTCTCATACTGCGGTTGGAGTAGTACTATGCCAAGCCGATGAAAAGAAGTTGGACCATCCTATTTATTAAGCAAGTCGCAATTTGAATAGCACTGAGAGGAACTACACGACTATAGAAAAGGAATGTCTCTCGATGATCTTTGCAGTGAACAAGTATCGACATTACCTGATGGGAAAGCATTTCACTTTTTATGTGGATCATGAAGCCCTTAAGTATATCATTAATAAACCCGAGCTATCAGGGCAATTGATGAGGTGGATGCTACTTCTCCAAGAATTTCAGTTCACAGTGGTAACCAGACCAGGCAAAGCACATATATTAGCTGACCATTTATCTCGAATTGTTAATGAGGAGCCAATCTCTGGTGTGCCCGACGATGCTCCTGATGGACATCTATTCCAGGTTGATGCGAAAGTACCTTGGTATGCCGACTTGGTGAATTTCTTGTGCACTACTAAATATCCGCCAGGAGCAAGCAAGAGAGAGAAGCAAAAACTGTTAGCATTGGCGAAGCATCATAGCATCATTGGGGGGCAACTCTATCGATATTTTGTTCATGAGAGCATTTATCGGAGGTGTCTCGAGGAAGAAGAAGCAAATCTAGTGTTGAGGGCTTTGCATGACGAACCCTGCGGTGGGCATTTTGCTCGTGAATTGACGGCAAGAAAGATTTTATTAGCCGGGTATTGGTGGCCAACGCTGTTCAAAGACTCATACACATACTGTAAGAAATGCGACAAATGCTAACGAATGGGCAAACCCACATTAGCACATGCTGCTCCTCTCACGCCGGTGCTCGCTCTTAAGCCGTTTGAGAAATGGGGAATTGATTTTGTGGGGCCTATTGATCCTCCTTCACGACGAAGATCCAATAGGTATATTTTGGTCTGTACTGACTATGTTACCAAGTGGGTGGAAGCCAAAGCTCTGAAGACTGACCGAGCTGTTGATGTAGCTAAATTTTTGTATGAACAAATTATCACTCGATTCGGATGCCCATTGGAAATAGTGAGTGATAGAGGAACACATTTTGTCAACGAATTGATCGAGGAATTAATGGAATTATATAAGATCAAACATAGAAAAAGCACTCCATATTACCCGAGGGCAAATGGACAAGTGGAGGTCACTAACAAAATTCTTGAACAGATTTTAACAAAGACAGTAGCTGTGCATAGGCGAGACTGGGGTGAGAGACTTTTGGAAGCCTTGTGGGCATATCGAACATCTTACTGAGTGACGACAAAGAGCACTCCGTTCTCTCTAGTATATGGCGAGGAAGCCATCTTCCCCATTGAAAAAGAAGTTCCGACATTAAGAGTGGCCATCGAAGCCAGGTTGGGTGAGGAAGAGTCATTAAAGGAGAGGTACATACAACTGGTCAAGCTCGAAGAAAAAAGACTCATTGCACAGCAAAGTTTGGAAGCTATTCAGAGAAGACGTAAGGAGAGGCACGACAAGAATCTCAAGACCTATGCGATTCAAGAAGGGGATTTGGTGCTAGTCTATGATAGTAAATATTATAAATTCCCGGGGAAGTTACAGACAAGATGGGTAGGACCGTTTAAGGTGGTGGAACTCAACTCCAATGGTTCCATGCAAATTCAAGATTTAGGAGAAGAATATGCTCCCGTGAAGGTGAACGCGCTCCGAGTTAAACCTTATTTCAAGTGACATTAGGACGGGAGAAGCCAGACGAGATCCAAACGGAGGGACGTAGTAGACTCCTTGTACATAGACGTATAGTTATGGATAGATATATATATACGCATATGTTAGTTATGATTTTTGTTGTCATAAATATTATCCTGTGCTAGCTCAAGAATTTTGGACTTCTAATATTTTTGTGTTACGTAGAGATTGTTAGGAGCTAAGTAACAAAATGGCAGACCAAATAACGCAACTCTACTTGTACGAGCTAAGGATATCTTTCTCGGACCAAACATTCGCCCGCATGGACATAGATGTCGACGACTTTGAGACCGAATAGGATGTAGAGGAAGCGCATTGGCTGGTATGCTTTATAAACCAGGGTTTGGGTGTTGCATTTTACATTAAGTGTTTTGAGGAATACCTGACTCGACATGTAGGATGGGCGGGAGATCGATATTACTATTTTGATCCTTCGAGGGAAATGCCTAACGAGGAAAACGATATCACTTGGGCATGGGCAGATGTGTTAACGATAGGAAGTGATGACAGAGCTCCTAAAGTTGAGCCTGACTCACCCTAGGGAAGTCGTTGGGATGCGAGCATGATGAGAGGCTACATGAGACATCCCGGAGACCCACATTCTAGATCGTCTAAGGATAGGTATACGAGGGACTAAGGCATAGCTGGCTGTAGTTACCAAGTGAAAGGTCAACTCGATGAATACATATGTAGTGTCTGTAATTGAAAGAATGGAGTGAAGAGGTGGTTGATCTGTCAAAGGCTAGAGTGTATATGTTTGCATGCATGTGTCGGAAAAGTGGGAAAGTCCCTTTCTTCCTCTCCCTAATTCTAAGGACTTGGGTGAACTAATTAACTATGAAAAAAAAAAAAGAAAAGAAAAGAAAAAATTTGTGTTGTTGTGATCGTACCAATGCGCTATGGTGGGCTAGTAGGTGGGTGGATCTATCTTAGCCGGGTGGTTAGGACCACGCGCCGCAGCTAGTTTCGCCATAGGCTTGGGATGTATATGATTGTGTCTTAGCTACGCTCCACAACGGGTTGGTAGGTAGGTGGAGCCATCGTGGCTGGGTAGTCACGACCACGAGCCGTATCCAGCTTTGTTATGGGCTAGTTGATATATGTTATGTGTTATCACTGTGTGTTTGTGTGTTGTGCGCTGCATTGCGTTGGTAGATGGGTGGAATCAACCTGATCGGGTGGTCAGGTCCACGAATCGCATCCAGTGTCAATGTAGGCCAACGTGTGAATATGAATAAAATGTTCATATGAAGTTATTCCCCACTCCTGAGGGGGAGAGAGAGAGAGGAGAGGGTGATCGCGTGGAAGGGAACGTTATTTTCTTGTGTGATTGGTATGTGTTGGCTTGCGATAGATCAGCTCACTTTGAATCAACATTCTTGAAGGCACGGAGACTCTATATACACTTATGGATGAGGCTTTAGCGAGGTAATGCAACGGTCTTGCTTTATAACTTGTGTGCTCTATCTGAGGGGTTTTCTAGTGTGTGGGACACTCCAGGGTTCTGATGTATGTCTTCACTTGCACTCGAGTTTCGATGGCTTTTGTAGGACGATGATGGGGATTCTTCGGGAATGTCTAGTCATGGAATGATTGTACATAGCGAATAGTAGAGGCAATAATGGGGTATGCATTTTGGGTATTTTTGCATCTCCGATTGGATTCATTTCAGTTGTCGTTGTTCATTTCGGTATTTCCGTTTCTGTTTTTCGCAATGACGGTGCATGTGTAATTCATGGAAACGTATGCATGTGTTATTTTGGTTGAGACCATTTTTCATAATGGAATGTATGAGCAAATTGATGCATGGCTGGAATGGAATTGCATATATGTGCATGTTCTTGGATCATTTTGGAAATGACTGATTTGCATGTATTCATGAGTGATTTTCTGAGCACTAATAGCTTCGATGAGTGCAGGTTCAGTGGAAGTGACGACTCGATGAAAAGGTATGTGAACCAATTGAAAATTGACATGTTCATGGTTGTTTTGATTTTATTTCAGCAATAGTGGCTCATTGAGGACGACTTCGCAAATAAGAAGAGGGAAGTATGTTAGCTCTGAAAATGGTTGATTTTTACGCACTAATGTGGTTCTATTTGGCAGGAAATTTGTTTGATTTCAGGTATTGAAGAATGAATTTGATAATTGATAAATACTGACGCGCAAAGGAAATTAGAAGCGGCTTTGTTTCAGGGGGGAATTTCTCTGAGAAGCCACCAAAGGCCGCTATCTTGGATGGACCAAGGAGTTCTTGGAAATGCAGCAAAAGGTTTGGCATGCTTACAGATGCAAAGGAGGTGTTTGAGAAGTTGCCAGAGAAGGATATAGTCTCCTGGAATACAATAGCAACTGGATACGCAGAGAACGCACTTGGTGGAGAAGTGCTACCTCTTCTACAAAGAATGAGGATGGAAAGGGTTGAACCAGACACTATCACCTTTGTTTGCTGCCTGAGAGGCTGCTCTTCTATGCGAGCCATTGAGAAAGGACAAGAGATGCATGCTGAGGTAGAAAGGCTGGGTTTGCTGGATAGAGACCTTGTCATTGGTAATGTGCTATTAGACATGTATGTCAAATGTGGCCTTCATGGATTTGCAAAGCAAATTTTCTATAAGCTTCCGACTCGTGATGTAGCTTCATGGACTACACTTATTGCTGGTTATATTGACTGTGAATACAATCAGAACGCAATTGATTTGTTTGAAATAATGCAGAGTGAAGGTCCTTCTCCTGATCCTACAACATACATTTGTCGCTTGAAGGCCTGTGGCAGCATGAAGAATATGGAAAAAGGCCAAGAAGTGCATATACAGATTGAACGACATCTAATGGACATTGATGCATCTATAGGAAACAGCTTGGTTGAGATGTATTCTAAATGTGGTTGTTTCACTTTAGCATGGGAAGTGTTTGACAGGCTAGACGTCAGAGATGACTCATCATGGTCTGCCTTGGTTGCTGGATATAATGAACATGGATTACATGAAGAGGTTCTGAGGTGCTTTGACCAGATGCAGAAGGTGGAGGGCAGGTCCGTTTTTCCTCTAATAAGAGAAACCGAAAAGGGGAGTAAGGGGCTTTTATCTCCAGGGGAATCAGAAGGGGGCAGAAGTGGTTTTTTTTTGGCCTTTTCTCATCATTGAAGGAGAGGGTTGGCTTGTCGCCGTAGGAGACACTCCACACTGAATAAGCTCAGGAAGTTCGAGGCATATCCCCTTCCCTGGCACCTCCATCACTAGATAATCCGGCCTCGAAGACGCGATACCGGTATGGTTGATGTTGCGATGCAGAAGTCGGCTCTAAAGGAAGTAGAACGTGGAATCTGCACCTTCATCGCTTGATAATCCGACCTGGAAGAGGCAGTAACAGTAAGGGTTTTTGTTGCGATGCAAAAATCGGTTCCTAAGGAACCAGAACCCAGTATTTGTACCTCTTTTTCATTCACAAACCCGAGAGAACAGAGATGGTACAAGCACACATCCTCGCTTGTTTCGCTCACGGGACTACTCCATCGCTCGGCTCATTCAAAAGGCCTGACCTACATAGCAATACTAGAAGCATATACCTCTGTCTATGAGTGACATTCAGGAAGCGGATTCCTAACTTACTGAGCATCCATCTCTAGCACTCAAGTATGACTGAAAGCCCTCTGCAAAAGAAAGCAGTAGGTCAGAGTTTTTGTAGTCGGTCCATGAAGGTCTATGAATGAAGTTCAGTAGCAGATTCCCTTCTTCTCGAGAATCCATCTCTAGATAATGACTAATAACATAAGCTGCATCGGCAAGTATGGCGGAAGTTTTTTTAGCCAAAGAAAGCAGAAAGCAGGAAATTTTCTCCTCTCGACATTAGGATATATGAATCAAATTCAGCAAGCAGGTCACCTTTTCTCCTGAGCATCCGTCTCTTAATGACGACAAACAAAATAAGCCGCGTAAAATGTCGGGAAGTTCTGCGTAAAAGAAATCAGGAGATCCATTGCGGAATTTTCATTTGAAGAAGGAAGGCCTCTGTTCATCTAAGATTTTAGCGGCAGGCTACTTCTGAACACATCTATTACCTCTGGTGACGATGGAAACGAGGCAATCATGTGCTCTTCCAGGCTGCACAAAGTCGTTTCAATCCAGACTTGAAAATCTTTCAACTTCAGATACGAGAACGGAATTCATCTGGCCACTGGGCAGGTGGCAAAAGTGAACAGCGCCTGCATCAGATAGATGCCTTCGTAAGCGGGGGGGAAAGGGGATTTTTTTTTTTTGAAGGAGCCCGCTGATCATCAGAAGAAGGAAAGAGCTCCTGTGCGTTGAGAACAGAAGGAGGCGGCGTTGAAAGTCAAATTGTTGCGGTGTACTACCATCTACGGATCTGTGTTGTTATCGTGGGAAGTCTGCAGTGTTGCGGGGAGAAGCTCATGTTTTCTTCGAAGAGAAGTTTGATGATGGATGGCATGATCGTTGGGTGAAATCTGATTGAAACAACGAGGGTGCAGCTGGAGACTGGATACATACAGCCAAAAAGGGCGCACAGAGTTTCTTCCTTGGGCTTGAGCTCTTCTGATGATTGTGAACTTTGATGCTTTCCAAGATGGGAATGCTGAGAGAGCAGTTCGAGAGGGAAAAATTCAAGAACTTCTATCACGCGCAGAGTCATAACTTCGAAATCTGAAGGAGCTCCAGGGAGGAAGAGCCAAGGTCTCTCAAAAGGGGAATTTTCCAAGTACAAAAGCTATTACAGACCGTATGAAAAAAGGGGACAACAGTGCTTGATGAACGCAAGGAAGGTATGATCATATACTTGAGTCGACCCCTTACCTTTCTATTTCTTCTCTCTGTAGCACTCGTACGAAGGGGATATACTATCTCTATTTATCACATCCTACGACTCATCCTATCTGATGGAGAGTATGCTCAACAATTGAACCACAAGTCTGCGCATGCACGAGGTCACCCTATCTGCGGACTCTACATTCGGTGACTTGAAAACAAACCTTGCACCTTTGACTGGTTTGTGCCCCACTGAATAGAGGCTACTGTTCAAGGGGAAGCCGAAAGAAGATGGTGATGTTCTCCATGCCTCTAGAGTTCAAAACCACTCAAAACCTCTTCTCATTGATAATCCAGTGAGCAAAGAGAAAAGGTCACTGGAAGCAAGATAAAATGAGCGTATATCAAAGGCTTGTCAAGCAGTGGCTGTTGTACGAGTAGAGGTTGATAAACTGTCTGTTCGAGTTAAAAGCTTGGGAACATCAATTGGAAATGGAAATAAAATTGCAGAAAACACATTTGCAATGCTTTCACAAGTGCTCATGCAACAATTACTTAAGCTGGATAGTATAGATGCAGAAGGTGAAGCCATGGCACAACGTAAAACAGAGGCCAAGTATCATGAGATAGATGACAGCAAGGCATTAGTAGTGTTCTCACAAGAGAGTCAAGGGGAAGCTGGATCTTCTTGAAATAAGTAATTACTGCATGTGATGATATAAAGCCAACAAATATGGCCTTGTACATGAGTGGATTGAAGGGCAATTGATCGAAGGGCATTTTAAGGTATCATAAGTACTTTCATATTGGATTCAAATGATCTCTGTGACATACTAGTTGATCCTTATTAGAAAACGGAAGTAATTTATTCATTTCATCTTTCTAGGTTCAAATTTATCCTTCACATTCTGCATATATTCCTCGAAGCTACTGCTCGGCTGGTCCATTGATCTTCTATTTCCTGCAAGTTAATTGCCATGATGAAAAGGAAGGGGAGTGAGAAGAAAAAGTGAGAGGAGGTGTGAGCATGTGTGAGGAGTAGGGTAAAGGAGTGTGAGCTGAAGGGAAGGTTTGACAATGTGTGTGAGAATTTGAGAGTGCATGAACGTGTGCTTGTGGATTCGAGTTGTATGCGAGAGTGTGAAAAAGTGAGTGAGGAAAAGGGGGATCCTAAATGAGAATAGATATGAGGATGTGGCCTCAGTGCAATAAGAAGGTGACATAGTGCAAGAAAACTTGGCAAAATACAAGCATATGTAAGACACTTTCCCTTGGGCATAGGAAGCCTATCATTTGGTGCGTTTGCCGGGAATTTATGAGCTAGTGCATAGACATAGGAAGAATCCATTTCGAGATAATTGTGGGTTCTAGGTAATCTAATTGGACCGATTCCGAGGGATTTGAACAAAATAAAGTCTCGTATAATCACTTTTTCCTTGGACTTAAGACACTAAACATTTTGGTGCGTTTGCCGGGAAATAGCTTGGTACGTCTCTATAAGAGAGTGCCATAGGTTCGCCTAGCGCCACAGGTTGGCCGAGCTTGCGGACCCAAGATCTAGTACATGAGCGAGGGGAGCTCATCGTCAAGAGCAACACAAACGCAAAGAGAGGAACGCGCTCAGAGAAGAGCCCTTGAAAGAGAAAGGAGAAGGTGGGAACCGCTAGGTGAGTGGACCTCGATTGGTTCAAAGAAATCAGTCAAAAACGTGTACTCCCGTAGGAGAGTCGCGAATCAAGTGCGAAAGTTTGAAGGAGGGATCCTGAAGCCACGTGTACTAAATTTTTGGGATCGAAGTGATATTGACATCACACCTCTGTTCGAAATGGCTCAGCGGATTTCAGTTCACTTGGGGGACTTCACCAAGTTCTCTGGTACTTGGGACGAAGATCCGGATAGTTTTATCCAGTTTTTTGAGGTTACTTGTGAGGCCAATGACGTAGTTGACCAGGATCAAAGGTTGAGAATTTTTCCGGCTATTCTCCGTGATGAGGCAGCCAATTGGTATGGGAACTTGACACCACAAGAGCGTGGAACTTATCAAATGCTCAAGGAAGCCTTTTTGGCAAAGTTTCGACGACAAGGCTTCCAAGATAGATTGGCCCAACAAATGGATTATTTGTGACAGGGAGTCAATGAGAGCATCGATAACTACATTCAGAGAATGGAAACGTTGGTAAGAAAGATGGGCGCGAATGCCCCGAAAGATGAGACATTGAAACGAAGATTCATTTCGGGATTGCGAGATCCTACGGCATAGCAGCATATCAGTCTGACAAGACCTGCAACTTTAATGGATGCTAAGGAACAAGCGAGGCTTTGGGAGGAAGTACAATTATGCCAACAAAGGAAGATGGAGCTCTTATATGAGCCAATGGGAGGCCCAGGAAACATACTGATGAAGGATCCTGGCCAAGGAAGTCCCGCATTGACGACCCCAGCTTTTGTAGCTGCCACTAGCACGCCAGGCGAGGTAAAGCCTGCGCTAACCGAAGAACGAATATTGGAGTTGGTCACGCAAGCTATAAAAGCTGCCACAATGACTCAGGAGACATACACAGTAAAACCAGAGGTAACTACGAACTCGAATCAAGTGTTTCGATCAAATACATGGTGTGGAAAGTGTCATGGTTACGGCCATTTGGCTTCAGAATGCCCTACAGTCTCGAGAGTATTCACAGATAGATCACCACCTAGGATGCGTTGCACTTTTTGCGGAAGAACAAATCACACAGAGGACCGATGTTACAACAAAAGAGCCTATGAAGAGAGGACCATGAAATCAGGAGATACAAGAGAAAGACCTTACACGGGATTGCCCGCTCAAATTGTACCACCTACATCTCGTTGGGAAAACAGACCGACTTATGGATATGGTGCTCAGGGTCAAGGAGAAGACTATCCAAGAGGAGCCGCGCGTGATCAAAGAAGAGATGGTCCAATCCAGTGTTGGAGATGCCATGGCTTTGGCCATGTCCAAACGAAAAGAAACCAATTGATTATACCCCACTATGTAGGTACTGTAGTGGGGAGGGTCACTTTGATGAAGATTGTCCAAAACGAAGAGCCACCACCGGCAAGGAAAAAGGACCAGTAGGGTCCTCGAACTATGTTGATACTCAGATGCATTCCACATCGAGAGTTCAAGAGCACGTTCCTACAATCGGAGTAGTGTTCAAGACACCGAACCCTCAAGAAGGCTCTAGCTCGTCAATGCACTTTGTGGATGCTTACGAGGCCAAGAAACCACACAAAGATCCAACTGTGGCAGTAGTCACGAGGACTCAAGAATATTCGAAGAAGAATCCAGGAGGCGAAGGTGAAGAAGGGAGTCAAGAGAAGATAGCTGAACACGAAGAGGTAGAAAACCAAGTTGGAGGACTTGTTGAGCAGCAAGAGCTTGAGGATGGGGAAGAAATTGAGATTCTTCCACCAGTGACCAAGGAGTTTGTGCCGGGCATAGCACCATTCCCTGAAAGATTGAAAGCTCCTAAGATTAGAAAGGGAAGACAAAGTTCGGAAGAAGTAGATATTGTAAAGTTGCTCGCTGACACGGAAGTCACGCTGGACATTGGCACATTGCTGAAATGTTCACTTGTTTATAGGAAACAATTCTACAACGAATATATTAAGAAGCCGAGAAAAGCTCGAGACAAAAATAGACAAGATAAAGATGTCCAAGGAATCATTCAAAGTATACCGACGCAAATCGATTCGAATGCTCCAGCTGTGACGGTCGAGATTAAAGGATATGCAGTCCCTGGTGCTCAGTTAGATAGTGGAGCCGCAGTCAACCTTATGACTGAGTTCATGATGAAAGCTTTGGGCCTCAACCACATGGAAGAAACGTCGATGTCTTTAAGAATGGCAGATCAAACACAAGTGAAGCCTGCGGGTCTTTTGAAGAATGTAAGTACAGTTGTGGGCGGTTTAGAGTTTAAAGTGGATTATCTGATAGTAAGACCAAGGACCTCAGAGGCCACCTTCTCGATCCTACTTGGAGGGCCATGGCTGGTGCAAGCCGAATGTGTGCATGACTGGCGCACAGGTTTTATTTCAATAGGGCCAAAGTCTGATCGGATTCAAATACAAGTATCCCCACCCTCAAGCAACAAGAAGAAAACAATAAGAGTCGATGAGATGGAAAAGAAAGAAAAGGAGAAAGCAAGGCAAGAGATTGCATGAGCTAGGTTTTCTTTGAACACAGATAACTACAGGAATCTGCTTCAAGACGGGTTCAACTTGAAGCTCTTTAAGAATCAAGACACGAAGATGGGAGAGTATCAGAATCCGCTGCTCTATAACGATGATTCCGATCAGGAGTTGCTAGGATGGTTGACACATACAAGAGAATTTGAGTGCTACATGTTGAGTATAGACGCAAGTAAAAACAAAGCTACTCAATCCTTGGAGAAGGGAACTTCAAGAGAAGAGTTGAAACTGGAGTTAGCTCCGGCAATGGAAGTGCAACAGTTGAGAGAAAGAGTTAGAATGCTAGAAGCAGAGATTCTAAAGAGAAGTCGAGAGTCGGAAAAAGAAGCGAAGAGTAAAACTAAAGTGTCGGAAGCCATCGCAAAAGCTGAATTAAAGAAATTAGGTTCAATCGAAACAGAACAAAACAATGATTTACTGGCCAACCATGCACGCGTGATCGGAGAGCACATTCCAATCACAGTGTCATCAAGGAATAAGGAATATTCGCGAGAAGCTCAGTTGGAAAAATGGGAAGTTTTTCCAGAAACGTTCTTGAGCATGGGGTCAGAGCTACCAGATGGAGTACGAGATTGTATTAAAACGACACTCAAAAATTTCAGCCAGGCCTTTGCATGGTCATACAGTGATTTGAGAGGAATTGATCCCCGAATCTGCCAACATTATATAGACTTGGAAGAAGGCACACGACCAATATGTCAACGACTTAGGCGAACAAATCCAGTCTACTCGGAATTGATCAAGTTGGAATTGACCAAATTATTGGAGGCAGGATTCATATATCCCATTGCATCCAGTGAATGGGTATCACCAATCGTAGTTGTTCCGAAGAAAAATAAGAAAATCCCTATTTGCATAGATTATCGTAAGTTGAACGAGCGCACAAAGAAGGATCATTTCCCCTTGCCATTCACTGATCAAATATTGGACAGAGTGGCTGGCCATAAATTGTACTCATTTTTGGATGGTTTCAGTGGGTACAACCAGATCCAAATCCATGAAGAGGATCAATCAAAAACTACTTTCACGACAGAATGGGGTACGTACGCATATCGTGTGATGCCATTTGGATTATGCAATGCACCGGCCACATTCCAGAGAGCAATGATAGCTGCATATCAAGACTACTTGCAGGATTGGATGGAGATATTTCTCGATGACTTTGCGATCAGAGGCGACGATGAAAACATGATGGAGAGGATCGAAGCGATTTTAAGAAGAAGCATTGAAAAAGGCATCGCATTGAATCTTGAAAAGTGCACATTTGGAGTACGAAGAGGATTGCTTTTGGGACATGTTATTTCTGAAAGGGATCGCGGTTGACGAGGATAAAGTGGAAAAGATTGGACAACTTCCACCTCCGCAAAATTTGCGACAACTCAGAGGATTTTTGGGCCATGCAAATTATTATGGACGTTTTATATTAAATTTTGCGTCCATAGCGGCACCACTGACGAATCTTTTGAGGAAGGACCAACAATACCAATGGACTGAAGAGTGTCAAGTTGCATTCGAATTGATCAAAAATAAATTGAAAAATGCACCAATCTTGGTAGCACCCAACTCGACGAAAGAATTCCATGTGCATACCGACGCTTCTCATACTGCGGTTGGAGCAGTACTATGCCAAGCCGATGAAAAGAAGTTGGACCATCCTATTTATTACGCAAGTCGCAATTTGAATAGCACTGAGAGGAACTACACGACTACAGAAAAGGAATGTCTCTCGATGATCTCTGCAGTGAACAAGTATCGACATTACCTGATGGGAAAGCATTTCACTTTTTATGTGGATCATGAAGCCCTTAAGTATATCATTAATAAACCCGAGCTATCAGGGCGATTGATGAGGTGGATGCTACTTCTCCAAGAATTTCAGTTCAGAGTGGTAACCAGACCAGGCAAAGCACATATATTAGCTGACCATTTATCTCGAATTGTTAATGAGGAGCCAATCTTTGGTGTGCCCGATGATGCTCCTGATGGACATCTATTCCAGGTTGATGCGAAAGTACCTTGGTATGCCGACTTGGTGAATTTCTTGTGCACTACTAAATATCCGCCAGGAGCAAGCAAGAGAGAGAAGCAAAAACTGTTAGCATTGGCGAAGCATCATAGCATCATTGGGGGGCAACTCTATCGATATTTTGTTCATGAGAGCATTTATCGGAGGTGTCTCGAGGAAGAAGAAGCAAATCTAGTGTTGAGGGCTTTGCATGACGAACCCTGCGGTGGGCATTTTGCTAGTGAATTGACGGCAAGAAAGATTTTATTAGCCGGGTATTGTTGGCCAACGCTGTTCAAAGACTCATACACATACTGTAAGAAATGCGACAAATGCCAACGAATGGGCAAACCCACATTAGCACATGCTGCTCCTCTCACGCCGGTGCTCGCTCTTAAGCCGTTTGAGAAATGGGGAATTGATTTTGTGGGGCCTATTGATCCTCCTTCACGACGAAGATCCAATAGGTATATTTTGGTCTGTACTGACTATGTTACCAAGTGGGTGGAAGCCAAAGCTCTGAAGACTGACCGAGCTGTTGATGTAGCTAAATTTTTGTATGAACAAATTATCACTCGATTCGGATGCCCATTGGAAATAGTGAGTGATAGAGGAACACATTTTGTCAACGAATTGATCGAAGAATTAATGGAATTATATAAGATCAAACATAGAAAAAGCACTCCATATTACCCGAGGGCAAATGGACAAGTGGAGGTCACTAACAAAATTCTTGAACAGATTTTAACAAAGACAGTAGCTGTGCATAGGCGAGACTGGGATGAGAGACTTTTGGAAGCCTTGTGGGCATATCGAACATCTTACCGAGTGACGACAAAGAGCACTCCGTTCTCTCTAGTATATGGCGAGGAAGCCATCTTCCCCATCGAAAAAGAAGTTCCGACATTAAGAGTGGCCATCGAAGCCAGGTTGGGCGAGGAAGAGTCATTAAAGGAGAGATACATACAACTGGTCAAGCTGGAAGAAAAGAGACTCATTGCACAGCAAAGTTTGGAAGCTATTCAGAGAAGACGTAAGGAGAGGCACAACAAGAATCTCAAGACCTATGCGATTCAAGAAGGGGATTTGGTGCTAGTCTATGATAGTAAATATTATAAATTCCCGGGGAAGTTACAGACAAGATGGGCAGGACCGTTTAAGGTGGTGGAACTCAACTCCAATGGTTCCATGCAAATTCAAGATTTAGGAGAAGAATATGCTCCCGTGAAGGTGAACGCGCTTCGAGTTAAACCTTATTTCAAGTGACATTAGGACGGGAGAAGCCAGACGAGATCCAAACGGAGGGACGTAGTAGACTCCTTGTACATAGACGTATAGTTATGGATAGATATATATATACGCATATGTTAGTTATGATTTTTGTTGTCATAAATATTATCCTGTGCCAGCTCAAGAATTTTGGACTTCTAATATTTTTGTGTTACGCAGAGATTGTTAGGAGCTAAGTAACAAAATGGCAGACCAAATAACGCAACTCTACTTGTACGAGCTAAGGATATATTTCTCGGACCAAACATTCGCCCGCATGGACATAGATGTCGACGACTTTGAGACCGAATACGATGTAGAGGAAGCGCATTGGCTGGTATGCTTTATAAACCAGGGTTTGGGTGTTGCATTTTACATTGAGTGTTTTGAGGAATACCTGACTCGACATGTAGGATGGGCGGGAGATCGATCTTACTATTTTGATCCTTCGAGGGAAATTCCTAACGAGGAAAATGATATCACTTGGGCATGGGCAGATGTGTTAACGATAGGAAGTGATGACGGAGCTCCTGAAGTTGAGCCTGACTCACCATAGGGAAGTCGCTGGGATGCGAGCATGATGAGAGGCTACATGAGACATCCCGGAGACCCACATTCTAGATCGTCTAAGGATAGGTATACGAGGGACTAAGGCATAGCTGGCTGTAGTTACCAAGTGAAAAGTCAACTCGATGAATACATATGTAGTGTCTGTAATTGAAAGAATGGAGTGAAGAGGTGGTTGATCTGTCAAAGGCTAGAGTGTATATGTTTGCATGCATGTGTGGGAAAAATGGGAAAGTCCCTTTCTTCCTCTCCCTAATTCTCAGGACTTGGGTGAACTAATTAACTATGAAAAAAAAAAAAGAAAAGAAAAGAAAAAATTTGTGTTGTTGTGATCGTACCAATGCGCTATGGTGGGCTAGTAGGTGGGTGGATCTATCTTAGCCGGGTGGTTAGGACCACGCGCCGCAGCTAGTTTCGCCATAGGCTTGGGATGTATATGATTGTGTATTAGCTACACTCCATAACGGGTTGGTAGGTAGGTGGAGCCATCGTGGCTGGGTAGTCATGACCACGAGCCGTATCCAGCTTCGTTATGGGCTAGCTGATATATGTTATGTGTTATCACTGTGTGTTTGTGTGTTGTGCGCTGCATTGCGTTGGTAGATGGGTGGAATCAACCTGATCGGGTGGTCAGGTCCACGAATCGCATCCAGTGTCAATGTAGGCCAATGTGTGAATATAAATAAAATTTTCATATGAAGTTATTCCCCACTCCTGAGGGGGAGAGAGAGAGAGGAGAGGGCAATGATCGCCTGGAAGGGAACGTTATTTTCTTGTGTGATTGGTATGTGTTGGCTTGCGACAGATCAGCTCACTTTGAATCAACATTCTTGCGAGGTAATGCAACGGTCTTGCTTTATAACTTGTGTGCTCTATCTGAGGGTTTTTCTAGTGTGTGGGACACTCCAGGGTTCTGATGTATGTCTTCACTTGCACTCGAGTTTTGATGGCTTTTGTAGGACGACGATGGGGATTCTTCGGGAATGTCTAGTCATGGAATGATTGTACATAGCGAATAGTAGAGGCAATAATGGGGTATGCATTTTGGGTATTTTTGCATCTCCGATTGGATTCATTTCAGTTGTCGTTGTTCATTTCGGTATTTCCGTTTCTGTTTTTCGCAATGACGGTGCATGTGTAATTCATGGAAAGGTATGCATGTGTTATTTTGGTTGAGACCATTTTTCATAATGGAATGTATGAGCAAATTGATGCATGGCTGAAATGGAATTGCATATATGTGCATGTTCTTGGATCATTTTGGAAATGACTGATTTGCATGTATTCATGAGTGATTTTCTGAGCACTAATAGCTTCGATGAGTGCAGGTTCAGTGGAAGTGACGGCTCGATGAAAAGGTATGTGAACCAATTGAAAATTGACATGTTCATGGTTGTTTTGATTTTATTTCAGCAATAGTGGCTCATCGAGGACGACTTCGCAAATAAGAAGAGGGAAGTATGTTAGCTCCGAAAATGGTTGATTTTTACGCACTAATGTGGTTCTATTTGGCCGGAAATTTGTTTGATTTCAGGTATTGAAGAATGAATTTGATAATTGATAAATACTGACGCACAAAGGAAATTAGAAGCGGCTTTGTTTCAGGGGGGAATTTCTCTGAGAAGCCCACCAAAGGCAGCTATCTTGGATGGACCAAGGAGTTCTTGGAAATGCAGCAAAAGGTTTGGCATGCTTACAGATGCAAAGGAGGTGTTTGAGAAGTTGCCAGAGAAGGATATAGTCTCCTGGAATACAATAGCAACTGGATACGCAGAGAACGGACTTGGTGCAGAAGTGCGTGATCTTCTACAAAGAATGAGGATGGAAAGGGTTGAACCAGACACTATCACCTTTGTTTGCTGCCTGAGAGGCTGCTCTTCTATGCAAGCCATTGAGAAAGGACAAGAGATGCATGCTGAGGTAGAAAGGCTGGGTTTGCTGGATAGAGACCTTGTCATTGGTAATGTGCTATTAGACATGTATGTCAAATGTGGCCTTCATGGATTTGCAAAGCAAATTTTCTATAAGCTTCCGACTCATGATGTAGCTTCATGGACTACACTTATTGCTGGTTATATTGACTGTGAATACAATCAGAACGCAATTGATTTGTTTGAAATAATGCAGAGTGAAGGTCCTTCTCCTGATCCTACAACATACATTTGTCGCTTGAAGGCCTGTGGCAGCATGAAGAATATGGAAAAAGGCCAAGAAGTGCATATAGAGATTGAACGGCATCTAATGGACATTGATGCATCTATAGGAAACAGCTTTGTTGAGATGTATTCTAAATGTGGTTGTTTCACTTTAGCATGGGAAGTGTTTGACAGGCTAGACGTCAGAGATGACTCATCATGGTCTGCCTTGGTTGCTGGATATAACGAACATGGATTACATGAAGAGGTTCTGAGGTGCTTTGACCAGATGCAGAAGGTGGAGGGCAGGTACGTTTTTCCTCTGACAAGAGAAACCGAAAAGGGGAGTAAGGGGCTTTTATCTCCAGCGGAATCAGAAGGGGGCAGAAGTGGTTTTTTTTTGGCCTTTTCTCATCAGTGAAGGAGAGGGTTGGCTTGTCGCCGTAGGAGACACTCCACACTGAATAAGCTCAGGAAGTTCGAGGCATATCCCCTTCCCTGGCACCTCCATCACTAGATAATCCAGCCTCGAAGACGCGGTACCGGTATGGTTGATGTTGCGATGCAGAAGTCGGCTCTAAAGGAAGCAGAACGTGGAATCTGCACCTTCATCGCTTGATAATCCGACCTGGAAGAGGCAATAACAGTAAGGGTTTTTGTTGCGATGCAGAAATCGGTTCCTAAGGAACCAGAACCCAGTATTTGTACCTCTTTTTCATTCACAAACCCGAGAGAACAGAGATGGTACAAGCACACATCCTTGCTTGTTTCGCTCACGGGACTACTCCATCGCTCGGCTCATTCAAAAGGCCTGACCTACATAGCAATACTAGAAGCATATACCTCTGTCTATGAGTGACATTCAGGAAGCGGATTCCTAACTTACTGAGCATCCATCTCTAGCACTCAAGTATGACTGAAAGCCCTCTACAAAAGAAAGCAGTAGGTCAGAGTTTTTGTAGTCGGTCCATGAAGGTCTATGAATGAAGTTCAGTAGCAGATTCCCTTCTTCTCGAGAATCCATCTCTAGATAATGACTAATAACATAAGCTGCAAGTATGACGGAAGTTTTTTTAGCCAAAGAAAGCAGAAAGCAGGAAATTTTCTCCCTCGACATTAGGATATATGAATCAAATTCAGCAAGCAGGTCACCTTTTCTCCTGAGCATCCGTCTGTTAATGACGACAAACAACATAAGCGGCGTAAAATGTCGGGAAGTTCTGCGTAAAAGAAATCAGGAGATCCATGGCGGAATTTTCATTTGAAGAAGGAAGGCCTCTGTTCATCTAAGATTTTAGCGGCAGGCTACTTCTGAACACATCTATTACCTCTGGTGACGATGGAAACGAGGCAATCATGTGCTCTTCTCGGCTGCACAAAGTCGTTTCAATCTAGACTTGAAAATCTTTCAACTTCAGATACGAGAACAGAACTCATCTGGCCACTGGGCAGGTGGCAAAAGTGAACAGCGCCTGCATCAGATAGATGCCTTCGTAAGCGGGGGGGAAAGGGGATTTTTTTTTTTTTTGAAGGAGCCCGCTGATCATCAGAAGAAGGAAAGAGCTCCTGTGCGTTGCGAATAGAAGGAGGCGGCGTTGAAAGTCAAATTGCTGCGGTGTACTACCATCTACGGATCTGTGTTGTTATCGTGGGAAGTCTGCAGTGTTGCGGGGAGAAGCTCATGTTTTCTTCGAAGAGAAGTTTGATGATGGATGGCATGATCGTTGGGTGAAATCTGATTGAAAAAACGAGGGTGCAGCTGGAGACTGGATACATACAGCCAAAAAGGGCACACAGAGTTTCTTCCTTGGGCTTGAGCTCTTCTGATGATTGTGAACTTTGATGCTTTCCAAGATGGGAATGCTGAGAGAGCAGTTCGAGAGGGAAAAATTCAAGAACTTCTATCGCGCGCAGAGTCATAACTTTGAAATCTGAAGGAGCTCCAGGGAGGAAGAGCCAAGGTCTCTCAAAAGGGGAATTTTCCAAGAACAAAAGCTATTACAGGCCGTATGAAAAAAGGGGACAACAGTGCTTGATGAACGCAAGGAAGGTATGATCATATACTTGAGTCGACCCCTTACCTTTCTATTTCTTCTCTCTGTAGCACTCGTATGAAGGGGATATACTATCTCTATTTATCACATCCTGCGACTCATCCTATCTGATGGAGAGTATGCTCAACAATTGAACCACAAGTCTGCGCATGCACGAGGTCACCCTATCTGCGGACTCTACATTCGGTGACTTGAAAACAAACCTTGCACCTTTGACTGGTTTGTGCCCCACTGAATAGAGGCTACTGTTCAAGGGGAAGCTGAATGAAGATGGTGATGTTCTCCGTGCCTCTGGAGTTCAAAACCACTCAAAACCTCTTCTCATTGATAATCCAGTGAGCAAAGAGAAAAGGTCACTGGAAGCAAGATAAAATGAGCGTATATCAAAGGCTTGTCAAGCAGTGGCTATTGTACGAGTAGAGGTTGATAAATTGTCTGTTCGAGTTAAAAGCTTGGGAACATCAATTGGAAATGGAAATAAAATTGCAGAAAACACATTTGCAATGCTTTCAGAATTGCTCATGCAACAATTACTTAAGCTGGATAGTATAGATGCAGAAGGTGAAGCCATGGCACAACATAAAACAGAGGCCAAGTATCATGAGATAGATGACAGCAAGGCATTAGTAGTGTTCTCACAAGAGAGTCAAGGGGAAGCTGGATCTTCTTGAAATAAGTAATTACTGCATGTGATGATATAAAGCCAACAAATATGGCCTTGTACATGAGTGGATTGAAGGGCAATTGATCGAAGGGCATTTTAAGGTATCATAAGTACTTTCATATTGGAGTCAAATGATCTCTGTGACATACTAGTTGATCCTTATTAGAAAACGGAAGTAATTTATTCGTTTCATCTTTCTAGGTTCAAATTTATCCTCATTCTGAAGGACTGTTTGTACTTCTAATATTTTAGCTGAATGTTTATTTGGATCCCTCACATTCTGCATATATTCCTCGAAGCTACTGTTCGGCTGGTCCATTGATCTTCTATTTCCTGCAAGTTAATTGCCATGATGAAAAGGAAGGGGAGTGAGAAGAAAAAGTGAGAGGAGGTGTGAGCATGTGTGAGGAGTAGGGTAAAGGAGTGTGAGCTGAAGGGAAGGTTTGACAATGTGTGTGAGAATTTGAGAGTGCATGAACGTGTGCTTGTGGATTCAAGTTGTATGCGAGAGTGTGAAAAAGTGAGTGAGGAAAAGGGGGATCCTAAATGAGAATAGATATGAGGATGTGGCCTCAGTGCAATAAGAAGGTGACATAGTGCAAGAAAACTAGGCAAAATACAAGCATATGTAAGACACTGTCCCTTGGGCATAGGAAGCCTATCATTTGGTGCGTTTGCCAGGAATTTATGAGCTAGTGCATAGACATAGGAAGAATCCATTTCGAGATAATTGTGGGTTCTAGGTAATCTAATTGGACCGATTCCGAGGGATTTGAACAAAATAAAGTCTCGTATAATCACTTTTTCCTTGGGCTTAAGACACTAAACAACCACCCACACCACGCACTACCACCCACACCACCCACACCTCCTGCACCACCCACACCACCCACGGCCACCCACACCTCCCGCACCACGCACACCAGCCGAACCACCCACGGCCACCACACCCCCCGCCCCTGCCTACCCATTCGTGACAACTGCCTATTTTTGAGGATCTAATTCAAAACTGGAGGCGAGTACCATATTTGATTTACCTCTCCAATTTTGGGGCAATCAATCGGCGGATGTTCAGTGAACGTGAGAAATCGGCACGGCCCTCTTGGCCTATTGGAGCCTATAAAAGGAATGGATTAGTACTCATCAGGGATACACGTATGGGGCTTATTTTTGGCATCTCTTTTTGTCCTCTCTTGGCACTCTGTGGCTACAAGCCTACTATACGAAGTCACTCTGTGGTGAGGATACAGAGCGTGGGCTTCTCAGTAGAGGGCTAATAGCGCTATAATATGAAGAAGTGGCTTCGTTTTGTCATTCAGCGTGAGACAGTGGTATTTCCATGCTCTTTCCTCAGAGCAAGTCTTCATACCTTTGTACTGATCAATGCAAGTCTTCATGTAGTTTTGTTCATTATATGAACTGGATGGATCTCTTATATTGATTCTATTTAGTTCTGGAATGGCATGTTAGCCTAGAGCATCAACTTTTAGAGCATTTCTTTTGCTTATATTGTAATCTCCTGTTTGAACTAAGGAGTGATTTAGTCTTTGTCATTAATCTTTTCTCTCCATATTTACAAAATTATGCAACTATTGTGATGTGTGTGCTCACAGAAATGTTAAAGAGTATACTTCCCTTAGGAGAACTTGCCTTGAGGAGGCGAAGTACTCGAAGTGCATATTGTGTGCTCCTACTAAAAGTAGGCACCCCAGTACCTCCTCTACAGTTTGGCACACACGGTGGCACTCTTGCATTTTTGTGAGAGGCTTTTAGCATAGTAAATAATCCTTTTTCCATTATTTTTTCCCTATTGCATCTTGCAAGTAGGTACATGACCCATACTCAAGCAGATAAGGAGCCCCTTCATGTACAAAGGAGCCTTAAAAAATTAGTTTTACCTTCTAATAGTGAACCTAGATGCCATCTACCCCCTTTGAATTTAACTATTGATTTGGGTGCGACACCACTATCAAAGGAAAAGCATAGGAGAACATTAGATTTCTCCTCAGATACGTCAGAGGAAACACGAGTGCCAATGGAGGATCTCTCTCACTTACTCTCTAGACTCAATATCAAGTTCCCTACCTTTAAGGGACAAGCTTATGAGGATGTTGATGGTCATGTGAGGAGATTCATCTCCCTATGCCGTGGATGAGGTCTGTAGAATAGAGAGGATGCAATGCTGGTACTCTTCCCATCCATGTTGGAAGGCCTTGCTGACATATGGTATAGTCAATATGCATATGGCCATTTTGCTACATGGGAGGCTCTAAAGACGGCTTTCTCACAAACATTTTGACCAAGTGACTCCTCTAAAAGAGCTCTAGATCAGCTAGAGAACCTAAGGCTGTGATCAAGTGAATCCTTTCATGAACTTCACACTAGAACAAAAGCACTTGTTGCACGTCTGCCACATGCTCCAAGTAATTTCTTGGTTAAAAAATGGATAGAAAAAGCTCTACCCAAGACATCTCAGCAGAAGCTACGTGAGTCTCTTAGATTGGATGCAACCCTTAATGATTTTGTTGCAGCGGCATCACACATTGAAGAAGCTAGACAACATTTTGAACTCAAATATAGAAGTGTCAGGGAAGGAAAGTTATGAGCCTCACTGTAGAGAAGATCTTCCCTTTTTGGATATACCTCTGGACGAGAGAACATATTACAGACTATAAGCTAGATTCCACTCTTGCATACCATTAGGGGAAAAAGTGAGCCCTGCATGGGCCTTGTAAGGATTCCTAATTTTTTAAAAAGCTTAATCCAAGAGATTAGGGGGCTCTAGAAAACCACTAGTGGCATTCGCAAATAAAATAATGATTCAGAGAATTTTTTGTTTGAATTTAAAAAAGGAAATTTTCTTGGCCTTTGGATGGTCTATTTTAATGGCTTAGATTGAAAGGTTTGAAAAATTAGAAAGAGAAGATCTGACACGTGTGGGTGCAATGATGGATCCCACGATTTTTTTTTTCAGACTCTCTACACGTTTTTGGACCTTTTGATGGGAGCAAATCCAACGCACGGCTGGATTTGGGGCTGATCTCAATTTGAACTTGAACTTGAGCCATAGGATGAGATGCCAATCTAACGGAGATCTGCAAGTGGCACTGAGAACAATTTCGGGATGCTTCAGAGCCGCCCAATGCAACTCTAATCCAAGGGCTTATGCTTGAAGGCGCCTTTTGGCTTTTGGGATCACATCCTCAACCATTGGATCAAGCTTAGATCTAATGGCCTTAGTTTTACGCGCTCAAAATTGAAGGATTTGAATGAGAACGGTCCGATCGGAGCATTCATCCAAGGTCTTCTATGAAAAGGCGCATTTTCTTGCGATGAACACATCTCAATCATTCCCTTCTCATAAATCCAAGGGCCCATCTTGCAAGTTGCCTTGAGTTTTGTCATTCAACCTCAACCTTTCGATGATTGAGCTAATCCAAGGGCCCTCATTCAATTCTAAGCCTTTCAAAACCATTCACACAAGTAAAACCACTAGTTCTAGGTGGTATTCTTTTCTTTCTCAACACAAAAACCATGGAAACCTATGCCTAGCCTATGTGATTAAGGGACTAGACTGTGTCCACCACCCTCCTCTCATTGGCCCATTACTAATCAGCCCTTAATCTAAAAGGCCCAAGGAGGGTTCATTTTTTCCCCTAATGCGGTGGGGATGATTTCTCAAGTAAGACTACTCCGGAAACACTTGTTCAAGAAGTAAATCTAGGAGATGAAGAGAACCCTCAAGTAGTCCACTTGGCCTCTTGGCTCTGGCATTATCCCCCTTTACTGCAGAAGGTAACTTCTTTAGTTTTTGCTTATAAAGATGTCTTCGCATGGTCCTAAATGTTTTAACAGGGATACCAGAGGAGCTTGGATTACACTGAATACACTTAGTTGAGGGAGCCGTTCCTGCAAGAAGTAGGCCGTATCCAATCAATCCAAAGTATGCAGAGGTGGTAAAGTTGGAAATTACCAAACTAGAAGAAGCAGGTATAATTGTTCCAATAGAACATTCCAAGTGGCTTTCTTCTATGGTTATTGTACCCAAGAAAAATAGTGGAAAAATAAGAGTCTGTGTTGATTTTCGTGCCTTAAATAAGGTAAATGTTGAAGATGGATTTCCTCAGCCCTTCATAGAGCAAGTACTTGAGGAAGTAGCCGGACACACTTTGTATAGCTTCTTGGATGGTTTTAGTGGCTACAATCAAATAGTGATCCATCCTGATGATAGGGACAAAATGGCCTTTGTTACTCCATGGGGCACTTATGTCTATACTCGCATGGATTTTGGCTTGAAAAATGCACTAACTTCATTTAATAGAACAATGTATCTGATATTGGGCAAGTGGTTAACAACCTTTCTATGCATTTTCATGGATGACTTTTTAGTGTTTTTAG
>CM035414.1:60849532-60929532 GCA_020310875.1 Ceratopteris richardii
GTGAGTGGTTTTGAGAATCAAGGAACCATTTATAGCCCTTGGATTTCTATGATCTTGAATGGCTCAGATATAATCTCTCAAGAAAATGCCTCATCCAATATATGCCATTCGATATAAGCTCCATCGGACGACTCTCTTTGAAAGAGGGCAACCATGAGCGCCTAAAACTCCCACCATTGGATCTTTAATGGATCTAATGGGTGAGGATGGTTGAAGATAAGCAAAAGGTGCCTTTTGATAGGAGCCCTTAGATCCAAATTTCATCAGACGCTGTCGGATCATCTCTGAAATGTGCTTAGCATAAAACGTGGACGCCCGTTGGATGGAGGCCTAATCTAATGGCTTCAGTTGACTACAAAAAGTAGAATCAACCCCAATCATGGTATGCCATCGGATTCCCAATGATCCAACGACTAAAAGTTGTGCAGAGCATGAGCAAAAAAAAAACGCATCGGATTGTCCACGATTGTTGGCATTTAAGGTCCTCTATCTCTACTCTTATATTCGTTTTAACTTAAGCCATTGGATTCAAGAAATCAAAGGCCTAAGAATTTCCTTTCTTAAATTCAAATGGATAAGTCAATCAAATATTATTTTATTTGTGAAAACCACTAGCTGTTTTCTATGCCCTTTTAATCAGCTTGATTAAGCTTTCTAATCCTCTTTCCTTACAAGGCCCATGTAGGGTTCATTTTTTCTCCTAATGATGACCAAGAGGTTTAAGAAATTCTTGCTAGCTTGGACACTCACTCTAGCTTTGAGATATGACAAGTTTAGGACACAAGCAAGATTATACGAGAGGGAGAGAGAGAGAGAGAGAGAGAGAGAGAGAGAGAGAGAGAGAGAGAGAGAGAGAGAGAGAGAGAGAGAGAGAGAGAGTTAGATAGATAGATAGAGAGAGAGACAAGTAAGGGGAAGAAAGCTTCTTCATAGTGAGGACCTTAAGCATGGCAAGCCTTGGGGGCATCTACAAACCCGTGCTCTTACAAGGTTCTCCATATGTTACTAGGAAATTCATATGTCATATCTACTAGGGCAAAGGTAGTGGAACTGCTTTCCATTGCTTAGACTACTTTGATGCAGAGGCTTTAGAGAGAGTGATTGTGCATCTCTGTGTGTGTGTCTAAGAGAGGGAGAGAGAGAGAGAGGGAGAGAGAGAGAGAAGAGAGAGAGAGAGAGGGAGAGAGAGAGAAAGTGACAGAGAGAGATAGAGAGAGATAGAGATAGAGAGATAGAGAAAGAGAGATCCAATTTTTTGTTGTTGTTGTTTGTATAGTTCATTGCTAATGGTTAAATTATCTAGTACATAGAAATCAAAAGAACAAACAAATATTAATATGATAAACTAATATTCAATCAAATTAAATTAGGAACTAATATGAATTAACAATGAAAAGATAAAAATAAAACTAAACGAAAAGTAGAAATCTAGGAATTAGTTAGAATGAAAATATGTAAATAAAATTAAAAAGAGACCTAAAAATTTAAGTAAACAGAAGAAATTCAAAATAATTAAAACGTGTTACGTAAATAAATAAAAGAAAACAAACACATGATACTAATTGAATTTTTTCCAATGATCTTTTTTCTAGAAAACCCCAAAGATCTAAAGTGAAGTGAAAATCAGAGAAGGTTCTTTTTGGCCCTATAGCTCAAAAGATTGAGCACTATTTTTTTTCCATGAGTAATTTAGCACACTTAGTACTTATTCGGATCTACACTGCAGTTGAGTCTTTAAGGATCCTTATCTATTTTGAGCATCGTCTACTTTTCATTTAGCTTGTATTAGGATTCTACCCCACACTTTGTATATTACCCACAGATGGCAACACTATTGATGAGTATATGATTACTGAGGTTTCCACTTTAGCTTTGGCATTGAGTGTCACAGCTAGTAATATATCATCACCTACTTCTCCTTCTACCCCTATGATCGATTTCATCCACGAGATCCTCCTCCCTCTTCCACATACTTCTCTACTACCCCTGAAGCACAGGCAGGGCTTCGCAGACTATCCCTAAGAAAGGTGCCCAATGTGCAAATGCCCCTCGTTAAACAAGGAGGATGCAACTCCCATGACCTAATCCAACCCTACTCTCATTCCCCATCACAACCCCCTTCTCTTTGATAAGCTAAAACTGACGTGAAGCAGAGTGGTTGCCTTGGTGATAGGAATTCCTCGAGTCACTATCCACACCTTTAGTTTCCAAAAAAGCACTTCACGCACTTTTAGAATTATTTTTGGTGAAAATCTGTTGAAAATAAGTGTAATGATATTTTCACTCCATGAATCCATAACCTTGGCTTTAGGTCTAAATTTCACGTATCCGTTTTTCAAGTTTTGTGTATGCTTGCATTTTTTTTCATGCACATTAAAAAGAAAGAATGATTTCCTCTTTGTGATTTATCATTCATATCTACATTATCTTAAAACATACTTTTGAGCATTGTCCATTGTTCCTTAGTTTAGAAAACTTCTACTTTCATAGATTAGTTAAACCTCTTTAAAACGAATAGAAACATAGAAAATATTACAAAAATGAAGAAAAATATTTGAAATTAGTAAAATTAAAAATAAGTAATTCAAAATCACAAAGAGGAATTAGTCTAAAGTAAGTTAAAAGAAACCATCAAGTCAAAAACAAGAGAAGAAATTGAGTAAAAATGAAGAGAAGCAAAGTAAAGCCAAATCAAACAAAAAAAAAATCAAGTGACTCAAGATATTCACAATCACTCTAAATTTAGAAAAGATTCTTCTTAGGTAGTTGATGTGAGACTAAAGAGAGAGATTTATATTTATTTTCACCCCCTAGCTGGAGACTTATCTAGTATGTTCTCTGAACTCTACTATGATTTAAGAGGAATGGTCGAGCCACTTACCCTGGACATTGTCCTTCACACTAGGACAAGCAAGAGAAGAGAGATGGAGAAAGTATTGAACAAGTTAAAAATTGAAAAACAAGGGGCTCGAGTAGTCCAAACTATCTTAAGAGATAACATAAAGAGATGTTGACTTATTTCTTAAATCGCGTAGTTTGGCAGATGATTTTAGCATCCATCACAGTACAACTAGAGAAGAGTTGGATAGATTTTCGAAAGGAAATACATAAACTCTTCTATCTAAAAGATTGCATTCAACATAGTCAAAAGGGTTTTGTGATGCTTTCATTCCCCAAAACGCACTACATCTTTGATGCATCTACTAAATGAGTTCCTAAGAAGTTGTGCTTAGCTTCCTTAGGCTAACATATACTTTCATTTCTCAAGATTTTAAGTCTTGAAGATAGGACTAAAGTTTAGAGAAGGATTGCGGAGGCTGGGAAGAGATTTAGGCTCACTAAAGATTGGGAAAAAGTTAGAAGAGAGGTAGAAGTAGTTGTGTAGATTGGGCAATGATAGGCCGTGCTTTATGATAGGTCAGTACAGATTGCTCCATTACAACCAAGAAGAAACATGTTCTAGTAGGTTCAAATGTGTGTGTAACATCAGCTATGGCTAATGTTGCATCCACATCACAAACACCACTAGCATTACAATTAGAGATCCCAAGCAAGCAAACAGAAAATATTATGACAATGAAGCCTCTTTGTCTAAGGAGATGGATAGCTTACACAATAAAGTATATTCCATCCATCATCAAGACCCCATCCCTCCTCAGCCTAGCACTACTTATACAAACCCATTCCAAAGAATAGCATGTTAATGCCTAATATGCAAGGATATGTAATTTCTCAATACATTTTAAAGTAAACAAATAAGCAAGTGAAGTTAGCAAAATGTAATAGAAACTAGCAAAATTCAATAGAAAGTTAAATATTTTACATAGAAAGGGACTTTTATACACAAGACATTGGTAGTGAAGTGATTGCTAAATCACATGCTAAAGATGCCCATATTGTCACATAGTGGGATCATGTAGGAGCCTTATTCGACGATCACATAATATATGTTGAGCTAATAGGATATCTCAAACTTTAGTTACAAGCCTCATTAGAAACATTTTAGCAAGCATTTAAGACTTTTCGGATAATCAATTGTTTCACTTTTATTTCTTGAAAGTGCCACAATGCACTTTCAAGACATGGAACAAGATAGCAAGGATCAATGGATCATTCTAGGGAAGCTCTCGTCTCTTTTCAATTTTCTTGGTTTCATTTTTGGTTTGTTGATCTATAGAGTAGTGTAAATGCATCTATAGTAGGATGAATGTTAGCATTGTTTGAGTTCACTTTATTTCAACATTCATGAAAGGTTCATTCATCTTCATTTAAGGAAAAATAGTACATGCATATTGACTCCCATGCATCATTGCAACGTCATTCATGGTATGTTGAAGATTGAACTAGAGATCGCTTCTTTAGTGCCAATGAAGCGCTACAATAACTTTTCCTCCAATAATTTCTATGTTTAAATTGAGATTTCATTTTATGGAGTTCACTTTGGTGTATGATTATGGATATGAGGATTGAACTAGAGACCACTTCTTTTACTACCTATGGAGCAACTTCTCAAAGAGAGTCTAGATTTGTTGAGCACTAGTAGTGAGAGATGAGAAGGCTCTTTTCTTTCTCTCACCTATGTCACATAAAGAAAAGTGAAGATCTTAAATATATGATTTGAATAATTGGGCAAGCCTTCACATATGGGATTATTATCCAATCGATGTCACCCATGTGAAGCTTTGCGTATATAGTTTGTGGAAGCCTCTATTTGATGGCTCACATTCTATATAGAGGTACATGTACTTTACTCAATAAAGTTTAAATTTTGGTGGAATTACAAAGAGTATGAAATTAGAGGATATGGAGATGCGAATTATCTAGTTATGAAGTATGGGATGTAGACTTACATGTTCTAAGAAATATCCAATTACATGTACGAGGAAATTTTGGTTTCCACAACGTATCTTTTTCCACCATTTTCAATTAACTCACCCCCAAGATTATTATGTACATATTGATGTATTTTTGGCAATATCTATGTCATCCAAAGTTCGCTTTTGATGTGTGAGGGCTTTTTTTTTAATAGCAAGATGAATATTTTCCATCTATTCTAGAGTATTTAGGCTCCAACAAGAGTTCAAATTTCATCAACAATTTGAGCAATCTATCATGACCTCTACATAACCTCTCCGAATGCACAACTTTGACATTCAACATTTAAACAACATGATTTTGCTTCTTAATAATGGATCTACTTGAGAGGCATATTTTTTGAGTTATGTGTAGGTTGAGTTTGAACTTTTCAATAATGTTCATTAAGCATTTTCAAGTGGCTAAGGTATTTGAACTTGACTTCAAAGTTCTTTTTGGAACAATTTGATTCTTTTTTGGGTTTCCCAAGTGTGCTGATGCCTAATAGGATATCTCAAATTTTAATTACAAGCATTGTTAGAAACCTTTTAGCAATCATTTAAGGCTTTTCGGATCATCAATTGTATCATTGTTGTTATTTAAGTAAGGAAATACTTCACTTTGTAAGTTTCTACATTTAGCACATGGTGGTACCTTAGAGATTCTTGTATATCTATATATATATTCACTTTTTGGTGCTCTTTTAACATTTCACTCATCAATATTGAGGAAAAACATTTTATTTGTATCTGGAGATTGAGAAGAAATATTAAATTGTGTAAGTGATATTATAGGCTTCTAAAGGTATGAGATGATAGAAGGCTTGATGTGAATCTAACCTTTAAGGCATCGAAAAACATAGCAAGTATCACTAGATCATCTTAGGGAAACTCTATTCTTCTTTCCATTTTCTTGGTTTCATTTTTTATTTGTTGATATATAGATTACTACATATTCATCTATGGGAGGATGAATGGAGACCACTTCTTTTACTACCTATGGAGATGTTGTCTTTTTTATCTTTGTTGCAAACAAGTGGCCTTCTAGGTACTATGTTCATTATTTCTTAAGTTTTTATGCTCATTCTCTGTTCAACTCCTACATTCATATTTCATTCGTTCTTGTACACCATAGTCTTCATCTACTATACATGGCATTGCATTCTATCACATGAGATTGTAGTAACTCATGTTATGCTTGAGGTTTGGGAGTCTTCTAATGTCATAATGTTTGGGATCAATGAAAAAGGCATGAATATTATTTAATGTAGATAGAAAAAAGATCATAGGGCAACTTGACAGATTAAAAGAGCTAGGATTCGATCCATCACTTTCACTATTTCCCAACTTTAATATTTTTTTCTGATAGCAATGCATGTAGGTTTTGTGTAGAAGATGCACACCAATGTAGCACTTTTTAGAATGGTCTCATGGTTGAGCTTAAGCACCATATTAGGTATCGTTTTCTAGAGATTTAGAAGTTTGAAGATGTACACAATTTGAAAGAAATGTACGAGAGACTAAAGAGACTCCATGCACTTATGAATCTTTTGTCATTGTCATAGAATGACCAATATTCTATACTGTGTTCATAACCTATTATAGAATCTAATGCACCACCAAATAGATATGCTATGATATTTATCCAAGGTGTCCTATATCATGATTATTGTATTTTCACATCTTGTGGTGTGACGCATTGCATGCGAGCCATCTCTAAGGACTAAATGGCAACTAAGCAAAGGGGCACATACCAAGTGCAACTTCTATGAGAGGTAGGAGAGAGAATTTGAGTAGACTCTCATAGAATTCATGGGAGAGTGTGAAGGACAAGGTTGGGAGGTATGAATGAGAGTTTTTCTATCTTGGGTTTCATAAGCAAGTTACTAAACTATTATCTTCAAGGGAAGATTTAACTTAAAATAAGGTTCTTTATGATAGAAGGTTTCATGGGACAATAGCCCACAAACATGTGTGAAACCTGCTAAGATGGAAAGTAATGCACATAGCACTACTAGTAGGAGATGAGAAGGCTCTTTTCTCTCTCTCACCTATGAGACATAGAAAGCAAACAAGGGTCCTTAAATATATTTATTAAAGAATAGGGCAAGACTTCACATATGGGATTATTTTTCACCCAATGTCACTTATGTGAAGCTCTGCATGAGTAAGTTGTCGAAGTCTCTCTTTGATGGCTCAAGTTCTACATGGAAATATATATACTTTACTCTATAAATTATGAATTTTGGGGTACTTGCATAGACTAGGTAATAAGAGGATATGGAGATGAGAATTATCAATTTAGGAAGCATGGGTGTTTTTGGTTTCCAAAGTCTACCAATGCCAATCGGATATCTCAAATTTTTATTATATGCCACGCTATAAAACTTTTAGCATGCATTTAAGGCTTAGGATTATCAATTGTATCCTTGTTAATTTTTAAACCTATGGAAATACTTCACTTTGTAAGTTTGTACATTTGGCACATGTTGGTGTCTTAGAGGCTCTTGTACTTATATATTCACGCTTACTAGTGCTCTTGTAACATTTTTATCATGCCTCAATGTTGAGGAGAAACATTTTATTCATATTTGAGAGATTGAAAAGAAAGGTTAAATAGATGCAAGTAAAATTCTAGGCTACTAAAGGTATGAGATGATGGAAGGCTTGATGGAAATCTAAATTTCAAGTCATGGAACAAGATAGGAAGTATCAATGGATCATCTTAGGGAAGCTCTCTTCTCTTTTCAATTTCCTTTGTTTCATTTTTGGTTTGCTAATCGATAGAGTAGTGCATAAGCATCTATAGGAAATGAATACTATGAATGTTTACGTTATCTTGATTTAATGAATCATGAAAGGTTTACTTGAATTTATTTAAAGGAACATGGTACATACATATTCACTCCCTTGCATCATTGCAAGGTCATTCATGGTATGCCTTCTCATCTCTACCTATAAGAATTATGCCATCAACATATATGCACATGTAAATGAACCCATCATCACTTGCTTGGATAAGCAAGCTACTATCTACTTTAGATATCTCAAAACCAAGTTCCTTCAAGAACTTCACGTCTATAATTCCATGCCCTTGGGCCTGCTTCGAACCATACAAAGCTCTCTTAAGCTTACATACATATTCTGAATATCTTTTATCTCTAAATCCTTCTGGTTGCTCCATGAAAACATCATCTAAAATATAACCATTTAGAAAGGCATTTTTCACATCTAATTGACATAACCTCCAACCTTTACATGTAGCAATGGCTATGAGTGTTTTGATGGTTGTCATCTTTGCCACAGGACTATAGGTCTCATCATAATCTATACCATATGTTTGAGCATACCCTTTCAGAACAAGTCTAGGTTTATGCCTGGACACACTTCCATCTCCATACCCCTTGGTTTTGTAGACCCAATTGCATCCAATGATCTTCTGACTATTTGGTTTAGGAACCAAATCCCAAGTCTCATTTTCTATTAATGCATCATACTCTTCCTGCATAGCTTTCTCCCTATTTTCCTTACCTTTTGCCTCTTCATATGTAGAAGGGTCTTCATCTTCTTTCACCGTGTGAGCATAGTCTTTAGTAGTCAAAAAAGAAGTGTCATCGCTATACCTTGTAGGTTGCCATTTGTGTCTTGATGACCTTCTACGTTCTCCACTTCTTGAAGTTTCTGGTTCATCACATTCTGGATCAAATCATGGCACTTCTTCAACTTGAACTTGTACTTCATTGTTCTCTTCTTCATCAAATATCTAAACCTTCATTTAGCTTTCTTCTAATGCACAACTTCTTCATCACCTGCATGAATATTGATTGTACCTGCATACCAAGTACCTTGCTCATCAAATGTAACATCATTTGATACAAGGAATTGTTTTGTGGATGGACTCCACAATCTATATCCCATCTGCTTATCATCATATCCAATGAACACATACTTTTTCAGCTTTAGGTTCCAATTTATGCCTCAACTGAGATGGCACATATGCATAGGCCAAACATCCAAATACTATGCAATGCTCTAAGGTAGGTCTCTTACCCCACCATGCCTCATATGGTATCATACCCTACAAAGCTTTACATGGTAACCTATTGACCAAATATGTAGTTTTATTTACAGCCTCTGCCCACAAATAATTTGGACAAATTTTCTCCTTCATCATGGATCTTGCGAACTCAACAAGAGTTATGTTTCCCCTTTCTGCTACACCATTTTGTTGAGGATAGTACCTGCAAGTAATTTCCCTTTTTAAACCTACATTCCATAAGTAATCACTAAACTCATTAGAGAAATACTCTCCCCCTCCATCTGACCTTAGTCTCTTTAATTTTTGACATGTGATTCTTTCTGCATATACATAATAATGTTTGAATGTATTAAATAACTATGATTTATCATTGATCACATAGATAGTGATCCACCTGGTAGCATCATCAACATAAATCACATAATATCTTGAACAACTTATATTGAAATCCTTTGATGGTCCCCACACATCTGTGTGTACCAATTCAAGCTTCTCTGAATACATAAATCCATGCTTCTTGTATGATTGCTTATGAGCCTTACCTAATTCACATGCCTCATATCTGTATGTTACATGTTGACCTGCAACATTAGCCAATCGAAGCACTAAACCATTGTTAACCATATCCTTAATACCTCTTTCATTGAAATGTCCAACCCTCTTATGCCAAAGATCTAACTCAGAGATCTTATGTCCTCCATAAGTGAACAACACATGACCAACATTACCTTGAATCTTCCATGTGAAGAGTCTTCCTTGTTGATATATTTAGGTAGTGATGTGTGTGAACACACTAGGATCGCCGGGGCACGTTTTTCCCTCTTAAGGAGGTTTTTATCCCTTGGCTTGTATATACGCCTATTGCCCTAATGGGCTACTTATCTTTGTACATTCTCTAGTAATACATCCAGTATTGTGTGTGTGCTCCAAGCTTTTTCTTCATCCTTGTGTTGTTTGCATGCTTCCGCATACGTCTAACTCCGACAATCGGTATCAGAGCAGGTCGTCGCTTCATCCAGGGCACCATCGACACTCCTCTATTCAAAGTCTTAGAATCGCATGAATTTTGGTAAGCATACTCAGCGTGCTTTCAAGATCAAAATTGCTTCGCTCTATTGTGCTGAAATGGCGATCTGAGCTTGTTTCGGCCTCCAAATGCACTATCACAGTGCTTGTGCAGGTTATTTTGTCTTTTTGTTCCAAAGGTACATACCAATTTTTGTTCGCCGGTATAAGCGTCTCGAAGTCTAATTTAGGTCTAGTGGAATTTGTCTAGGTAGTTTTGTTCAACTTTTTGAGATACAGTCAATTTTCTGCATCAAGGTATTTTAGTCACCAGCCATGGCTGAAAGTAGTGATGTATTCCATATGTTGGCTGTTGAGGATAATTTGGATGGTACCAACTACCCGTTATGGGCTTATATGATGGGACATGTGTTGGTTGCAAAAGGATTGTGGAACATTGTGCAGGGTGTCGAAAAACGTCATATCACACCTGCAACTATTACAACTGCAGGTACTGAAGCTGATGTAGAAGGTGTCGAAGATGGTGATATTCTGCATATTCCTGTTCGTGCTACGGTTTCTGCTGCACCTACTACAAAGCAGATTTGTTGGGATGGTATAGATACCCAAGCACATGCTTGTCTATCAAACGTGCCATTATTCCTCATATTCGCTCTTTCAAAATAGCTAAGGATGCTTGGGATACACTTATCACATTGTACCAAGGTAGGAATGAGGCTCGTGTTGCTTACCTCCGAAAACAGTTAGAGAGTGAGCACATGAATGAAGGTGATTCTATGGACAGTTTCCTAACAAAGATCAAAGACTTGAAGGAACAATTGATTTCTGCTGATGAGGTTATACCAGATAGCTCACTTGTGCAGACCATTCTGAAATGGTCTTCTTGATTCATATCAGAGTTTTGCTTCTACTCTTCAGTTGATGATGAAAGGCAATCCAAATGCCTTGTCATTTGAGGAGTTAGTCTCTGTTCTGTTGCAAGAAGATCAGTCCAGGCAGAATAGGTCCATTATGTGTATTGCAGATCAAGCTTTCCTAGCTAGTCAGAAGGGCAAAGGAAAATGGAGCTCTTATACTAGTAAGCAGAAATCTGCAAATGCTGCACGTTTGAAGAACCAAGGCAAAGTTGAGAAAAAATCAGAAAAGTAGAAATTGTTTTGTAAGTACTATAAAGGGAATGATCATATCATAAAGAATTGTTCAAAACTGGCTGCAAAAGAGGCAAAGAAGAAAGAGGCTGGAATGATTGTTGCAGAAGCCTCTACACCAAAAACGGAGTCTGCTAATCTTGTCCAGGAAGAAGAATGGGCATTTACTACTATTTGCAGTTTTGCCCATCTTCTCATGAGTAGTGCATGTCTACAGTAGACTCAGATGTTTGGTACTTTGACAGTGGGGCGACCAAACATATTACCTCGCAACATAGTTTCTTCTCTTCACTCGAGCCTGCCCCTATAGGGAATACTGTTACATGCACCAACAACTCCTCTTATCCTGTTATGGGAGTTGGTAAGATCATTTTGACTACTACTGATGGTAGTTCTTTCACTTTTTCAGATGCTTTATTTGTGCCAGGGATCAAGAAGAACCTGTTATCAGTTTCTGCATTAGCCAAGATTGGCTTGGTTGTCAAATTTGTTGATGACAGGTGTACAATTCATGATCTATCAAATGGCGATGTGATTATTGCTTCTGGAATTTTATGTCGTGGGCTGTATAAGCTCATAGACTACGAAAGATCTATAAATGATTTGGCATGTGTAGTAAATGATTCTCAGGCTATGACAGATGCAAAGCTTTGGCATGCACGCTTTGGTCATCTCAATTTTGCTAGTTTGCTACATCTACAAAAATCTGAAATGGTGTCCTCTTTGCCCAAACTTGAGGCACGTAAGAAACATGTTTGTGAAGGCTGTATTTTGGGCAAAATGCAGCGTTCATCCTTTCCAAAAGATGGTTCAGTTCGGGCTACTCAGAAATTGCAGCTTATACATAGTGATGTATGTGGTCCTATGCAGACACCTTCTTTTGGGAATTATTTTTACTTCGTGACTTCCATTGATGATTTTTCCAGGCATGCATGTGTATATCCATTGAAGGAAAATTCCTAAGTGTTCATGTGCTTCAAACAATTTCTAGTTTTGGCTAAAAATCTGTCCGCATGTAAAATAGGCACCCTTCGTTCTCATCGAGGAGGGGAATATATGTCATCTGATTTTAATGCATTTCTGGATGAACATGGGATAAAACACCAGTGTACAGTGTCGTATACACCTCAACAAAATGGAGTTACTGAATGAAAGAACGGGTCACTCATGGAGATGGCGAGGTGTATGGTCAAGAGTCAGGCTTTACCACATAGTTTTTGGCTTGAGGCTATCATATGTGCAACATATGTACTGAACTGGTGTCCCACTAAAGCGCTGTAGTCTATCACTCCATATGAGGCTTGGCATGATCGCAAGCCATCTGTTGCTCATCTGCATGTTTTTGGTTGTTTGGCATATGCGTTAGTGACTGAACAACATCGCAAAAAATTGGATGATAAAGCAGTAAAATGTATTTTTATTGGGTACAGTTCTGAAAGTAAAGGCTATTGTTTGTATCATCCATAGACTAAACGCATTCTCGTTAGCCGTGATGTTGTTTTTGTGGAAGTTGTTATTCAGCCATTGCTTTCATGTACTAAGGACACATGTGTTAGCTCCAAAGACATGTACGATACTTTGCTGCCTCTTTTTACAGGTGGACAGTCTAGTGATGGTCCCATAGAAGGTGTCGAAGATGATGATATTCTACATATTCCTATTCGTGCTAGGATTTCTGTTGCACCTACTATAGAGCAAATTTGTTGGGATAGCAGAGATGCCCACACACATGCATTGATAGCTTTGTCTATCAAACCTGCCATTATTCCTCACATTCACTCTTGCAGAATAGCTAAGGATGCTTGGGATACACTTACCACATTGTACCAAGATAAGAATGAGGCTCGTGTTGCTTACCTCTAAAATTAGTTGTTGAGTGAGCACATGAATTAAGATGATTTTATGGAAAAATTTCTAACAAAGATCAAAGACTTGAAGGAACAACTAATTTCTACTGATGACGTTATACCAGATAGCTCACTTTTACAGACTGTTCTGAATGGTCTTCCTGATTCATATCAAAGTTTTGCTTCTACTCTTTGGTTGATGATGAAAGGCAATCCAAATGCCTTATCATTTTAGGATTTAATCTCTATTCTATTGCAAGAAGATCAGTCTAGGCAGAACAGGTCCATTATGCGTGTTGCAGATCAAGCTTTCCTGGCTAGTCTAAAGGGCAAAGGAAAATGGAGCTCTTCAATTAGTAAGAATAAATTTGCTAATTCTGCACAATCAAAGAGGGAAGACAAAGATGTAAAGAAATCAAAAAAGCAGAAATTTTTTTGCAAGTACTCTAAAGGAAATAATCATATCATAAAGAACTGTCCAAAACTAGCTGCTAAAGAGGCAAATAAGAAAGAGGCTCGAATGGTTGCTGTAGAGGCCTCTACACCAAAAACAGAGTCTGCTAATCTTGTGCAGGAAGAGAATGGGTGTTACTACTGTTTGCAGTTTTGACCCATCTTCTCATGAGTAGTGCATGTCTGTAGTAGACTCAGATGTTTGGTACTTTGACAGTGGGGCGAGCAAACATATTACCTTGTAGCGCAGTTTCTTCTCTTCACTCGATCGCGCCCCTATAGGGAATACTGTTACATGTGCCAACAACTCCTCTTATCCTATTATGGGAGTTGGTAAAATTATTTTGACTACTGCTAATGGTAGTTCTTTCACTTTTCATATGCTTTATGTGTGCCAGGGATTGAGAAAAATCTGTTATGAGTTTCTGTATTAGCCAAGATTGGCTTGGTTGTGAAATTTGTTGATGAAAGATGTACAATTCATGATCGGTCAAATGTCAATGTGATTATTGCTTTTGGCATTTTATGTCGTGGGTTGTATAAGCTCATTGACTATGAAAGTTCTGCATATAATTTGACATATGTGGTACATGATTCTTACGCTATGTCAGATGCAAAGCTTTGGCATGCATGCTTTGGTCATCTAAATTTTTCTAGTCTGCTACACCAGTAGAAATCTGAAATGGTGTCCTCTTTTCCCAAACTTGAGGCACCTGGAAAACATGTTTGTGAAGTCTGTATTCTGGGCAAAATGCAGCGTTCCTCATTTCCAAAAGATGGTTTAGTTCGGGCTACTAAAAAATTGCAGTTTGTACATAGCGATGTCTGTGGTCCTATGTAGATACCTTCTTTTGAAAATTATCTTTACTTTGTGACTTTCATCGATGATTTTTCGAGGCATGCATGGGTATACCCATTGACGACAAAGTCTGAAGTGTTCATGTGCTTCAAACAGTTTCTGCTTTTGGCTGAAAATCTGTTAGTAGGTAAAATGGGCACCCTCCATTCTGATGAATATATGCCTTCTAATTTTAATGCATTTATGGCTGAACGTGGGATAAAACACCAGTGTATAGTGTCGTATACACCTCAACAGTATGGAGTTGTTGAACGAAAGAATAGTTCACTCATGGAGATGGTGAGGTGTATGGTCAAGAGTTAGGCTTTACCACAAAGTTTCTAGCTTGAGGCTCCCATGTGTGCAACATATGTACTTAACATGTTTCCCACTAAAGCATTGCAGTCTACCACTCCATATGAGGCTTGGCATGATTGCAAGCCATCTGTTGCTCATCTGTGTGTTTTTGGTTGTTTGGCATATGCATTGGTGCCTAAACAACATCGTAGAAAATTGGATGATAAAGCAGTAAAAATGTATTTTTGTTGGGTACAGTATAAAAGTAAAGGCTATCGTCTATATCATCCATAGACTAAATGCATTCTGGTTAGCCATGATGTTGTTTTTGTTGAAGATGCTATTCAACCATTGCCTTCATGTACTAATGAGACATTTGTTAGCTCCAAAGACATGTATGATACTTTGTTGCCTCTTTTTACAGGTGGACAGTCTAGTGCTGGTCCTAATGAGGCAACTTCTTAGACTTTGCACATTTCATGTCATGATGCAGATCATTCCATTTCTGATGCAGATTTACATGTTGATGAGAGAGATGATATTGAGCAGGCAAAAACTATGCCAAATGGTTGGTGCAGACTTTGCATGATAGCAAATTAGATGCACCTCTGTCATATCA
Organism: Ceratopteris richardii; assembly: GCA_020310875.1. Taxonomy (NCBI): domain Eukaryota; kingdom Viridiplantae; phylum Streptophyta; class Polypodiopsida; order Polypodiales; family Pteridaceae; genus Ceratopteris; species Ceratopteris richardii. The sequence goes on from CM035414.1 coordinate 60,864,653, forward strand.
TACTTGTTCAGGCTCTCATAGTGCCTCTTTTGCATCAGGTTTCTATGCTATGGCTGCATCTAGCCTCTGTGATGAGAATGAGCCTCTTTCATTTGATGAAGCACAAAATTCAGAAAATTGGATGGTTGCTATGCAATCTAAATATGATGCTATAATGAAGAATCATACTTGGTCTTTATGTGACTTGCCTCTTGGCAAGAAGGCCATTGATACTAAGTGGGTTTACAAGCTAAAGCGTAAGCCTAATGGAACAATTCACATGTATAAGGCTAGGCTTGTTGCAAAGGGTTATGCACAGGAAAGAGGCATTGATTTTGATGAGACCTTTGCACCTACATGCCCTATGACTATTGTTCGGAGCATCTGTGCACTTGTAGCTCATCATGATTGGAATGTACATCAATTGGACATTAAAACTACATTTTTGAATGGTGACTTGCATGAACAAGTGTACGTTTCTCAGCCCCGTGGCTTTGTGCAAAAAGGGCACGAAAATGAGGTGTGCAGGTTAAAGAAGGGATTACATGGTTTAAAGCAAGCACCACGTGCTTGGTATGAAAAGATACATTCCTATCTGATTGCACATGGTTTTGAGAATTGTCAAACTGAAAGCTCCTTATATGTTAAGCGTGCTAATGATGTACTTCTGATCATTGTGGCTTATGTTCATCACATGCTGCTCACTAGTCCTCATGAGAGGCATATTGCTGATTTTAAGGCTGATTCGCATGCCTCATTTAAGATGTCTGATTTGGGGCATTTGCATGATTATTTGGGCATTCAATTTATGCATGTTGATGGTGGAATTGCTTTGTGTCAAACACAATATCTTGACACGTTATTACAACATTTTGGCCTTGAAGACTATAAACCTATTGCCACTCCTATGGGGACAGGTGTACGACTGAGTCTTGATGATACTGGAGATGCATTTGATGTTGTTCTCTATCAGGAGGTTGTTGGATGCTTGATTTACTAATGCATTACTTGGCTAGATATTCAGTTTGGTGTCTCACAGATGAGTAGGTTTATGCATTCCCCAGGAGTCAAGCATTGGCAGGGAGTTAAGCGCATCCTCAATTACTTGAGTGGTACTCAGCTACTTGGGTTGTTTTATCCCAAGGGGGGATCATTACCGCCAGATTTGCATGCTTTTTTTGACTCTAATTGTGCTCGTTGCTATGAAACTCGTGTGTCCACTAGTGGCTTTTGCTTCATGCTTGGTAGCTCATGTATATCTTGGTTGAGCAAGAAGCAGCCTACTATGGCCACGTCGAGTTGTGAGGCTGAGTATAGTGCAACTTTCAAAGCGACTGTTGAGTGTGTGTGGCTCAAACGCCTTTTGGCTAATTTGGGTGTTGGTCAATCTTCTGCCACCACCATCTTCACTGATAGTCAGAGCGCATCGGCAATTGCGAGGAACCCATTGTTCCATGCTTGCCTAAGCACACTAAGGTGCATTATCATTATGTCAAGGAGAGGTTCTCTGCTGGAGAGATCAGCTTGGCATATGTGCCCACACAGGAGAACATTGCAGACCCTTTCACGAAGGCTCTGCTAGGGAGAAATTTGAAGATTTTTGCAAAGCTTTGGGCTTACTTCCTTTTGTGGAGTGATTTCCACATAGCTTGGCACTTCCTTATACATGAGTGCCAGCTCCTTGTTCACTGCATCACTCCCAGTGGGGATTTGTTGATATATTTAGGTAGTGATGTGTGTGAACACACTAGGACCACTTGGGCACTTTTTTCCCTCTTCAGGAGGTTTCTTTCCCCCGGCTTGTATATACCCCTATTGCCCTAACAGGCTACTTATCTTTGTACATTCTCTAGTAATACATTTAGTATTGTGTATTGTGCTCCAAGCTTCTTCTTCTTCGTTGTGTTGTTTGCATGCTTCCACAGACGTTTAACTCCAACGTCTATGTCTACATCCAATCTTTGTTCTATAGCATTAGTGTCATGTTCTTCTTCTCTCTCTCTCTCTCTCCCTCTCTCTCTTCTCTCTACCTCTCTCTCTCCAACTCTCTCTCTCTCTCTTCCCCCAAGACCTCTATGACATTTGTTTCTCTCTATAGCTCTCTCTTTCTGACTCTCTCTCTCTCTCTCTCTCTCTCTCTCTTTCTCTCTCTCTTTCTCTCTCTCTCTCTCTCTCTCTCTCTCTCTCTCTCTCTCTCTCTCCTCCCTGCAAAGACCTCTATGACATTTGTTTCTCTCTATAGCTCTCTCTCTCTCTCTCTGTCTCTATCACTCTCTCTCTATCTCTCCCTCTCTCCCTCCCCTCTATCTCTCTCTCTCTCTCTCTCTCTCTCTCTCTCTCTCTCTCTCTCTCTCTCTCTCTCTCTCTCTCTCTCTCTCTCTCTCTCTCTCTCTCTCTCCCTCCCCCTCCCCCTACTACCTCCAAGAGCTCTACAACATCTCTCTCTCTCTCTCTCTCTCTCTCTCTCTCTCTCTCTCTCCAACTGCCCCATACTACCTCCAAGAGCTCTACAACATCTCTATCTGTCTTTCTCTCTCTCTCTCTCTCTCTCTCTCTCTCTCTTTATCTGTCTCTCTCTCTCTCTTTCTCTCTCTCTCTCTCTCTCTCTCTCTCTCTCTCCCCTCTCTCTCTCATTCTCTATCTCTATCTCTCTCTCTCTCTCTCTCTCTCTCTCTCGCTCTCTTTGTCCCTCTCTCAAGATCTCTATGATATCTCTTAGGTTTAAACCATGCGTTTCTAAGAGTTAAAAGTATGATTTTTATGGGTCAAAAAATTAGGTTTTTAAGGGTTTAACTTTAAGGTTTCTAGGGTTAAGAACTAGATTTGAAGGGTCAATTCTAATGTTTTAATGAGTTTAAAGATACCGATTAACTAGGGTTGTAAAGGATAAATATTTCTAGGGTTTCTCGCTTATTTAGGGTTACATATACATGGGTATCTAGGCTTCGTTTGATTACACACATGGGGTAATGGGATTTTTATAGAATTTAATGTTATATTTTTCTAGGATTCTCCTTGCTTACAACTCACTTTGATGTATAATTGAAATTGTTTTCATCATTTGATCAATTAATTCAATCAAATACTAGAAAAAATACACCCTTTTCTACTTTTTGTAGACAAATCATGAGATCATATAGTCAATAAAAAGAAAAAATAAATTTTGAAAAAATCTTCCACACAATCTCTCAAGGATTTCATCCTAATGCTGTATTAAAGATTTATAGGCTTAGAGGATTTAACATATGGAATCTATTGGGCCAATTAATAGGCACCCTAGTGCTAGGCAAATTGCTACCTTTAATACATGTGTGTTAACAAGCCTTCTTGAAGCATCCCATGACTAAGGATGCACGAGCTTCAACCGCAATGTAGTTTGAGGTAGAAATGTACATGGATCCTTACATACCATTAACTATTCCCTAGCATAAGAATAGGAGAATACCTAAGGTACTTATTGATGGAGATTCTAGTGTCCAAATTGCTACACATGCACTGTATAAGTAAATGGTGAGGATGTGCATCAAGCTTGTGAAATTTTTATTCCATATAGCAAGTCAATCCGTAGTTCAATGAGTAGACGTGATTAAAGACATTCCCATATCAATGCAAAGAACAAAATTTGTGGTTTCTTGTGTGGTCCTCAAAGTCTCAGATTTTTTCATGTTTAAAACAAGCCAAATTAACCCAATATTTTTCTTCATATCAATTAACATTTGACCACAAATAATTAAGATAGAGGATAGTGGTTGAAGAATTGGAACCATGTGACTATAATATCATTCCCTATATAGCTGATGTAGTGCACATGGTAGAGGGATTGACTAAAGATAGGAGATTTGTTTTCCTAGCAACTAATAAAGAATTCATGTCACTAGGGATTATTTTCTAGCCTTAGTTAAAGAGATGAGTTATGAATTAATGAGTTCTTTCTCAATTACTTCAACAATGATGGATCAATTACTAATTGGTTGCTCCTCTCGCCCACTTTGACCCACTTAAAAGGGTTGATGGGCATATTTATTAGAATATCTACTATTTCAAATAATTATGGGTCATTTTTTCAATTAACCACTATTTCAAATAAGTATGCAAGATTTGTGAGGACTTGAGCTACATTAACCACTTAGTTTTAAGAGGAATGTTTATGTCTTCTTAACAAAATTTTTTATGTTTTTGCATGGGATTATCAAGATATTCTACGCTTCAATCCCACAATATATGAGCATAGAATTTTCATTGAGTCCCACTATATTCCTAGTGAAAAGAATCTACTTATTGAACGGAACTAAATTATGCAAAATAAGTGAAAGAGGGATTGAATCGATTCCTATGTGTGGGCTTTATTGTGCTTATAGATGATGCTTAGTGGGTATTGTCAATCGTGATTGTCCATAACAATAATAAAAGTTTTCATATCCGTAATGGGTATCACCAATTGTGATTATCCTTAAGATATTAAAAAAAATTAATACTTGAGTGGAATATTGAAAGTTTAATGTTGCTACAATACTAGATGCATTCCTCCTACCATTTTCAGGTATTATTTTGGTTGATGTTGCAGGGCAAGAAACTTATTGCTTTCTTGATGGGTATAGTGGATACGAGGAGATCAGAACAGCCAACAAAGATGTACCTAAGAAAAGATTCATAACCAATCGGGGTCTCTATGCATGCATAGTACTTTGGGTTACAGAATGCGCCTCCTAATTTTTAATGTTGTGTGCAAGAGATATTTGCTGCTGATCCAAATATATTTATGAGAATCTTTTTGGATGCGTTTTTCCTTGTTTTGGTGTGCGAATGAGCATTAGGAGGAGTTAAGACTATGTCATGGTAAGTTTTGGGAATCTCATCTCTATTTGAATCTAGGTAGATATGTTTCTTTGGTCTTCTATAGTACGTTTTCAGGTCATATATCTAAAGAAGTCCTTCAAGTGGATCAAGGTAAGCTCTATGTGATATTGTAGGATTCTGCTCAAACTAACCCTTAAGAGGTTCAATGAGTCCTAGGCCAAGTCCACTGGCATGGTTGCCACTTGCTCTTAGTGGATCATCTAGCCATTTTGATTAAAAAAATGGCAATTGTACATCGAAGAGTTTTAGTACACCAAGGAATGTTAGTTGTCCTTTAATAGATGGAAAACACTCCTAACTCATGCACCCATTTTGCAATCTCCATATTGTTCTCAACCATTCCATGTATTTTTGGATGCCACTCATTGAGTTCTTGGTCATGTGTTAATGCACTAGATAGGTTTAATGGTTTTGTCTTGTATATTATGCTAGCCAATGATTCACCCTAGCAAAGTGGAATTATTTTTTGACTAAATGAGAATGCTTCGGCCTTGTATACATGATTAGATAATTTTGATAATCCCTATTATGATGCAAATTTAGTTTTGATGTGGACCATTCCACCCTTATATTTTTAGTAAAGCAATAGGATCTTGTAGGCGAGCTAGCATGGTGGGTCGTCTTGTTATAGGAATTTGACTATGATATAATTCATCATTTGGATTCTTCACATACCATAGCTGATTTTTTAATCCAAATATGATTCGCGTGGGTATGCTATGGATGTCAATGATCCTTTTTTCGATGTTTCTTTGTTTTTTACTACAATTGCATAACCTTATGTGCAATCGGATCTTGATTGTTCCTGTTACAAAACCTTACCCTCTTTTCTCACAACTTGATTTCTCTTGAGCATTGTCTAGTGATACACAAAAGAAACTAACCCAATATAGCTCATAGTTTTGAGTCATATTTCAATATTTATATTATCATGACTTTTTTGATCCTTTTCTTTGTTGTGCACCCACCAAATATAATCCCTACCGTATTGCATATGTTTAACACTCATCTAATAAGAGGTCATCTCTCTAATGATGTTACTACACAAAAGGTACTCTAGTCTAGTCTCAAATGCACCATGATGCAGGAGGATCCCTGTTTATTTGCATTGACTTGTGATACCTATCAGCACAGTTGACAACCACAATCTACACACACTTTTTCTACTCAAAACAGTTATGCATTCGGAGCCATTCCAAAAGTAGGGTCTTGACTCCGTTGGTCCTATTTAATCTCCAACAATTTTGACCATCCACGGCTATATCTTGAGTTGTATCAATTATTCCCCTTCAATACTCCTTATTAGCCTTCCACAAATGGATCCGAAAAAAGCACCGAAAGAAATTTATTATCAATGCTAGATAAATTAAGCCTAAGATTTGTAGAAAGATGGGAGCAATTTTTGTTGAGAGTTCCATGCTCCACCCTTTTGTCCCAAGTCCACTTTCATTCTCATGCAAGCTCATATATCCCACATGCAAGGGAATTCTCCCAAACTCCATATACGCAAGGCCTCCCTTCACTCCACACAAGCTCATTCACCTAGCCCATTGTCAAGAGTGTGCTTCTTCTCCTCATGGAGTCTCCATGCTCTGAGAGCAACTCATGTAAGTCTTTTCATATTAATCAAGTTCATTATGTTTTCATTTCTTTTGTTCCATCCTCCTTAATCTAATTAGTGTGTAGTTAATAGTAGATTAGGACTTCTTTTCTTGTTTTCAACATGGTATCAAAGCATAGGTATTTTTTTTCTCTAGTGTTTCCTATTGTATTTTTCTTTTAGTAGCTTCATCATTAGCATTTATTTGTTTATTAAACCCTCCCTCCCTCCCATACTTCTTTAACAAGAGTGCTTCTAAGCACTATTTTAATTTTTCTTATCATATTTATCATTACCTAATGCTTCATCATTAGTTGATATGCTTTGTATAGTTCAGTTTTTCTTTTCATCATAGTAAATGCTTTTTAGCACTACCATATCTGAAGTGTTTATCAGCACTCTCAATGGAGAAGCCAAGATGGAGATGGTGCATGACAAGAAGTTAGTTCAAATATGTCGTTATCTTGTTGTATACCTGCAGAAGCCCATTTCATATATAGTGAGATGTCGAAAAAAAATTTGTGCCATGCAGCTGCCAGATCCTTCATCTATGATCGCAACTCTCTGCACATTCTGCTCATGTCTAGCTACCCGCATTTGCACGCATTTCTCTTGGTAACCACACTCGTAACTGGACAGCCCAAGAAGCGCTTAGCTTATCAAATTTATCTGTGAGAAACTAAAAGAAAAAAGAGAGCACAAAATGGAGTGCTTCAACTCTCTCCAGTGCCCCTGTACTCCAATCTGGATTTCATCATTCACCTTTAACTGCTTCAGTGTCTAGTAAGGAGATGCGATGAGGCAATGTGTAGTTTCAGTTGATGTGCGATCCATCAAGACTCTCCAAAGACTGCATTGAAGATCGTTCCCTTGCCGTTTCTAGATGAAGTTTCTTTTGACAGTATTCTAAGTTGTATGTACAAATGCGATAGGCGATGGGGTGGACTGAGAGAAAAGACACACTAGAACGATGAGTTTTCTGCTTGCTGTGGTAGATCACCTAGTCCACACACAGACACTGAATGGTAATCTCAATTTCTCATTCACCCAACTGGACAAAATCTGGATGAAAATTGTGTGAGCAAGTGCAGAAAAGAGAGATGATATCTATAATGAAGCACATCAAGAGCACAAGGAAATCAATTGCCCACTCGAGCGCTATTGCTGGAAGTGAGTGAAGATCTTCTGAGCTACAGACAGACAAATGCACATCTATCATCCGATTCAAGTGCTGAGGACGGAAGCATTGTGGGAGTCCAGGTGACACGTGAATCAGGATACATGTATGATTTTATCTGCAGGCATATGGAAGTGGACTATTCATAGCCCGGCTGCTCATGCACTCCACTATTATTGTGAAATGAACAGGTGCAGGTCATCAAGTGCTAGGAGTCGTGGCTTTGCTCATCTCATATGTCAGAGCTTTCTAATCTTTGGAATGCCCCCCAAATTCCGCCAATTACAGAAGAGGAAGAGCCGCTTGGCCACGTACAACTGCAAATTCATTGGTCCAAATTTAGGGAGGGGTTGGGCATGGATCTTATAGATCAGATCAATACAATGTATCTGGCTTGATATCATCTACTGCCAGTCTGTAGTGTGCACCTATTCCCGCACTCCAAAGACACAGGCATAGGATAATGATTAAGGACCCGCGTCTAGATGCGTTGGATTCAAGGCACGACCAACACAAAATGTCATATGACAAGAAGTTTCAAAAAAAAAACAAGAAATCATTAGTATGACATGTGGGAACAAAACTTGGCATTCCAAGCACGTAAAGCAATGATGTCACCCATTATTTCATTCGCTTTTGCTTCTGGAAACTACTGCCAAGCAATTGTATGAATTGATCACTTTGGGAGTGGCTTTGAAATGGTGATTTTGAATTATTCACACGGTGGTATTTAGAAAGGGTGAGAAACCAGAACACTATAACTTACAAGCATGTTCCTATTCACATAAAATGGTTTTATATTGTACCTTGATATACCATATGTACAATGTTCTCAAGTCATAGACACAAGCCATCATATGAAGCATACATTTTGTATTATTTCAAGCCCCATGTGAAGGGACTAGACACTGCCACATAACAAAGTGGTAAGACCTTCCCTATGATTTGCACAACTATGTACTTCATCAAAACCACAAAAGGAGGCAAATGGTTCAATAAGCACTACCTACCCCATGATGTAAACCCTAGTACATGTCTAGGGATCCCATATATCCCTAGATCCCATTAAAAACCACTTGGATCTCAAATGTCCAAGAATATATCTTGGGATCCCATATGTCCCAAGATCCCCAGGATGCCATATGTCCCATACTTGGATCCCATATGTCCAAGTTATGTCTAAGGATCCCATATGTCCTTAGATCCTAAAACTTAATGGACTAAGTGATCCCATATGTCAATAGTCCCCCATATTAAAAAAAACAAAACAAAAGGTTCATCACATGGAGGGGGGGGTGTTGAGAGTTCCATGCTCCACCCTTTTGTCCCAAGTCCACTTTCATTCTCATGCAAGCTCATATATCCCACATGCAAGGGAATTCTCCCAAACTCCATATAAGCAAGGCCTCGCTTCACTCCACACAAGGTCATTCACTCTAGCCCATTGCCAAGAGTGTGCTTCTTCTCCTCATGGAGTCTCCATGCTCCTAGAGCAACTCATGTAAGTATTTTCACATTAATCAAGTTTATTATGTTTTCATTTCTTTTGTTCCATCCTCCTTAATCTAATTAGTTTGTAGTTAATAGTAGATTATGCGTTCTTTTCTTTTTTTCAACAATTTTTACTTTAAGTGTTGTGGGCTTACCGTACAACTTATAAGGTTGCCATCAGATTTACATCTTTCAAATTAGCATATGGATTGGATGCCATTGCAGCTCTTGAATCAGTAGTTCCTAGCCTTTGTGTGGCGATGATGCACAAGATCCTAAATGAGGAGTCAAGTTTTTCCTATGTGGATGCATTATGGTAGTTCGATGAAGCTCAATTTACTAGTTTCCTTCTATTGTAGGAAGTGCAACAATGGCAAGCTTACATCGTGACTGGTTTTTATGGTTCCCTATTCTTGTAGAAGCCCATTTTCATTTATTCTTCAATGGAAAGGCACATCAGGAGGCACACAAGTTTTAAGTGCAATGGAATAGACTCTACCATATTACAATAAAAATTAGTCCAACCACGTTCAGGTTGCAGAGACTTTTTGGACAAGATCTTTTGACTCTGATCAATGGGTACAAATTATGGCCTTTTTCAAAACTACCTACCATGATGCATTTGTCTCTTGATTTTATCTAATCATTATTTTATGTTTCTAATAAGCTTAATTTTTTTATCTTTACATCATATGCAAATGTTTTTCATGATTAATCATTAACATTGTTCTTACATTGCCCATATATTTTCCCTTTCATGTTTGTATAGGTTGTATCTTGTGAGTGACTTTTGCCCTTCTCTTGACCATAGTGATTCTACACTCAACAACCTTACTTTGCTATGTTATGGAACCCCTTTCACTATTTGCAACACTTCCTTCCACCTTCCCTCAAGCGTGTTACAAGAACTTTCAACTTCCCTATGCAGCCTTGAAGCTATATTGTCCTCAAAGGCAACTTCATAGAACCTCTAATTAACAAAATTATTGAAGCTATGAGATTACATAGATTGAACCCAAGATGTTTTGCAAAGAAAAGCTAGACATGGAGACCTTGCCAATGCAAGTCATTCCACTTAAATTGATTGGTGCTATGGGGAGAATCAATACCTTCAAGGTAGACTAAATTTTCTCTTCACTAGGCATACATAGATAGACACTTGTTCACTTCTGAACTTAGTTCTCTAAAGATATGCAAATAATTGATCCAAGACTTTAGCTAAATTTAGATTACTTAACTAGATTTCTAAGAAGCCAAAGGTTACAAGAATTGAGTGAGATATGACTCATGAACAAAGTAAACATTTTGAGAGATCTAGTGCTCACAAAAAATTGTGTGTTAGCTATGACTACAAAAAACCTTATTCAAACTCAACCAAGCAAGCAACATGGGGGACTAGCTTAGCTCAGGGGCCTATTAACTTGCTTCCACTCTATCTAGGAGCACACATACGCAAGATCACTCAAATTCGAAGTTGAACATGTGTAGATATAGAGATAAAGCTATTCTCTATAAGTTAGGAATCATTTTCCCTAGATTATAGGCAATTACCCACAACTAAGTGTGATTCAAGTTTTGGCTGTTCAGTGGAGCATTCAAATTCAAATTTTATTCATGATTTCTTGTGCTTGAATGTTTGCTTTATGCGGCTCCATGTGACATCTATCTGATGGTAAAAACTAGACTAAGGTTGAAGCTTGTATTTCAAAACTCCCCCTCAAGCTTCAAGCTTCATTTCTTGATCCTAGCTCTAACAATCCAATGCCTTTCTTGAACTTTTCTAACTTGATTGAGTCCAAATCTTTGGTGAAAATGTCAACACATTGGTCCTTGGTACTTATATATTGTACTTGAACTTGTGCTTCTTCTATCCTCTTTGGATCCAGCCCAATCAACATTTATATAGGCTTTTACTTGGAATTCATTTTAAAAATGATAAAATAGAACTTCATTGAGTCTACCCTTGAGATATTTGAGTACTCTCTTTGTTGCAAGTAAATGTGGAACTGTAGGTGTGTGCATGAATTGAGGAAGCACACCAACTATATATGCTAGATATGTTCTACTAATAGTGGCATAGTTTAATGATACAATCATATATCTATATAGAAGTGGATCCTCTACTTCATTACCTTCCAATATAGTCTAGTTTTATTCACCTCCATAGGACTTTTACAATGGTCTACATCTTGTAAGTCCACACATCTTCAAAACATCCAAATGTACTTCCTTTGCATAAGTCAAATGCCATTCTTTTCGTATATTACTTCAACACCTAAAAAGTACCTTAGATCTCCAATGTCTCAGATCTTTATGCTTTCTTGTAATGCTTAGGTCGTCTACATATACACACAAGTAGACAAATAGTTCACCTTCCTTCTTGTAAAACAGTGATGGATCTACGTTTCTTTGTTTGTATCAACAACTGATTAGATACTACACAAGTCTTTAATTCCAAGCTCTTGGGGCTTGCTTGAGACCATATAATGCTTTTTTCAACTTGAAAACATAGCCATCCTTGGCTTTATCTTCAAACCCTATACAAGAATATAACATTCCTGTCTCTTTTAATCACATGAAGAAACTCTTTTTTTTTTAATATGCTTAAAAGCACTGCTTAAGTGATATATTTTTTGCACTCTAGATAATGCAAATCCTTAAATTTATAGTAGGGAAATGATTTTTGAGGATACAAAATATTTTCTTCTTCACAAAATTCAATGATGTTTCAATCATAGCTGATACATCAAATCAAAAGATTGTGTTTCACTTCCACGTTTACAAAGTTTTTTTGTCTTTAAATAATCTTGAAATTTGTGAATCTTGGTTTCCCACTTTGAGCCTTCTCTACCCTTTCTCTGCGTGTTTGAATGGCTTCTAATTCTCATCATCCTTCCAATCGTGTAATCTCATGTAAGGTTTACAACACAAGAGAGGATTCTTTACAGAAACCTCTTTCTGTTAAGCTTCATGATTCGGTCACCATGCTTCCTAGTTGCAAAGGTTCCCATAAAGTCAAGCATTTTAAAAGAGCGACACAAAAAACCCTTGCAAAGGTCATATTTTAAGTTTCAAATTGAAGAGAGATGGTTGGTTTGCAAAAGTTCAGCATGTGTATAGTGCTAAGGATCTCCTCCTAGACAATCATCTACAATTTCCATCATACTGTACATGAAGTTATTTTTGTATTGCAGATATTTCTCCTCCCAATATTCTTGAGTGGCAACCTGTTGAATGTTTGACAGGAACATTGAAAGTCCTTCATAAGGATTATGCAAAACTTTTTTATGCAAACAAATCTGTTCAATTTTTCAATAGCATTAAATTATTTGTCTATGTTGTAGATTATCAGATGCCAATGGTGAGGAGCGCTTATGGAAATCTTGAACATCTGCATGCTCCTTGCATCTCTTCATTAGATTGGGATGCTCCTCATCATTCAACAGTTTCAGGTTTTTTATTCAAACTGAAAGATGATGCCCAAAGGGCAATGTCAGCAAGTCAAGTTTCTCGAAGGATAAAGATTCAATGGTTTCTTCCTCTTCATGTTTTTGTAGCACTATTTAAAAACATGTTATTACAGAAAATCAAAACAATGTGGTTGAATAGGAGACTTCCAATTTCAGAGATTGATGATGTTTTATGTAGGGAATGGGATAACAAAGAACATCAAAAGCTAAGAGACATCATCTTATGTAAAGTTAGCTCAAATTTTGTTTCAATTTCATATTAGATGCCTCGACAATCACTTGTTTTAGGATATGACTACAAAATGTGAAAAAAAAGCTTGAACTCTGGATATCTTTGGATTCAGAGGAGAGCTATCCAGAATGTGAGTTAGAAATATTGATTTATGCAGATTTTCAACCTAGGAAAATAATTGTCACAACAAATTGGAAACTCCAAAATATAAGGGGGCTCCTAGAGTTTCTTGATAAGGTTTCACCACAATTTAGATTCTCAATTGATGGTGCAATGGTAAACATTAGATTAGAGAAAACACTATCTGGCATAACTTGTCTACCACCCAAGGTGATAAAGTTCCAACTCTTAAGAATGTAACCAATCTTGCACCTTTTCTTCTATTGAATACATCTTTTTTTTTAATTAAACTAACCATATTGAAATTGGCATTGTTTTGGTTTGTGTCATCACTCTTTTAAGGTTTATATTGTGCAAACACTTTTTATAGGTTAAAGAATATCTCCATTGACTAAAAGCTTTTATCATTTTCTCAAAAATGCAACTCTTGTGTAAAATAACATCTCTTTTTTATGTAAATTATGGTATTGTTTTCGTTTATATCATCACCATTTTAAAATTTCTATTTTGAAAAGACTTTTGTTGTGCAAGGTTTCTATTGCTCAAGATAAGGATAAGAAGCTCTCCATGTTACTTGTCCAAACAAACTCTAACAGTCAAGGTAAGGATAAAAAGTTGTCCATGTTACTTCTAAGAATGATAGATCAATAAGGTACGAATATTTCAAAGGGGGGAAGCTTGTAGGACATCACCGATTCAAGTGATAAGAGGTAGTGAAGGCTCTCCGAAGGTGCTTATTGCTTGAATTGGCTGTCTTTCTTTTTCTATGCTAATGGGTGTTGTGAGACGGATTCAAGCGATAAGGGCCAATTGAAGTTCTCGGACCGCCCTCATCCCTTGAATCAGTCATGCCTTTTGTGTGCATGAAAAACATAGTTAAGATCATCAAGGATTACAACATGGAGATGATTGAAGGATATGATGGACTCAAGCAAATAGGGGCAATGGAGGATTTCAAAGTGTCCTAATCACTTGAATTGGTCGTGTCCTCCAATCTTCTCCATTTTCCTTTGCAAGCCCAATTTTTCAATTCCATATCATCAAATCATGTTAAGTGGCTTTTCTGTGGGTGAAAAACATAGTAAAGACAATCACGGATCACAATATGGAGAAGATTGGAGGATACAACCGATTCAAGCGAATAGGGGCACTAGAGGATTTCGGAGTGCCCTATTTCTTGAATTGGTCCTTTTCCTCAAATCTTCTCCATTTTCCCTCACAAGGCCAATTTTTTGATCCATATCATCAAATCATGTTATAGCATGATTTCTAAGAAATTAATGATAAACAACTTATTATCTTAGTTTATGTCATGAAAAAAGGGCAGAACACATTTAGCAAAAACTAGTACCATCACTAATACCATTTCTTTGTACAAACATGATTTACAATAACTATCTTTGAGATAAAGATAGAATCTCATCATTTAGTAATAGATTAAATGCTCTAAAGGTTATTTTGCGTACAAAATGCTATTTAAAAAAAGAGATCATATAAATATCTTTCAACATATGTTGGAAGTTATGGGCTAAATATCAAGATAGATACAAAACTCTATACATTTTTGGAGCCTTCACCTTTCTGCTTATTTTTGTTCTTTCTAGAACTCTCACTTCTTTGCTTATTCTTTGGGAGATGCTTCAATGGAGAGCAAACAAGAGGTCTTTTCTTCTTATCTTCAGTATTCTTATGTCCTGGTGGTGGTGGAGGAGAGTCTATATCATAAGGATAGATAACATCTTTTGAGATGCCTTGAATTGCTTTTTCTATGACTAAAAGGATCCATGCATCTATTTAATCAGATAGATTTAGAGTATGTTGGTGCAAAGTTCAAGCCTACACATTTGGCTAGAAGTTCATGAACAATTCAAGCTTCATGGAAACCATTGCTAGGAAGTTTTTTATCCTTTACCATTTGTAAAAGCTTATTTAACTTGAAAGAATATTTGTAGCTACCTACAAACTCGTAGATCTTGTTAGATGAAAAGTCACAACTTTATGTTAGATAGAATAACTCCTAGATTGGTGGATTACTTTTAGAGAGAGCCAAAAGTTGAATTCAAATTCAAATTTGAATGTAGCACTTATAAAAGTGGCTTGTAAAAATTCACGGTAGAAGTGACTTCATTCCCGAGTTCTCCATTGCCATATTGTAAGAGAGTGAGGTCTACATTGTAGCCTACACTACGCACCATCATTAGGCTATGATTGTCAAGCCTATGATCTTTTACAACATTGTTCATTAATACAATAGATCTACATTGCTCATCTATGATCTCTCTATCATAGTCATTCATAATAGTCAACTTGTACTGCTCATATCTCAGTCAATACTTTACCATTTTCAATGTTCTATATCTTGTTGGAATCAGATCCACGATCGCTACATGCTCACAGATTTTGAAGGAAATCCATTTAGTCAATTTGGAGAAAAGCACATCGAAGCACTCACTAGTCAAAATCTACAGAGGCCCTAAAAAATTGGGGGTTATGATTCAATTGTTAAATTGATTGCTCTGTGTACAATGCATCATTTTAAGTGATTCAACTTGGAATCATTAGCTTACTAAGCTAGTTAGATACCTCTAAAAGGAATTTTTCTAATTCCTATTGTACTAGAAGCACTCAGCATAACAAGCAGGAGGTTTGTGAACAAAAATAGAAGGTTTTCATTGACCTTCAAGTTGGAGGTAGTCTGTTTTGGTTCAATCTTTTCTCACATTATGTCCAAAGTTTTAGTGTCATTGGAAATAGGGCCCACAACTAAACTCTGAAGCTACAAGGGGCTGGTACAAAGCAGGATTTGGCAGTACCTACTCATTTCTTGGAGTGTCCATCCATCTATCCCAACAGAGTAGGACTATGAACCTTGCACTTCTACTAGATGGATCACTATCTTTGTGATCAAAGATAAATGAGAGGTATTTAATACATTCAAACATTATCATGTGTATGTTAGACTTATGCACGTCAAATAAATAGTTCAAAGACTCGTCCAAAGCTCTCTCAACGTGCTACCAAAGAGTCCTCTCAAAGAAGCCAGCCCTTGCAAATGAGGATTTTGACGAGTGGCAAAATGATTTGGGGATTTACTCATTTGGACGAGGATATTCATTTGTGGAGGTAGCTGAGGACAAAGGAACAATAAGGATTCACGAGAAAGAATTAATCTAGGAGGAAGATGAGGTCAAGGTACATCTAGACAAGCAAATTCTAAGAGATGACCGATTCAAGCAATTAGGCCCATCAAAGAATTTGTAATGACCCTATTTGCTTGAATTGATCATGTCTACATTTGATCCTTTTTATGGCTTTTCTAGCTTTCCCTTATGTAACAAAGCCAAAAAACATATATGTGCTATCATTTAGAAAACACGACGGATTCAAGCGATTAGGCTTACTACATGGGCTTTTCCTCACTACCATTTAATGCATATAGGATTTTTCTTATTGAGAGAACTACAACATTCAAGATTTTTGGCCATGCCCCAGGGCTCAATGCTTCTAGAGTAGGATATTTCCTTTGTTATTCAAGCTATGCAATGGCTGTAGAGGTGTGAGATGTACAAAGTATTGCTAGCTATAGGAGAAAGGAGTTCCTTAAATACAAAGTAGATTTGCCAAAGTCAAGCTCATTCAAAAGACTCAAAGAAGAATAAATATTTCATTTCAAAAATCCATGAGTTTCAAAAACTATATTTACATCCACATGTATTTTTTGCAGAAGAATTGTTAAAGATATTGTAAATATTATAGCTTCAAATTGGAATGAAATCTCATTCTCTTATGTAAATACATGTCCTAGAAGACATCTGGTGATAGTCCTCATTGAGATGATCTGTATAGATTATCTCATGATGATATCTGACATGTGCTCCTTTGTAATTGTCTTCTAAAGAACCAATCAAAAAGCTCTTTGAAAGCATTACTTTTTGTGATTGCTCCTCCTTTTTGTGTGCATCCAAAGAAGCTTGTTCTTGCTTGATATTGAGATTTTTCCATGCCCTAGGTGTTCCATGTGACAAGTGTTTCCTTTTTTGCAAAGAAAGGACCATGTAGAAGAAGAGTATGTTGTAAAAACATAAAGCCAAATATCAAAACACACAAAGTATATTGGTGGAGTAAATGTCTTTGAAACTCACCAATTAGTAAGTTATGTCTTTGATACTCCATGCATGTGTGATGGTTTCTATAAGCTCTATGATTGCACTTCTGAATTCCATCACATAGGTATGAGATGTAACTTGTTGCCTCACGAAATTCAAACATTTATCTAGTCTATCCCAAACCTCTATCCCTTTCTTTTATTTCTAGATTGCTTTTTATATTTTTCATAAACTTGCAAAATCTGTTTCAGGAATTCCACATTGCATTTAGTTATTTTACATTCATGTTGCTGAAGAATCTTCTTGCTTTTGCACCTCCGATTCACACATCGTACAATACATCACCTGTATTTTGTGAAAGCTTTGGATCTTTTTTAGATGAACATCACCACCATGAAATCTCATTTCTAAAAACAGAGATTCACACTTTTTTATGCATTCATCTAGAAGAGTTGTAGGCTTGATGGAATATGCATAATTTGAGTCAAGACGGACCAATTTATCAATGATCCTTAACTCTGCATGCAGCGTACATATGTGTACATTAATCAATTCTATTGGAAGTGTGGGATCCCAAATCATGGCAGAAGATGAGTAATTATGGACATTAACATTTTGTTTGCAAGGAGCATCCTCAGCCTTAGTTCTAGCAATCCAATCTCTTGTACCAAGACTTTGCATGCAGTACAAAAAAAGGTACTTACAATTTGCACCCCCGGTTATAGCAAACATGCATTTTAGAGTCTTTAAGTCTCCACTCAAATGCAACTCAATTTTAAAGCTTCTGTAGTTATCCACATTCAAAAATTCTCATGGGTGATGCCTTTGAATAACATTTGGAATGTCTGTCTGTGAGAATAACCACTTAAGTTTTTTATGACTCTCAGATTGAACTTGAGCACACCCAACCCACCATAACTCCATTTCTGATTGTACTTTGAGGTATGGAGTATCAAGTTTTCCAAGGCTATAGTCCAAAGCTCTATTCATTATTGCAATACTTATTCTTTCCTAATTTTGATGTTATTTAATTTCAACTTCATCAAGTTTTATTACAAATTCCAAAAGGCCAGAACATTCATGTTCTTTTATATTATAGAGCTGAACTATGTATGTCTTAAGTCTGATTATATCTATATTCAAGTACAGCTGATACTTTCCTCGATGATGAGGTCTAGGCAATCGAAAGCGTTTTACTTTATTAAACTTAATAAATTCACACCAAACTTTTCAAATTGCTCTATAACCCTTTCTACTCACTCTAACTCCATTAAAAAACCTCCGTAATTTGAGATGGTTCTAGCAAGAGTTTTTCAAAAATAAACTATTTCAACCATACATTTTCATTCTGTTTCAATAGTTTCAAAATGTCATTCTGACTCATAATTCGAGTACAAAAATGAACACGCTCAAATTTTCTCAACATGTTTAAACCTAGCACATTTGTTACATGATCTCTTACAATTATTATTCTCTTTTTCTTCTTGCCAGATTTTTCAGTCAAATCTGAAAATGGTTTACCCGTTTAGACTGCATTCTCAATCTTATCAGAGTTTCTTTCATTTGTTTGAAAGTTTCTAATTAAGAAGAGAAATTCAACAATGTTTTTTCTAGATCCCTCTGATGTAAGTCTCTTTGATGTAGTACATTTTGTAGATAGTTTATGTACTACAAGAATTTCTTTGACATCTCATATAGCTTTGAACAATAGCCACGTAAGCCATCATCACCTTCTCCTACAAATCTAATCAGATCATGAAGATTATGAAAAGGTGAATACCTTCCAGTTTGTGGATCAATCAGATAAAAAACTCCATCTTCCCATATCTTGATATGCTTTTTGCCTTCTTTGTGCAATCTATCAAATTCACAAGGTTGAAGAGCTCTTCAGGATAGCTTTCTTGTTGCTGCATACTCTTGACTGATTGCAATGTTGATATGGAACTTATCACACAGAGTTCGGATGGATGAAAGGTCAGTAAGAGTGTTGGGATTGAGGTTCTCTATAGCAAAATCATTTAGATTCAAGAGGAAAAGAGAAGCACATCTCTTATGGAGAGGAGAGTGAAAAAGTGCAAAATGTCCTAAACAAACATTATTTAGGTGGATGAACAAGAGGCAAACTTGAAATTTGGTGAATGCCCGACAAGCACAAACTTTGAGGCAGATCACTTTTCATGATAATCACACGAACTTTCTCTCTTACAAAACTAATATAGTTTCAAAAGATTAAAACCATTTGACAAGATTAATCCAGATTAAGCAAACTAATTGAAATCCTTACACGGCCCTCTTTTTTGTCATTTTTTGCCCTAATGATGGAATGCACTTTTAACATCAAGTTGGTACATATTCCAATTCTTGCTTGCTGCAATTGGAATGTTGGCTTTGATAGTAGTCATCTTAGCCATAGGGATAAATGTCTCCTCATAGTCCAATCTATAAGTTTGAGAACATACTTTGGCTACAAGCCTAGCTTTATATTTAGCAATAGTACCATCTGAATGTTTCTTTACTTTATAAACCCACTTGTTTCCAATTACCTTCATATCTTTCTTCATTGGTACAAGAGCCCAAGTGTTATTTTCTTCAAAATCCTTGATCTCCTCCTACCTAGCTTCTTTTCGCTCCTTCTACAAGATAATGAGGATTACAACCACCATGCACTAGAGAGATGACTCCTCTCCCAACCATATACCTTTATATATAGCTCTCTCCAAGGGAATCTCTTCTTGGATAGGTGGATACTAACCATCTAAGTTTTGAACATGTAATTGCATGTGTGCCAAGTGTCCTAGTTAATTGGACTTAACTCAAGTGGATGCTTTTAGAATGCTCTAGAGGACTTTGGGCAAAATAATCTTCACATGTAACCCATGGGTGTTGAACCCAAAACCTTGGCCTTCACTCCCTTGAGTCTTAGCCACAAGGCTAAGTGGATTACTTGTTTACAAGATCACATGCTCTGTTATGTGAATCTAGTGGGGAGATCTTTGTTCATACACATTTGTGACCAAACGATGTCCAATTTGATATCTATGTGAGTTGACTGGATCCTTAGATCATACTCTTACTTTATTACATTCTTCCCCCTTGTAAAACTATTTTTTTCCTAAAAAATAGAGCTATATAGATAATCTTAGAAATCTATGAGCCTCATGTTCTAAAACTAGAAGAACATGTTCATGTTCTAAAACTCAAAGAACATGTCTCATCTCTGTGGTGGGATCCCTAACCAAATGATTCAAAACACCATCTGGCTTTGCACTATCATACACTTATCAAAGTAAAAAGTAATGAATGATTACTAAGGGTGGATCTAATAACATCCCTACCAATTTCACCATTTTATTAGGTGCGATCTAGGCATGAACATGTGATTTGGGTGGATTCAAATTACTAGTCCATTTTTGGGCATGACTAGTGCATGCATATATTAACTAAGGTAGGATTCTTACCCCCTATCAAGACTTTGAGAACTCTTGATTCACTTGAATTTTTATTTGGAAAACTTCAAGTTTGGTTGGCTCGAACATCTAACTTGGATGTTTGTACAATGGTTTACTCCCAACCAATAGTTACATGATTTTTTTACTAGACTAGAGGACCACTTTGTCCTAATGGGCTTCAAAAGTTGATGTAAACTGAAGGAAAAAGAGTGAATCCTAGAAAGTCATTTATGCTTTGTAACTTGAATCAAACTCCAATGAATAAGTCCACTTAAACTTATCATATTTTGAAGAATGAAAAGGTTTTTATGCAACACATCTATCGGGGATGTTTAATTTGGTTGTCTAGTTCTAACTGGATAACCTTTGACTATTGTGAAAAGAAGTAGATATCGTCTCTAAGTCAAATCCAAATGATTCAAAAAGCAAAAAGAAAGAACTAAAAATTTGTACAACTATTTAAAAATTTTAAGATATTTGCTAGAAGTCAAAGTCTAGATGACTCAATACTTTAACTACTCAAAGATCTATTTTAACAAGGTATTGAAGCATTCACCCTATCTTGAAGAGAAATAAATTGGATTCTCAAAAAGGTTCATAAATCTAATGTGGTATCCAACATCACTTTGTCGACCCACTAAGATTCTTTTAATGAATTTTTAACTCAAATAATGCTAGGTCACTTGAGACTAAGTTCATACCTATATTCAATCTTTATGGATGCTTATTGTGAATGCAATTCTTGTGCATTGCTTTGAGTCAAAGGATTAAATTCGCCAAGCTACACTAGGAATTTGGTGCTTGACTTAGTCAATCTACTCCTACATTTCAATGTCAAATTCCTACTTCTTCATAAATTCATCATATTTTGGAATCAACAACACTGGTCACATTTTTGCCTAGATGTCCGTGTATGACTCGGTATAATCTTCGGTAGCAAAGTGCCCGTATAGGCATTGGTATAAGCGTCGGTATGAGCATCGATATGCTCTGCATCGGTATGAGCGTCGGTCTTATCGATGCCAATACCAACAACCTATTTAAGGTACCATCACGTATACAGACGTCCTACTGGGAGTACCAATGGGCATATCAACAAGCATATGTGTAATATTTCTTTTTGGGTAGAGTGTGTTGTCTCTTGCTGTAGCAACTTTACCATGATGTTGTGTAGCAAAATACAATACACTCTGCCTAGAGAAAACTGATTACATGTGATGTGTATTCTAATGGAAACCAAAACATGATTTCATATAGCAAAATACTATCGAACACAAAAGAGATGAGCAGAATGAACTAAGAATCATGTACAAAAAAGCTATATTCCATAAATAGAGCATGTACAAGAGTGTGGCACACCACTCCCATATATGAGCTAAATACAAAATGTGGCAAAGCACTTCCATATATAAACCAACTACAAAATTATTGTGCACCATTGCCACGTATGAGTGTAATACAAAATTGTGGCAAAGCATTACCATACATATGCTCAAGGCAATCAAAACCTTTACACATATAGTCCTACAACAAAGCCTATGTGTAAAATGAGACAAATTGACATGATATTTATAAACAAGAACTAAAAATATCAAACTAATCTATAAGTTCACCTCATCATAGATGCTCCCATGAAATGATCACACCGCACCCCTCCAAGTCTTCCAACACTATAGCCAATCCATGACAATATCCATAAGCTTCTTCGGTTCACATCAAAGGACGACCCACTACCAACTCCTATAATAAATATGCAAAATCTTCTATGAACATACATTATGTGTTTAACATTAAAAGAATCAATAATTAAATTGATACCTCCAAACTGGTAATGTATAATGTCGTATTCATCGCTACCCAAATGTGACGTTCCAACCCTATCTAAACATGTCGCTACTTCATCTCGCTATTGATGATATCAGTAAGGAGTATGTTACTGCTCATCGTGAATCGATTGCCACTTGTCAGCATCTAACCATATAGGCTTCGATAAGCTTGCTGTGAGACATCACCTCGTGTACCCTGTGCTGAATCCACTCTGAGCTCACAATAGGATTTCTAGATGCTAGTCGGTACTCTTGATATATCGACTCTATGATAAAATTTTTGGAATCTTTATCCACTTCGCTCCATTTTAACATGACAGAACGTCCAAACTCTATGGAGCAAAGCTGTGGAATGCATTGATGCATGGACTTTCTGACCGCATCCATCATCGTAGCTCCATCACGTATGCAATATATCTTGGAGTCATCATAAGCATGAGCTCCCTAAGGTGTGTGTGGAGATGCCATCTGATCCCATGTGGAGATGTTAGGATATATATATAAACCCTAAAAAATATACACATCTATTTTTTAGATATTTGTACATATATTTCATTGTATAAATTAATATTAACCCTAAAACTTTATATATATATATATATATATATTAATTTAAAGATCTAATTTCTAGATATTTAATTATTTATATTTTATATATTTACATTTCTTTCTCTAATTTTTACATACATCTAATTACATACTTTATTTAGGATGTGTTTATGTGTAAAAACTCAAAAATCCTATTTTTGATATATATATATATATATATATATATATATATATATATATATATATATATATATATATATATATATATATATATATATATATATATATATACACACACACACACAAACACACACACACACACAATCATATATATATATATATATATATATATATATATATATATATATATATATATATATATATATATATATATATATATATATATATATATACACACACACACACGCACACATACACACACACACACACACATATATATATATTTATATATATCCTAAAAATTTAAACATCTATTTTTTAGATATTTAGCTATTTATATTTTATATATTTAGATTTTTTCTCTAATCTTTACATACATTTAATTACTTACTTTATTTAGGATGTGTTTATGTGTAAAAACTCAAAAATCCTATTTTCGATATATATATATATATATATATATATATATATATATATATATATATATATGAACCCTAAAAATTTAAAGATCTATTTTTTGGATATAATATTATTTCTACATGTGTGTATGTATGTGTGTATGTATGTATGTGTGTGTGTATGTGTGTGTGTGTATGTGTGTATGTGTGTATGTATGTATGCATATGTGTGTGTATGTGTGTACATGTATGTATGCATATGTGTGTGTATGTATGTATGCATATGCATGTGTGTATGTATGTATGCATATGCATGTGTGTATGTATACATGTGTGTGTGTACATGTATGTATGCATATGCATGTGTGTATGTAATATGTATATGAGTGTGTATGTAATATGTATGTGTGAATGTATATGCATGTGTACATGAAAATGTGTGTGTATGTATGTATGCATCTGCATGTGTGTATGTACATGTATTTACGCAAATGTGTGTGTATGTATGTATGCATATGCATGTACGTATGTATGTGTGTGTACATGCAAATGTGTGTGTATGTATGTATGTATGAATATGCATGTGTTTATGTAATATGTATATGAGTGTATATGTAATATGTATGTGTGTATGTATATGCATGTGTACATGCAAATGTGTGTGTATGTATATATGCATATGCATGTGTGTATGTATACATGTGTGTGTACATGTATTTATGCAAATGTGTGTATATGT
This sequence comes from Ceratopteris richardii, assembly GCA_020310875.1. Classification (NCBI taxonomy): domain Eukaryota; kingdom Viridiplantae; phylum Streptophyta; class Polypodiopsida; order Polypodiales; family Pteridaceae; genus Ceratopteris; species Ceratopteris richardii. The sequence continues at coordinate 60,888,826 of CM035414.1, forward strand.
ATGTATGCATATGCATGTGTGTATGTATGTATGTGTGTTTGTGTACATGCAAATGTGTGTGTATGTATGTATGAATATGCATGTGTGTATGTAATATGCATATGAGTGTGTATGTCATATGTATGTGTTTATGTATATGCATGTGTACATGCAAATGTGTGTGTATGTATGTATGCATATGCATGTATGTATCTATATATATGTGTGTGTACATGCAAATGTGTGTGTATGTATGTATGCATATGCATGTGTATGTATACATGTGTGTGTGTACATGTATGTATGTATACGTGTGTGTACATGTATGTATGTGAGTATGAGTATGCATATATGTGTGTGTATGTATATGCATGTGTGTATGTAATATGCATGTGTGTATGTAATATGCATGTATGTATGTTTATGTGTGTATGCATATGCATGTGAGAATGTAATATGTATATGTATGTATATGCATGTGTGTATATAATATGCATGTGTGTATGTAATATGTATGTATGTATATGCATATGTGTGTGTATGTATGTATGCATCTCTCTCTCTCTCTATCTCATTCTCTTTTTATTTCATGCCTCTCTCTCTTTCATATCTCTCTTTTATTCTCTCTCTCTATCTCTCTTTCGTCTCTCTCTTTCACTTTCTCTCTCTCTCTATGTTTCTCTAGATCTCTCTCTTTCTTTCATCTCTTTCTCTCTCTCTCTCTCATTATCCATCTTTCTATCTATCTCACTCTATGTCAATCAAAAACTAAACAATCACTTACATCAATGTAATTGTTTGGATCGTTGTCTTCAGAGTCCACTTAATGCTATCCTTCATCGAACTCCAAACAATTGATGCCAGAAAGCTCCTACAAAACTAAAGAGAAGAGAAATTAGAAAAGGGAAAACACAAAAAAGAGAAAGGGTGCTACGGTATGTGTGGTACATACCAAAATTTCATATCTAGAAAATTAGGGAGGGGTGCGTAGAGAGAGAGAGAAAGAGAGAGGTGTGTGCAAAATATGCTCAGAATGTAGTTCACGTGCGCAAACTCGATAGTTGCAGACTTTGGTCCAAAACATGAGCAAATGTCGAATTTTTGCTCTCAGGTCCGGTTAAAATGTTGCGTCGGTATCAGCATTGATATAAGCGCCTGTATAAGCATTGGTAATTTCCAAACAATTAATGACGCCTATACCGACGCCGTGAATTTTTTAGTGCATACTAAATATTGATTTTTTATGAGTATACCAAAGATTAAATGAATGTTGGTATTGCCTCCCTAGTCTTTCAAGCATTTTCAATAGTCATACTGACGCTGAGGCATGACCGTCGGTATGCACAATGTCCGTATGCCCCTCATATGTTGTAGTGAGAAAAACTAATTTTTCCTATTTTGAGAGGGAAGGTCTTGAAAGTTACTTACTTTGTATCTTCTTACTTACTTGTTCTTCAAGTATCTTGAGATCATAATTTTATCCTCCTTGATTTTAAACTTCTCCTTTAAATTTTCAATTCCCTCGATGATCAAATGTAATTTTAAGTTTCATTCTAGGACTAAGAGATAATTATCATCCCAGAGTCCAATGTCCCATACCATCTTTTCTACACGAATCTAACTATAATATCTGGTGCTGCATACCACCCTACTTTATATTCACATTGGCATCTGAGTGATACTTATCCAGAAGTTTAAACATATCTTGATAGTGTACCTTCTCACTTTAATTCTTTAAAAGAATTTTGAAGTTCCAAGCATTACCTCTAACTTGATACTCTGGCTTTTGATTCCTTCACATGATTGTTTCAGGATTTCGTGCTTTACTTTGGACACTTGAAAAGATTTTGATGAAACATCCATCCTTCTTATCTAAGGTTTTCAAAAAAACACTTATAATTTCAAGTTCTTGAATTTCCCAAATTCAAGTCTTATTGGTTATTCTCAACCAATTTGTAGTGACAAGTTCAATTCTCGTCTTTAGATTCCTTTTTTAACTAAAGCTTTAAGTAGCTACCTTGCCCAAGAGTTTATAGGAATCTCTCTACTACTTAAATCTAAGCATCCACTCATGCTTTTTGGATTTTATCAATGCACTAGAATGAGGATTATGACCATCACGTGCCACATAGGTAATTGTCCTCCCAACCATATGCCTCTATATATAGCTCTCTCCAAGGGACGGCCTTGTTGGGTAGGTCGATACTAACCATCCAAGTGTCGCTCATGTATTTGCATGTGCGTCAAGTGTCCTAGTTAACTAGAGTCAACCCAAGTGGATGCTTCTAGAAGGCTCTAGATCTTGGGAAAAATACTCTCCCCATGTACTCTACAAGGGTTGAACCCAAGATCTTCACCTCCACACGCTTGAGTCTTAACCACTAGGCTAAGTGGATTACTTGTTTACAAAAGTAGGACCTACTTTGTAAGTCTAGTCTCGAGGTCTTTGGTCATACACATGGTGACCAAACATTTTCCAATTTGTGATTTTTTTGAATTGGATGGACCCTTAGTTTGTAGTCTTAGTGTATTACATGTTTCCTTTGTTAGTTTCTTCAAAACATGTGTGTTCTTCAATAACCTTGCTCATATAAACATAAATGAATCATAGGTAAGTCTTTTTATTGGATACCTTACCCTATCAGATTTCCCTATCTCATAATTCCTTTGATTTGGATATTTGATGTTGATCTTTGAGCTCTCCCCTATCTTCTCATGATGGTTTGAGTTGAGCGGAATCCATAGATCTTCATCTTCTTCTATTTCTGTCGTTTTGGTTGTGCCATTGCTTCTTGCATCACTTAATTGACTTGATGTAGGACTGCTTCTATCCCATGATAGCTAAGAACTTTCCTTTTTTGGGTCCACTAAGAACCATGATCTCTAGATCATCCCTTGTTGTCTTCTACTCTGCAACTTCATTATCCTCCATAAATACATTCGAGGCATACCAAAGCTAACATTTCATAAAATATGACATCTCCTGATACCTTTAGTTCCTTTATATAAGGTTATAGCACCTATAACCCTTCTACTCACGTGCATGTCCTATAAAGACACACCTTTTTTTATCTATCATCAAGCTTGGTTCCTAATTCATTTGGGATCAACATATAGGAAGTATAACCAAAGACTCTCAAGTGTGAAACATCTAGCTTTCTATTGTACCGAGCTTCATAAGGAATATTAGTATGTATACTTGATGTGGAAGCTTTGTTGATGATATAAATAGCTATGATTTTTGCATCAACAAACTAAAAATTAGGCATACTCATGTTTTTCATCATTTCCCTAGCACATTATGCAATATACCTATTCTTTCTTTTTCCTAAACTATTTTCTTGTTGTGTATACTTGCATTTGGTTTGTATTGAGTTCTTGGATTGACATGTTAGCACAGAGCATCAACTTTTGTAGCATTTCTTTTGCCTACATTGTAATCATGTGTTCGAACTAAGGGGTGGTTTCATCCTCCACTATTGTCATTTGTCATTAACTTTCTTTCTGAGTGCCTACAATACGATGTGTCTATTGCGGTCGTGCTTGCTCACAGGAATGTCAAAGGCTATACCTCCCTAAGGAGAACCTCCCTTGAGTAGGCAAAGAACTAGAAGTACATATTGCCTGCATTGTTAAAAGTAAGCACCCTAGTACCTCCTCTAGAGTTTGGCACACCTGGTGGGATCCGTGCATCTGTGTGAGAGGCTCTAAGCATAGAAATAATCTGTTTTCCATTATTTTTTCCCTATTGCATCTTGCAAATAGGTACATGACCCATACTCGAGCAGATAAGGAGCCTCCTCGTGTACAAAGGAGCCTTAAAAAATTAGCTTTACCTTTGAATAGTGAACCTAGATCCCCTCTACCCCCTTTGAATTTAACTATTGATTTGGGTGGGACACTACTGTCAAAGGAAAAGCATAGGATAACATTAGACTTATCCTCAGATACGTCAGAGGAAACACCAGTGGCAATGGAGGATCTCTCTCACTTATTCTCTAGACTCAATATGAAGTTCCCTACCTTTAAAGGACAAGCTTATGAGGATGCTGATGCTCATGTGAGGAGATTCATCTCCGTATACCGTGGACGAGGTCTGCACAATAGAGAGGATGCAATGCTGGTACTCTTCCCATCCACATTGGAAGGCCTTGCTCACAAATGGTATAGTCAATATGCAGATGACCATTTTGCTACATGGGAGGCTCTGAAGACGGCGTTCTCACAGACATTTCGACCAAGTGACTCCTCGGAAAGAGCTCTAGATCAGCTAGAGAACCTAAGGTTTAGATCAAGTGAATCCTTTCACGAACTTCAAACTAGGACAAACGTACTTGTTGCATGTCTTCCTCATGCTCTAGGTGATTCCCTAGTTAAAAAATGGATAGAAAAAGCTCTGCCCAGGTCATCTCAGTAGAAGTTATGCGATTCTCTTACATTGGATGCAACCCTTAATGATTTTGTTGCAGCGGCATCACGCATTGAAGAAGCTAGGCAACTTTCTGAAGGGGATACACAACCATATTATGCAGGGGAACTAGAACCTATTGGGCAACTGAGGAAAGAAGTGAAGGCATTGAGAATGCAGCAAAATCACCAAGAAGAGAAGGTCTTGCCACTACCGCCGCGCACTGATGATGAAGTAGCCCAACTTTGTCACGAGTTAGAAGATTTGCGGATCAATCAGGATATAAGAAGGTAGATTTGGTGTACAATATGTAGCAACAGTGAACATTCCAATGCTAATTGTCCTAACAGGGTAAGTTGTCAATTTTGTGGAAAGGATGGGCATGCAGCTAGAGACTGTTACTACCTCAAGGGTACACAACAACAAGGTAACCCTCAAGGTCTGGATTCATATTATGCTAATACTTCAAATGCACCTAATAGAGAGGAGAATCGTCCAATGAGGCCTATATATAATAGGCCATTGATGTATTATTGCTATGGTCAGTATGGCCATATGCAAAATAGGTGTTCCCTTCCAGAAGATGCACCTCCTTGTCAGCATTGTCCAAAGGCTAAGGATCACTATACTAAAGACTGTCCAAGAAGCCACCTGCTCCAATTCACATGATTGCATTCTCCCCAGAAGTAGAAGGTATGACCACTCAGTCTTATGCCGTTTCATCGTCTTCAATGCCCATGATGACTACAGCCAGACAAGCGGTAGCAATCCTCACTTGAGCCAACCACCTAGCATAGATGGTTTCATGGTTGATTTTCCCCCTGCACCCCTTGCAGACTATCAAAGTTCAAGGTTATCTATTTTTATAAAGGATGAAGCTCTCTCAACTGTGATCATAGATGGAGGCTCTAGCATCAATTTGATGCCAGATTTCATAATGAAGAAACTAAATTTGAACCCCACCAAGATGGCACCATTCACAATTACCTTAGCAGATCAACATCGGGTTGTGCCACTTGGCATTATTAAAAAGGTACTGATGATAGTACAGGGTTGTCACTTTGTTCTAGATTTTGTTGTTATTGCACTTCCATAAGAGAATTTGTACCCTTTACTCCTAGGGAGGCCTTGGCTAAGGCAAGGAAAATCTTTGCAAGATTGGGGTAAAAACAAAGTAAGGATTTTGACAAACACCAATAGCCAGCTGCAACTACATTTGGAAGAAGGATTCGAATGAGGGAAAACTATTGGGTATACTCTATACACTCAGGTAATGCCCTCTTAACCCCAAGAAGAAGATACATTATTGAATTGGATGATGGAAAGTATAGAGTGTTGCGTGGTGGAAATCGATGAAATAGAGGAAGAAGTTGGAGATGAAGGAGTTGTAGAAAAAGGCCATGAAGTTCACAAGGAGCTAGAGAATGAGAGTTTGCACTGGAATACAAACCTTGAAGGTGCATCAAATATAGAAGTATGAGGGAAGGAAAGTTATGAGCCTAAATGAAGAGAAGATCTTCCCTTTTCGGATATACCTCAAGGGTGGACCAGAGAACATATTGCAGAGTGGGGATGATTTCTCAAGTAAGACCAGTCCTAAAACACTTGTTCAAGAAGTAAATCTAGGAGATGAATAGAACCCTCAAGTAGTTCACTTGGCCTCTTGGCTATGGCATTATCCCCCTTTACTGCAACAGGTAACTTCTTTACTTTTTGCTTATAAAAATGTCTTTGCATGGTCCTACAAACATCTAACAGGGATACCAGATGAGCTTGGATTACACCAAATACCCTTAGTTGAGGGAGCCGCACCTGCAAGAAGTAGGCCATATTGACTCAATCCAAAGTATGCAGAGGCGGTAAAGTTGGAAATTACAAAACTAGAAGAAGTAGGCATAATTGTTCCAGTAGAACATTCCAGGTGGCTTTCTTCTATGCTTATTGTACCCAAGAAAAATTATGAAAAAATAAGAGTTTGTGTTGATTTTTGTGCCTTGAATAAGGTAACTATTCAATATGGATTTCCTCAGCCCTTTAGAGAGCAAGCACTTGAGGAAGTAGCCAGTCACACTTTGTATAGCTTCCTAGATGGTTTTAGTGGCTACAATCAGATAGTGATCCATCCTGATGATAGGGACAAGAAACCCTTCATTACTCCATGGGGCACTTATGTCTATACTCGCACGGCTTTCAGCTTGAAAAATGCACCAACTTCATTTAATAGAACAATGTATCTGATATTAGGCGAGTGGTTAACAACCTTTCTCCGCATTTTCATGGATGACTTTTCAGTATTTTCAGGCACAGATAGAAGAGCAGCAGTTCAAGATTTCCATGATCATTTGGAAAATCTAAAGGAATTCTTTGAGCAATGTCTCAGAACAGGTTGAAGTTAAATCCTACTAAATGTCACTTTTTGGTCACTAAGGGCACTCTTCTTGGTCACATAGTATCTGCTAAAGGGCTAACGATTGACCTAGCAAAGGTTACTGCTATTCTTTCCATGCCTATTCCACAAACCCCAAGGGAAGTGCAAAGTTTTTTACGCCATGCAGGATACCATAGAAGATTTATACAAATGTATTCAGAACCAAGCCCTTGTCAAGGCTTACCAGTAAAAAAGGTTCCCTTCTCATGGAGTCCTGAAGTTGAGAAAGCATTTTGTGAACTAAAATCGACGTTATGTACTGCTCCACTTTTAAGTGTTCCTAACTGGGCATTGGAATTTCATGTGCATATAGATGCCAGTCTTCATGCTGTTGGTGTCGTTTTGGCTCAACCATCATCACACAAGATTGACAGAACTATCTCCTATGCCAACAGGCTACTTACCAAGGTAGAAAGGAACTACAGTACAACCCAAAGGGAAGGTTTGGCTATTGTATTTGCTCTTCAAGAGTTTCGGCATTACCTTCTCAGTGTACATTTTATAGTCATATTTGACAATCAGCCCTTGAAGTACTTGATAAACAAGCCTAGAGTGGCTGGAAGGGTTGGGTGATGGTTACTCCTATTTCAAGAATTCAACTTTGATATTCATATTAAGCCAGGAAGAGAGCACTACATGGCAGATCAAGTATCCAGGGCCGCAATGAGTGAAAAGGCAATACATATTAATGATGAACTAGTGGATAGTAATCTCTTCTTAGTAGCAACTCAAGCTGATTGGTATGATAGAATTCTCCATTTTCTCACCACTGGAAAACTCCCAAATCACTTAACACCAATCGAAAAGAGAAGAGTACTCCTGAAAACTAAAGCGTTCTCACTTATAAATGGGAATTTATATAGATATTGTCAGGATGATATCTTGAGAAAGTGTGTTTATCCAGAGGAGGTGAACCTTTTGCTTGAGGCAACACATAGTGAAGGGCATCTAAAAGGGGAAGATTTGGCTCACAGAATCATCCACAAAGGACTATGGTGGCCTCGTATCTATAGGGATGTGATCAAGTTTGCTAAAGAATGCCACATTTTCCAGAGATGTGCTCCTACGCCAACAAGATTGAATTTCCAACCATTAGTCATATCTACAGGATGGCTCCCATTCAAAAACTGGGGTCTTGATTTCATACGACCAATTAGTCCAACTGGTCAACCTGGGGGTAAGAAGTATATCTTGATGGCCAAATGTTATGCAACTAACTGGATAGAGGCTAAAGCTACTACGGAAGAAATTCATTCATTGTACATACCGTATTTCATTCAGTGTTTGCAGTTTGTTTTAGTCTTAATATTAGAGAAGCAAATAAAGGAGAAATTGCACCGGGATGGTGCAAAGACTTGATGTGGGGGTCTGTAGCATAGCACGACGTTCTCTCTCTCTCTCTCTCTCTCTCTCTCTCTCCCTCCCTCCCTCCCTCCCTCCCTCCCTCCCTTTCTCTCTCTCTCTCTCTCACTCTCTCCCCCCCCCCCCCCGGTAGTCCCACCCACACCACCCCACCACACAACCCCCGCCCACCCACCTAGTTCCCCTTCCCCCCTCTCTCTGTCTCTCCCTCTCTCTCTCTCTCTCTCTCTCTCTCTCCCTCTTTCCACAATCATCCATGACAAAGGTTATGAAGTTGTACTATTTTGTGATGATGTAGAAGAAACCCGAGTCATAACAAGAATGAATGGGGTTATTGGCTTAACAAGGCTAGTAAAGGTGGACAGATTGAGAGCTCTTTCTTGATTCTATGGGTGGTGGTGCATGACCGTTCTTAGTCGAGAGTGATTTGTTTGGTTAAGAAAGAGACCTCACCATTCATGCCGACTGCCTATTTTTCAGGATCTAATTGAAAACTGGAGGCCAGTATCATAATTGATCTACCCCTCCAATTTTGGAGCAATCAATTGGTGCATATTCATTGAACGTGAGAAATCAACAAGGCCCTCTTGGCCTATTGGAGCCTATAAAAGCAATGGACTAGTACTCATTGGGGATACACGTACAGGGCTTATTCTGGCATCTCTTTTGGACCTCTCTTTGCACTCGTGACTAAAAGCCTACTGTAGGAAGTAACTCTGTGGTGAGGACACAGAGCGTGGGCTTCCAAGTGGAGGGCTACTAACACTAGAGTGTGAAGAAGTGGCTTGGTTTGTCATTCAGTGTGAGTCAGTAATATTTGCGTGCTCTTTCCCTTAGAGCAAGTCTTCATGTCTTTGTACTGATCAGTGCAAGTCTTCATTTAGTTGAGCTCATTGTATTAGACGAATCTCTTGTATTGATTTCATCTAGTTCTTGATTGACATGTTAGCACAGAGCATCAAATTTTGTAGCATTTCTTTTTCCTACATTGTAATCATCTCTTCGAAGGTTTCATCCTTCACTATTGTCATTTGTCATTAACTTTCTTTCTGAGTGCCTACAATACCGTGTGTCTATTGTGATCATGCCTGCTCACAGGAATGTCAAAGGGTATACTTCCCTAAGGAGAACCTCCCTTGAGTAGGCAAAGTACTCGAAGTACATATTGCCTGCATTGTTAAAAGTAAGAACCCTAGTACCTCCTCTACAGTCTCATACAATAGAGCCAAGTCATGCTTGTACAATCATCTATGAAAGTTACCAAATATCTATTACATGCAATTGAGATTTCCTTTGTTGGCCTTGAAACATCTATATGAATGAAGTTGAATGGGTGGTAGCTCACATGATTGTTCCTCTTTAATGCTGATCTTGTCTCCTTTCCAAACTTAGAATATTCACACAAGCTCTTGATATTTTTACTATAGAGGTAAGGTAACCCTAACACTAAGCTCTTCTTTTTGATGTCCTTTAACCTTTCAGTGTTTTTGTGTCCATACCTTCTGCACCATAGATCCCATTCTGCCACTTTTTTGTTTCCAAATGTGAACTAAGTTGTGTGATTAAAGTTAGGATTCACATTCAAGGTGAACAACATGCCCTTTATAGCCTTCTTTAGGGTTTTCTACAAAGCATCCATTTTTATTGAACTTGTCTCAACCATTTTCCCCATAAAAACTAAGGTCTTTGATTGTGAACATGAAGCACATCTTTCAAACACTTGGACTTATGGGAAACTTCTAACATAACATCACCTATGTGTGTAATAGCATAACAAGTATCATAACCTATTTATACATGTGCTTTGGTTGATGATACCTACATGTTTGAGAAGAACTCCTTGTTGCAACTCATGTAGTTGCTAAACCCACTATAAATGTACCATGTATTTGATCCTTGTGTCTTGTAGTGACTCATCTTCATCATGGCTAGAATACATTCATTTTTATATTATTTAGATGACTAACTACCTTGAGTTTTATGGGCTGAATTTGTCTTATCCCTTTGATAGCAAGCACTTGCTTGTGGCCATACTTGCCACAAATGAAGCATCCTTCTGAATTCTAATTGTCTCCATTCTGATTAAACCTTCCTCTACTTCCTCTGTACCTTGTCGCTTCTTCTAGATGAAGAGTATTTGCTCACTTGTTCTTGATCAGAATCACCATTTGACTCTCTACCCTATCCTCCTCTTCCTCTACATTGATTCCTTTCTCTTCCCCTGCCTTAACTTGCAAAGAAGGCTTGCATTTCCCTTGCTTTTGAGCCTCTAATATTCATTTCCTTAGGGACCATCAAGGCCACAAACTACTCAAAATCGTGAAGAGTATGTTTGACATACACATATGTTTTATAAGCCTTCCACTTCTCATCATCCCTAAGACCATTAAAGGTATATGGAACTAGGTCGTCATCATCTATGTGAGAACTTATAGAGCCTAATGCATCCCTAACTTCTTTGATCTTCAATATGTAATCATTTATGTTGTTGCTAGGGATTTTCCTCAAGTTGTTAAATTCATTCTTTAGGTGAATCTTTTTAGATTTAGTAAAGGTGGAGTAAAGTATCTCTAGTGTTTCCCATACTTTCATGGAAGTATCTAAGTCTTGTAATTTTCCCAATCATAGCATTGATAATGTGCTATGAAAGTATAAAGATGATTGTCTCATCCATTTCATTCCACTCTTTGAAATTCATTTATTGAGCAAGAGTTGGATTCTATCATAATCTAGGTCTTGCATCTAATCCGTTGATGAGATCCCATAATCCTTTTCCCTTAAGATAAGTAGATATCCTAAACTTCCATGGCCGACACCGATTCTTGTCCCAATTTTCCATTTGAGTTCTATACTATGACATGATGAGCACTAATGCACTCTACTAGATCCGTTTGATGTATAGAAATTGAATAATAACAAAATATTTACTTTGATCTTGAAGATGTATCCAACACATGCACGTTTCTTATGTCTTTGTTCTTCACTAGTAGGCTTCCCCTTGCTTGTTGTGTGGCTTTGAGATTGATCCAACAACACTTCTTCCTTTAGAATCCTTCAGAGTCTTCTCAAGGTCCTCGTGAATGCTTTGAATGTGTCTAATAGTGCTCATACCACTTTTGAGATGATTTTCAACTTTCATATGTAGTCTTGAAGCTATACTATCCTCATAGATAACTTCAAAGTACCTCTGCTCAATAAAATGATGGAATCAATGACAATACACAGACCGAACTCAACATCTTTTGCACACATAAACAAAAATTTTCATCCTTGCCAATGCAAGTTATTTCACTTAAATTGGTTACTCTTACAACGAGAAATAATAGCTTGAAGACATACTAAATTTTCTCTTCACTAGGTGTACAGAGATAGACACATGTTCACTCTTGAATATGGTTCTCTCAAAATAAGCAAAGTATTGATCCAAGACTTTAGGAAACTTTGGATAACCCAATTGGCTTTCTTACAAGTTAAAGATATGAGTAATGAGAAAATCTCAATACTCGGAGCAATCTAGAGTGCGCATATAGAATTTTGTGTGTTAGCTATGGCTACACAAAGACTTATTCAAACTCATCCCTTTAACTTAGGAATTACTTGAGTGCTTGAATGCTTACTTTATGGGGCTTCAAGTGGCATCCATCAGACGGTCCACATTAGACTAAGATTGAAGTTTTTATTTGAACAATGCTCTCCACACATATTTGGATGTCATAAAACTCACACCCTTTACTTTTCTTCAATGGGCTATGATTTTTGTCCATACTTTATCACAACCTTTTAAGCTAGAAATTTTCAACTACATTGTTGGAGACATTGTGTGGGAGATTAAGTTACTACAAAGAGCAGCATGGAGCATCATGGTGGAGGTTATTTCTCGTCTCTTCCAACTTCCTTTAGAAGATATGGATTAAGTAGAGCTTCTCACGTTAGACGAAATGCGCTAGGATTTTGCTAAATCATCCTCTATTGAATGCATGATTTCCCACGCATTGAACCATAATTCATCATTTTTGTGATTCCTACTTTTAGCATTAAATCTTCAAATAAACAATGGCATCGACCATTTTTTCTCTTCCCTTATCCATGATACTAGGTCCACACCATCAATTGCGAAAAAACATCTTTTTCAAAAACTATAAAAGAATGCATTAGTAGATGCGTTATTGCATAAGTATTGACAAAACTAGGATACCATACATTTTGACCATTCTTTTCACACGTGAACTCCCCATCTAGGTTTGAGCTTTGCTAGTTCCAACCCCAAATATTATAGTGGTCTTTATACAACCACCTATCATCTCTCAAGTTGAAGATAAGTCTTCCATCGCTTTCCTATTGCGTTGAGGTTTTCCATGCACAATGCCCCTCATCATTTTTGCAAAACCCTTTATGTTCTATGTCGACATAGCCCCACCCCTACCCTCATCTCTACCTTCATCAAGTAAGGTTCTCATTCATGTTTTGGCCCCCTGTCCCATGTCTAGTTCTCCAATTTGGTAGCCTTCACGTGTAACATCTACCCAATCCACTCCACAACATTTGGTTCCCTCTTGTACTTCTATTTGTAGGATTTCTTGATTTTTTACCACCTTCCTTTCCTAAACCTGATGATGATGGATGGTCTATACCTAGAATAATTACCATTGCACATTAGATTCCCTTCCATAGCATTGCCAATAATGAACCTGATGCATAGTTTGTTGAAATCGGCATCAACCATAAATTCCACCTAGATAACCATCAACAAATTTTCAATCAACTCTACGTGCTTCAAGGTGCCACCTAGACTAGACATCTAACCATCGAATGAGTGCTCATCGAGAAAGAAGAATATTTCTAAACATGGCCAACCTATTATACCATGCCCATTTGCAAATGTTCAATCAACTCTACATGCTTCAAGATTCCACCTAGACTAGTCATCTAACAATGGAGTGACTGCTTCTCAAGAAAGAAGAATCATTGTCCAAATTGACGAATGTTTACATGAACCTACAAGAACAAAATCATGAGTATCATGTTGTGCAAAGTATGAATATCATGATGGAATTGAATTGTACCCACTATCACTCGGAACACATATAGTAAAATACCACTTCATCGGCCTCGAACAAGACTATAGTTCTCCAAGGCATTTTTATAACAGAGTGTGTGATGAATCACAAGCAATGGAAACTCAAAACATGTCATTGTTGGCACAAGTAGAGGATTGAATCTTGGAGATTCAAAGGTTGAATGAGAAAAATTTGCAAATCCAATCCCAAAATCCAAAGACTCCAAGATGAACAAAGGATGCTTTTTGTTGAACTTAAAAAACAAGAGCATAATTAAAGAACAATTTATGGCCGACCATAATAATCCTTTAGCCTACATAATAATGTTGCAAGAGAAATTAGCAAAATCTAATAGAAAGTTAAATATTTTACATAAAAAAGGACTTTTATAGACAAGAAGTTGCAGGTCAGGTGCTTGCTAAAACACAAGCTAAAGCTTCCCTATAGGATGCCCATGTTGTCACATAGTGGGATCATGTAGGAGCCCTATTTGACCATCACATAATATCGGCTGAGTTGAAATCATTCGAGAAGGGAATTTCCATAGTATTAAAACATGTTGTAGCTTTGAAGGGCGAATGACTGCCAAAATTTCAAGACAATATTGAAAACAATGTAGAATGAAACTGTTAACTTTGGCTTGAGTTTCTCCATACATGCCAAAGTGTTAGTAGTCTAAGACATGTAATTTATTTGGAAGGAAATTTGAAGCATTTTCATCTATCAAATGGGAAAATGAATCGTTGTGATGTTTTTTTTCTAAAATAAAATAAGTATAGTAGATTTTCTATGATCATTTGGCCATAGCTTACTATTGCATCCTTTTCATCATGTGCCGTTTATAGTTTCAAATTTGTGTTTGTTAATTGTAAGTCTCAAAGCAAGTTATAATACTTGCGATGAGAAAATAAGATAGTGAAGTTTTAATGAAGTAATCATAATTGGATGGATTAATTTTGGAGTTGACATCTGTATGAGGAATTTGAAAGATTGTCTATTGTCGATTGTGTCCAACATAAAGAGTTATTGTAGGAAGACCGGCTATGTAAATGATTGAGAATTTATGGTGCCAAGGTAGGAAGAATTAAGGGTTAGCATAATAACGTAATCCTTTGAACCAAGAAGCCTATTTAAGGCTGATGTATTCTTGGAGAGCAATCGAGAGACTAACAATATCATTAAGATCTCTCTCCAATACTCATGTGGATGGGAAGCTAAAAGGCTAGAGCTCATCTAGTGAAGCCAGAGGGGTGAATTGACAAGAAAGACTTAAGGGCATGGACAAGATATGTAATCCTAGATTCTCAACCATAAAAGTAAGAAATTAGCAAAATATAATAGAAATTAGTAAAATCTAATGGAAATTAGCAAAATCTAATAGAAAGTTAAAAAAGGGGACTTTTAGACACAAGACGTTGTTGGTGAACTTCTCACTAAAGCACAAGCTAAAGCTGCCCTGTAAGATGCCCATGTTGTCAGATAGTGGAATCATGTACGAGCCTTATTTGACCATCAAATAATACCTGTTGAGTTGAAATCAGTCTATGAAGGAATTTCTATAGTATTTAAATAACATGTTATAGCTTTGAAGGGCGAATGACTTCCAAAATTTAAGGGCAATGTTGGAATTAGTGTAGAATGAAGCTCTTAACTTTGGGTTGAGTTCCTCAATGCATGCCAAAGTGTTAGCCCTCTAAGACGTTTAAATTATGTGGAAGGAAATTTGAAACATTTTCATGTATAGGATGGGCAAAGTGAATTGTTGTAATTAAAAATAAAAGAAGTATAGTAGAGTGTGTATGATGCTTTGGATGTTCTGTTCTTGATAGTAGAGTGTATATGATTGTACAGTGTGTATGATAGTAGGCTGATCTATTCTTGGAGTTTAACTATCTTACATTGAGACAGCAACCGAGAGACTAACAATATCATCAAGATCTCTCTCCAATATTCATGTGGATGGGAAGCTCACAGTCTAGAGGAGGACGAAATATGAGCATTCTTGCTCGGAACAAAAAGCATGAATCTACTAGAAACAAGTAAGTTAAGAATGAATATTTATTCTTCTATTTCAAAGTACACGGAAAGTCTGCTTTCCAAGCGTTTAGCCAAAGATATAGTATTGAATTTAAAAATACATTTGTTACTATTTGTGGTAAGGCAGGATCTCCAATTACTTGAACTCGATTTGAAGAATACGTTCCTGTATAGTATAATTTTAACAAAGGGTTAATTGGGAAACAAAATAGTATCTTAACAAAATAACCCTCCATGCCAAGACATATATCAACTAGAGAGGCCTTTTATTTCATGTACATATCAACTAGAGAGGCCTTAGAATGATTGAGTTGGCTACGCAGGATTGGATGTACCGACCTCAACATTTCTTCAGCTTTCTGATGAATTGAATGTCGGGTTAGGAGGTCGGCACCCGACGAGAGCGTTGGGTGGTCGGCAGCTATTTCTTGCATCTATAAAACAGGAATCCAGACACGTTCGTGATCAGTGCTATCGCCTGAGAAGGAAGTGAAGTGTCTCTCTTTAACTGCCAGGGTGAGTTTTCGACAATCGGACTGCCAAGCGATGGAGAATAGAAGGCCTAGATATGATGCACCGGCGTCATGTTATTTCACTCTTCTATTGCTCGTTAGCATCGCTTTTGGTGGAGACCACGTTCTCCGACAGTGCGCTGCTAAGGTGTTTCTCTCTCTCTCTCTCTCTCTCTCTCTCTCTCTCTCTCTCTCTCTCTCTCTCTCTCTGTATGTATCTCCCTTATTCTTTGAATGTATCTCTTTCCATTTATACATCTCTCCATCAACTTGTGAATTTCATCTACATGGAATTGCTGTAAAGCATTTGCACATGAAACGCAGTTTGCGTTAATCTATTTCTGATGTAGTGTCCGTTAACCTATTTCTGATGTAGTGTCCGATAGGTGAAGGAATGCTCTCTCTCTCTCTCTCTCTCTCTCTCTCTCTCTCTCTCTCTCTCTCTCTCGCTCTCTATCTATGTCTCTCCCTTCTGCTTTGAATCTATATATCTATCCATTTATACATCTCTCCATCAACTTGTGAATCTCATCTACATGGTGTTGCTGTAAACCATTTGCACATGAAACGCAGTTTGCGTTAACCTATTTCTGATGCAGTCTCCGATGGGTAAAGGAATGCTCTCTCTCTCTCTCTCTCTCTCTCTCTCTCTCTGTGTCACACAGACACACACACACACTCACACGAACGTTCACACACATCATCTACTTGCACTTCAACTATTACTCTGCACTATAGAGTCTTACACAGTTTCCGTTGATGTTGTCGGAATGCAGTGCCACTTTGAGAACGGAAACTTCAGCCATTCATGCATACAAATCTTCCTGGACCCGGACAACCTCGTCCTACTGCGAGCCACCTGCAAGTCCGGCGGCGCTCCAAATGCAAAGTTCGTGAAGAGCTCTGTCGGGCTCAACGCTAACATAAGGAACAACAACGGACAGCTTGAGTGCAGTGTGTGCCTTGATTCGCCCTTAGTACCTCGCCACTGCAACTTCTCCCACTCATGCAGAGATCTTCGACTAACGGGTGCAACACTGTACGCTACCTGCGACGACCGTAACGGCAAGCCAGTGGCGACGTCCCTAGACTTGGATCGATGCATTGAGAATCACGAGGGGGACCTTCAGTTCGTCTGTGGCTTCGGATTCACCATCTTCCATTGAATTTTTGTAAAATCTTAGGTTTGTGACTTTCGATTTCCATTTCAATTTCGGTGGTTTCTCACCCAAGGGACATAGATGCATGCTGCAACGCCCTCCAACAGTTTTGGACTTCGAATTGAGCTTTTTGTTTATGGATTTTCATATGCGAGTGTCATTCTCTGACGATCCCACTTCCATAATTATCGATATTTCTGGACGGATTCCTGTAGCTTATGTTTATTTTTTTTGTGCCTTCGGTTTTGTGCCTTTGGCTACAAGTCTACGACGCTGCAGTAACAATTGAGCTTTGTGTATCTTTCATAGTTGTTGATATGAAGATTGAACTGGAGACTGCCAACGAAGGCGCTGCAGTACCTTGTCCGCCAATAATTTCTACGTTTAAATTGAGATATTGTTTTATGTAGTTCACTGTGGTGTATGATTATCGATATGAAGATTGAACTCGAGACCACTTCTTTCACTGCTGTCTATGGAGACGACGCTGTCTTTTCTAGCTTTGTTGCAAAATAGTGGTCTCCTGGGTTGAGCTGCTATGCTCATTCTGTTTAACAGCTACATTCGTATTCCGGTCTATCTTGTACGCCATAGTCTCTCTCACAGGAGATTGGAGTAACTCATGTTGTGGTTGACGTTAACATTCTTTGATGTAGACTGAAGAAATACGTTCAAATAGCTGCGATTCGGTCCATCACTTTCAACATTTTTCCTACTCTAATGTTTTCTTGTGATAGCAATGCAAGTAAGTTTAGAATAGAAGATGCACACCAACTTTGCACTATTTAGAATGGTCACATGGTTGAGCTTAAGGACCATTATAAATAGTGCTAAATTGTCTACAGATTCAGGAGCATAAAGATGTACACAATCTGAAACAAATTCACGAGAGGCTAAAGAGACTCCATTCACTTATGAATCTTCTTCTATTGTCACAAAATGGTCACAAAATGGCTCCATATGATAGAAGGTTTGACAGGACATGTGTGCAACCTACTACAATGGCACGTATTGCAAAGATCAACTTATCAAAGAGAGCCTAGATCCGTTGAGCACTGCTAGTGGGAGACGAGCAAGCTCTATTTCTTCTCTCACTGATGAGATGGAAAGTTAAGTGAAGACGTTAATTACATAAATTGGAGTATTGAGAAAGCCGTCACATATGAGTTCATTAGCCAACGGATGTCACCCCTCTGAAGTGCTGCGTCAGTAGTTTGTGGACGCCTCCGAGGAACTTGTAGTTTACTGCATAAGGTTTGAATTTTGGGAGAGTTGCAAAGGGGAGGAAAAAAGAGGATATGGGGATCACAATTATCTATTTATGAAGTATAGAATGTAGACGTACATGGCCGAAGAAACATCCAATTGCACATAGAGGAAAAGAAGAGTATGTCCTTTGCAAAATGTGCCCTTGAGAATTTTTATTCTCACAATTTTCAGGTATCAATTTTGATATTTTTCCATTTTGTTACCAACTCACCTGAGAGATATTATGTATACACATACCAATGTATTTTTGCGAATATCTCTGTCATCCAAACTCTACTTTTGATCTTTGATGGGTCTTCTAAAGAGAGATGATAATTTCCATCTATTCTACAATCTTTTGATTCTGAGAAGATTTCAAGTTTTTTGAACACTTTCAGAGTCCATCATGACCTGTATACAACCTCTCGGAATGCACAACTTTGCGCTTCAGCATCCAAACAACATGATTTTTTCCTTGTAATTTATCTACTTGAGAGATATGTTTTTGAGTTATGTATAGGTTGAGTGCTGAGAATCTCTTAGTTATGGTAATTATGCATTTTCAGGTGGCTGAAATCTTTTGGCTTCACTTCAAAGTGCTTTTCGGAACATTTTGATCGTTTTCTTGGTTTTCAAAGTGTGCTTATTCCAAATGGGATACCTCAAATTTTAATTAAAAGCCTCATAAGACACGTTCTAGCAATCATTGAAGCCATTTAGGACCATCAATTATATCATCGTTAGTTTTCAAAAGTAGGGAAATACTTCACTTTGTAAGTTTGTACATTCGGCACGTAATGGTGCCTTAGAGAGTCTTGTACATATATATTTACACTTTTGGTGCGAATAATTTCTACGTTCAATTGAGCTTTCATTTTATGTAGTTCACTGTGGTGTATGATTATCGGTATGAAGATGGCGCCGCTCTCTTTTCTAGATTTGTTGCAAAATAGTGGTCTCTTGGGTTGAATTGTTATGCTCATTCCCTCTTGAGCTGCTACATTCATATTTCATTCTATCTTGTATGCCATAGTCTTCATCTTCTATGCATGGCATGACATTCTCTCACATGAGAGTGTAGTAACTCATGTTGTGCTTGACGTTTGGGAGTCTTCTAATGTCATAATCTTTGTGATTGATGAAACAAATAGTAATAATATTTAATGTAGATTGATGAAAGGTTCCAAAAACATCACTACATCTTTGACACACCTACTAAATGAATTCTTGAGGAGATATTCTCAGCTTCCTTGAGCTAGCCTAGACTCTCTAAAGCCTAACTTGGTGATTTCATTTCTCAACATTTGAAGTCCTCAAGACAAAATTGAAGTTGAGAGAAGGACTGAAGAGGTTGGGAAGTGATTTGAACTGACAAAATACTCAGCAACTATTAGGTAAGAAGTAGAGAGAGTTACCCATATGAGCCAACAATAGGCAATGCTTTATGATAGACCTGTATAGACCACTCCATTATAGCCAAGAGAGATACATGTCCTAGTAGGACGGAATGTATCTCCAACACAAGCTACAACTAATGTTGCATCCACAACGCACACACACCATTGGAACTACAAATTAGAGATCTCCAGCAAGCAAATAGAAAATGGTATGAAAATGCAAGCCTTTATCTCAAAAGAGATGGATATCTTACATAATAAGGTGTATTTCATGGCTTATCAGGATCCCATCCCTCCTCAACTAAGCATTGTTTATATAGATCCATAGAAATACAATGCCAATGCCTAATATAGAGGGATGTGTAATGTCTAAGGCTACACCTCTAGCACAATCCACTGTGCAACTCAGCACTATGCCACTAGTTCAGCTCATGTATCAAAGAAATAATGGGCTATTTGATAGATGAGGAATTGTGGGATTTGGAGGGGAAAAGAGGTGTGTCTGATGTGATGCATAGGAACAGGTCAGTATATTATGACCAAGAGTTTGGCTAGGATTCACTGTTGAGCAAGATAATGATGGGAAATGGTTTCATGTCTTGAAGGACTCTATACATAGTTTTCAAAGTTATTCTGTATATTCTTATTTCTTCAAGCTACGTTATTTGCAAAAAGAAACATTTCAAAATAAATTAGAAAAACGTATGAAAAGCATTACAAAAACTTTGGATTGATGTTTCCTGATGAAAAGATTGAGAACATAATTGAGTTGGAAAGTATTTTGACTATTCTGGAAGAACTTGAGCATGAACTTCAAAGAAATGAAAATTCGAAAATCAACATGCTCAGTTCTATTCAAGAACATGATTTGATTATTGAGTTTTTGCACGAACATGAAGTGAATGTGAATACTAAGTACAAGACTCTTGATGAGAAAATAAAACCCATAGGTCTACTGTTGCCAGTTACTAGTTATGAAAAGTATCTAAGAGTATCTGATGATCCTATGCTGAGAAGATGAGAGCTTATAGGGCACCACTTTATTGAGGAGATTGTTAAGCATATAAATTTCGGAAAGAGATGATTTCTTACCAAAAGTGAAAGAGAAAACATTTTAGAAATTATCAAGAGACATGAGAAAACATTCACTCTTTTACCACATGAGATAGGTTGTGTGGATCCAAAACAAGTTTCACCCATGTTCATCTTTATAGTGCCATATATACCATGGCATATTTGACCTATTCTAGTCCCAAAGGCTCTCACTTACCTGAGTTAGTAAGGTTGTTAAAGGAAAATATATTCATGCAAATATTGGAACCATCTTGAGTGCCATATTTGAATAGGTGGTTCATGGTGTTAAAAAAGAATGGGAAAAATCGTTTCATCCAAGATTTGCAACCTATGAATAAAGTCATGATCATAAACATAAACATATGACCTATAGAAAATGAGCTCGTAGATGCATTTGTTGGCCATTCCATCCAATCCATGGGTGATCTATATTCAGGGTATGATCAATTTTAGTTGGTTGTTGAGAGTAGAGGTACCACTACAATGAAGATTCCAGTTGGCCTTGTATGCATGTGTACTTTGCCACAGGGAGTGACAAACTTTATAGCTCATATGATGAATGCCATGAATCTGGTCCTACATGACTTCATATCTTTAGTGACTATACATTTAATTGACAATATTTTGATAAAATGATGTGAGAAAAGAGTGAAAGATGAGACTTTAGATGCTCCTGATTGTAGGAAATTTATTAGTGATTACGTTTCTAATTGTGATAAATTTTTTGAGAGACTCAAAGAGGTAGGGTTAACATTTTCTCTAGAATTTTTTTTTCTAGAGTCAAGAAGGTTCTCACTATAGGACGTGTATGTGGAATCTATTGCCCCAAGCCATATTGCAAAAGTTAAGGCCATTAGAAAAATTTATAAGGTATGGCGTAATATCAATAAGGTAAGAGATTCTTGGAAGCCTATGTCTTCTACATGATCTAGATTCCTTACATTGCTCATGTTCAGAACCCTTTATATCATAACCGTTGAGAAAGATAAAGAAGTTCTCTTGGATAGAAAAATAATCAAGAGCCATGCATCAGCTGAAGCAACTACTGAATGAAGCCTCGATTCTAAAGCATGTTGATTATTTGAGAAAGATAAAGAAGTTCTCTTGGATAGAAAAATAATCAAGAGCCATGCATCAGCTGAAGCAACTACTAAATGAAGCCTCGATTCTAAAGCACGTTTGTCTCTCACTACTGACTATAACCGTGAGACTAATGGAAAGATTGAGAAACACTAATCTCATATCATGAAGATAGGCTTACAATGGTGAGATGAAGCAACCTACATATCTTCCATTCGCATTATGGGTAGATAGGATGAAGTACACTCGGTCCAAAATTTTTATGCTTGCTGAACTGATGTACTGTGAGTAGCTAGTTCTTCCTATCCTAACTTATATATTGAGACGGAAGATGCTCCCTTGGAATGATGGAATGACACGAGGCAAACAATTCTCACTAAGGATCAAACACTTAGAACAAGGAAATGAGAAGTTAAAAGAAGCACTATAAAAGATAGAGGAGTCAAGGTTGAGATAGGTTGTGTGGATCCAAAACAAGTTTCACCCATGTTCATCTTTATAGTGCCATATATACCATGGCATATTTGACTTATTCTAGTCCCAAAGGCTCTCACTTACCTGAGTTAGTAAGGCTGTTAAAGGAAAATATATTCATCTTTTACCACATGAGATAGGTTGTGTGGATCCAAAACAAGTTTCACCCATGTTCATCTTTATAGTGCCATATATACCATGGCATATTTGACCTATTCTAGTCCCAAAGGCTCTCACTTACCTGAGTTAGTAAGGCTGTTAAAGGAAAATATATTCATGCAAATATTGGAACCATCTTGAGTGCCATATTTGAATAGGTGGTTCATGGTGTTAAAAAAGAACGGGAAAAATCGTTTCATCCAAGATTTGCAACCTATGAATAAAGTCATGATCATAAACATAAACATAGGACCTATAGAAAATGAGCTCGTAGATGCATTTGTTGGCCATTCCATCCAATCCATTGGCGATCTATATTCAGGGTATGATCAATTTTAGTTGGTTGTTGAGAGTAGAGGTACCACTACAATGAAGATTCCAGTTGGCCTTGTATGCATGTGTACTTTGCCACAGGGAGTGACAAACTTTATAGCTCATATGATGAATGCCATGAATCTGGTCCTACATGACTTCATATCTTTAGTGACTATACATTCAATTGACAATATTTTGATAAAATGATGTGAGAAAAGAGTGAAAGATGAGACTTTAGATGCTTCTGATTGTAGGAAATTTATTAGTGATTACGTTTCTAATTGTGATAAATTTTTTGAGAGACTCAAAGAGGTAGGGTTAACATTTTCTCTAGAATTTTTTTTTCTAGAGTCAAGAAGGTTCTCACTATAGGACGTGTATGTGGAATCTATTGCCCCAAGCCATATTGCAAAAGTTAAGGCCATTAGAAAAATTTATAAGGTATGTCGTAATATCAATAAGGTAAGAGATTCTTGGGAGCCTATGTCTTCTACATGATCTAGATTCCTTACATTGCTCATGTTCAGAACCCTTTATATGAACTGTTGAGAAAGATAAAGAAGTTCTCTTGGATAGAAAAATAATCAAGAGCCATGCATCAGCTGAAGCAACTACTGAATGAAGCCTCGATTCTAAAGCATGTTGATTATTTGAGAAAGATAAAGAAGTTCTCTTGGATAGAAAAATAATCAAGAGCCATGCATCAGCTGAAGCAACTACTAAATGAAGCCTCGATTCTAAAGCACGTTTGTCTCTCACTACTGACTATAACCGTGAGGCTAATGGAAAGATTGAGAAACACTAATCTCATATCATGAAGATAGGCTTACAATGGTGAGATGAAGCAACCTACATATCTTCCATTCGCATTATGGGTAGATAGGATGAAGTACACTCGGTCCAAAATTTTTATGCTTGCTGAACTGATGTACTGTGAGTAGCTAGTTTTTCCTATCCTAACTTATATATTGAGACGGAAGATGCTCCCTTGGAATGATGGAATGACAGGAGGCAAACAATTCTCACTAAGGATCAAACACTTAGAACAAGGAAATGAGAAGTTAAAAGAAGCACTATAAAAGATAGAGGAGTCAAGGTTGAGAACTAAAATTCACTTTGACAAAACTCTTAACTTAGGCCATGTAAGATTGAGACAAAATGATTGGGTATTGGTATACGATAGAACTTTTGATACTCAGTATGATGCTAGGAAGAAACTGAGAAACATATGGTTTGGGCCATATGTAGTGATGTTAGTATTCAATAATGGAACATATGAGCTTCTGAGATTGATATTATGCCTTTAAGATCTTTGATTTGAGGGAAGAAAGTAAAATTATTCAAGAAGAGAAACAAAGAAGAATACGAGATTGATCAAGAACTACAGGAAGATGACAAGGCTGCTAATGTTGTTGAAGAACATTAAAGTAGGTGAATGTACTTTATTCAATTTTTCCATTTTCAAATTCATTCTATATATTTTGATTTTTTTGCATGTCATTGTTGGAGCAAGACAATCAACAATTGGTGATTATATGAAGCTTACGAGTGAAGACATGAAGGAAAGATTGAAGTCTAAGAGCATGAAGTAAGGTGGAGATTTAGAAAGAAAAAGGTCTACAAACACATACACATTAGTTTTATAAATACTTCAAAATACTTGAAGTAATGATGAATCAATACTCATATGTATATATATATATATATATATATATATATATATATATATATATATATATATATATATATATATATATATATATATATATATATATATATATATATATATATATATATATATATATATGTGTGTGTGTGTGTGTGTGTGTGTGTGTACATGTATATGGTCGTAAAAAGTATGAGAGACAAAGATAGATGAGATAGAAAGGAATAGATCATGAGTATTGTGTGTATCATCCATCAGATGTATGATGAGTTGAATAGAAAGAAGTTTTAGAGAATTGCGTGTCGATCTTTTCTCCATTTCTCCCTCTATGTTTGAATATATTAGAAATCCTTTTGTAGATATCTAATTCCATAATTAATGCATCTATGGTTAAAATCTAAGAGCCTAATTGCAAACAAGTTGAAAGAATTATGTGTAGGAACATTTGTATGTGAAGAAGTGTTGAGTGTCTTCTAGAATAGGTGCAATCTCGATGGTCAAAGAATTGATCAGTTCTGAGTGCACACTGTAAATTTTTGCACAAATGAGAAGTCAAAATCTATGTTCGAAGGTAAGCCATTTATGGATTAAAGCATTTTCTTAAAACGGTTCTAGTTTGGGAGAACCATGTGTTAGAAGTTGCAGGTTTCAAAGTCGACTCTACAAGAGGACAATTTCAGACATAGGTAGATTGTTTGGATCATTTCGTAAGATCTACTGAATCTTTTGAGATGTTTTGACTTGCAGGAGGTGCAAAACCTTTAGGCGATAACTTGTACAAAGTTTTATCAGAAACTTTACACATTTGATCAATCAATGAGTGCATCATGTGCAGCAAACATTTCTATGTAGTGATGGTCTTCAAAGTTAGCTAAAATCTTGATAGTTTGGCACTTGTCTTCCAAAATTGGTTGAAGTTTTGAGTTATTCTTGATATAGAGGTAAACTAACATCAAAGATAGCTTTTCTTTTGGAGATTAACACTCTCCATCAATGGTATCAGAGCATGAATCATCAAAATAGAAGAAAGGAAGACCCGGACCGCTGCACATATACAAAATTCAAACTTTGAAGATTCAAAAGGACAAAGTGTGAAAGAAAAGCTGAAGGCAGACACACAATAGCAATCAAAAGGATCAGAAGGAGTAAATTTTGAAGCTAAGGTACATTTATTCCTTATAAGGTTAAAGATTTGATAGTATAGGTGAAGAAAGAATGGGAAAGAGTCTCTGAATTGAGAGAAGTTGGATAGAGAGAACTATCCAGCTTAGTCTATGAGAATGGAAGCTCATCTTATGAGCAAAGATCTGATGGGATACATCATAGGAGAGGAAGAAAAGCCAGAGTTCAAAGATCCTAGTGTTCCAACTAGGGAAGAGCTTGCAGATTTAAAGATTTGGATGAAGAACGATACTCAAGCAAGGAGCATAAATCACACATTAGGAAAAAAGGTGAACCTTGGATGGACCTTTTAGCTTAAGGAGTGATTAGGGATGGACCAATGAGAGGAGGGTGGTGGCCACAGTCTAGGCTCTTAATCACATAGGGTAGACATATGGTTCCCTTGTTTTTGTGTGGTCAAAGCTCTAAAAACCATCCAAGATTCGTGGGTTTCATCAAAGAATGGTTTTGAGAGGATCCGAAATCATTTTTGGCCCTTGGATTACTCAAATATCTAAAGGCTAAGCTTATAAAAACAATTGCTAGCAACCATTCTCTATGTTGCATAGCCATATGGTTTATGTAATCCTCTTTCCTGCAAACAATCAAAAAGTATACTTCTTGCCTGTCGATCAATACTTTTAGAAATCAAACAATGATCACCATTTGATGTATGCAAACCAATCTATGCATGTACATACAGAACATGCCAGAACTTAAAGTAAAGTGCCTAAAACATAAAGCATACATCCCTGAATAGATTGGTTTTGGAGCTGCATGCATCCAATCCTTCTCACAAGCTTTGAGACCTCTGCACCTTCCTTCTCAGGTCCCAACATAAGCTTTGAAGTGTCCAAAAACATCGGATCACTTCCCAAAACATAAAACATGGTCAGGTGATTACCAAAATAATGCAAATTTAGTCAAAAAATGCATTAGTAATCCTTCTTTAGACCTGCAAAAACCACTTTAGGACTTGCAAATGTTCATAAACTGAATTTTATAGCATGTGCAAAGAGCTCGAAGTGAAATTACTCAAATCGCCTTCTTGGATTGTAAAATATGGCTCCCGGAAGGTTATTGCCAAAAATTATTCAGACCTTGCAGAGCTGTACAGACCTGCAAAAATACTTACTTTCCAAAATTTCTTTTCATCGACTGAAAGTAGACCTTGTGCTCTTCGAAACGAGCCATAGCACGTCCAATTTGGAGTCTTCTAGCCCAAGATATGGCCATTCCAAGCGGGACATGCCAAACTAGTGGACTGTTGGAGGGGCTGGAAAAAGTGTAAAAATGGATTTTTGGGGTGCCCAAAAGCATTCTTCCATCAATCAAATGCTAAAATTCTCTCCATATCCTCAGAGAGTGGTATATGAAGATGCTTGGGCCTATTTTCACCTTTCCAAATCCTCCATGCATGCTAATTCGCTCCCCAAAAGAGGCCTAAATCAAGATTTTTACTTTCATGGAAAAACTTAAATGGGAGCTCTTAGCAAGCTTCTATTCCACTCTAAATGTGAATTTCTCTTGGATTTTATACAATAATCCATGGGAAGCCTCTTAAATATCCTTTATTTTTACTCCCAAAAGTGGAGTTTAGCAAAATTTAACATCTAAATTTTTTCCAAAAAGTGTGGAAAGGGTGTCTTTGAGGAACTAAAACTCCTCCTTAACTTGTCATTTTGATAAATCTAATGATTCGCCTATGAAGTCCATACACCATTCTCTCAGTATATATACTTTTTCCCATCCATCCTATCACACCTCTTTTTCTCTCTTCCAAAATGGGAATTTCTTAGATTTAGGTGCTGAAATTTTTTCTCAAACTATGATGAAAGGGGGTTTTGTGGAGCTCCAAATTCCCATCATACTGAGGTATATTTTGTATTTGTTTATTGTATATGGAATTCAATACACTAAACTATAGGTACACATGATTTTTCCTACCAAAGTAAAAAAAAATACCTCTGTTTTTCCCTTTCCCAAAATGGCTACTTGTCCAAAATAGCTCCTGAAATTTATGTGAAAATCATGAAAGTAGGCTATTTTGAAGACACCTAAAGCTTATATTTTCTTGAAATTTGATTTCCCTCCAAGATCTTGGCTCCCTAATGCTTTGTTATCATTCTCAAAAATGAAAATTCTTACAGAAATTCCCAAAAACTCAAACCTGGAAGTTGAAAGCATAACTTCTTCTAACTGAAGCTTCAAGGACGTGAGCAAAGAGGAATCAAGGACGTGAGCAAAGAGGAATCCTTCTATGCGTCTGATTACTTCTTCGAATAGCTTTGGGTCCATCGATCGTTCCTCTTTCATCTTCAAATTTAATCACCCGGTTCATAGCATCTTTTCCCATCCATGCATGGAAGGAGCCATTGAGAGCATTCTTACTTCGCTTCATCTCATATCCACCTTTGAGAAATGCATTTTTGTATAGGATGAACCTCTCCATATGTGGCTTGATCATTGATCTCGACTATGAAAATCCGTTGAGATCCTCTCTTAGAGTTCAATTCCACTTTCATTGAAGCTGATTCTTTCATCTCCTCCAATCTTTGTTTTGCCATGGAGAATCCACTGTCAATTGGATCACATGGATGGTTATAACATAAAGTGGTTTTTACCCTAGCTTCTCTAAACAATTTTCTTGCATGGGCCGGCGGACATCCATAGATAAAGAACAACAGTTTTTGTGCATGACAATGAAGCACGATAAGGCAAAGGCGTGTTGGATAGTTCATATCCCTCTCAAACAGAGGCTGTAGGTTCAAGTCTTGTCGCTTGCAATCGTGATCGCGTGGCGCGGATCCTTCCTCTGATACCAGTATAACATAATCCTTCTTTTTACTCCGTTGATTAGCGTGCGCCAGCCTACACAGAGATCTTTGAGTTCGAACCACCCAGCCGCCGAGCTGCGTCTCATCACGAGACTCTCCTCTTAGTGCCCTCTCTTATCCCACATTAACATGAAATAAGTGAGACTCCTCTCTTCTCTCTTCTACCATATTCTACCAAATGAGCACAATGCCTCTAGATGCCATGTGGCATCTAAGCCACCTCACCCAATGAGCGTGTGCATCCATGATATGACATGTGTGCCTCCACAATATGGCACTATCTCTCTCTCTTTCTTTCTCTCTCTCTATCTCTCTCTCTCTCTTCTCTCTCTCTTTCTCTCTCTATCTCTATCATCTCTGTGTCTCTCTCTCTTTCTCTCTCTATCAATAGAGAATAAAACAATCACTTAGAAATATGTCCCCTCTTTTGAATCGTTGTCCTCAAAGCGTAATGTATGTCATCTATCGTTGAACTCCAAATAATCAATGCCAAAGAACTTCTGCAAAATCAAAGAGAAGAGAAATTATAAGACCTCAAGCATATAGAAAGACAAAGGCTAAGAGTATGTGCACCACTTACCAAGATGTGAGATCTAAAGAGAGAAAGAGTGTGTGTGTGGAGAGAGAGAGAGAGATCTGTGTGTGTGTGTGTGTGCACAAGACAATGCACGTCACAATTCGATTCGTGCACGCAAGTTCGACAGAAGACAATCAGTACTCAAACACGCGCAAAGATATTCAGTTTTCCTCTCGGATTCTCGGTATGTTTAAAACTCGGCCTCGGTATGGGCGTTGATAACTTCTAGTAAATTACCAACACTTATACCGACGCTCATATCGATGCCCATAGCGACGCTTATACTGACGCTCATATTGACGGTCGTGACACACCTCGATGATCCGTTTTAAATGGTCATACCGATGGTCACTTGACCGTCAGTATCTTTAAGTGAACTTTTCCAATGTTTATACTGACGCCGAGAGTGATCATCGGTATAGGCAACGTCCGTATGCCCCTTATATGATGTAGTGGATCAGAGCCAGAGCTAAACATGAATCTTTTTCATCTCCAATCCTAATTTTTACTTCTAGAGTTCCTCGTGCCAAGAAGGTTGTGTTAAA
This sequence comes from Ceratopteris richardii, assembly GCA_020310875.1. Lineage (NCBI taxonomy): Eukaryota > Viridiplantae > Streptophyta > Polypodiopsida > Polypodiales > Pteridaceae > Ceratopteris > Ceratopteris richardii. Next base: position 60,918,302 of record CM035414.1, read on the forward strand.
TTTACTTTCACTTTTCAACATTTTCCCATCAGGTTGAATTGGTCATAAAAAATTTATATTCACAGTTCCAGTTGAAAACTCTTCTTCTTCCTCTTCATAATCGCTATTACTAAATGTTACAGCATCATTCATTACTAGATTTTATTCCACTACATCTTGCACATCTTCGTCTTGCGGTAGTGTAAATCATCTTCTTCTAATAAGTCGAATAAAACTATCCTTGAACGCAGGTTTGGTATTGAAAACACTTGTTCAAGGGACATTGCTACTTGACGTTTTAATAGTATATCATTTAGGATTTCCCTAGCATCGTTTTTTTTCTCGAGCTCCAAGCTCATTATTGCTCGTGGAGCTCGTCTTCCTTTCTCTTTCCCTTTTTTCTTCGCTTTGTTTCTGTTCATCTTTCTATTCAGTTTTAGTATTTTGATTTTGATTATTTCATTTTTAGGTTTCCTCTTTTCATCCTTACTTGGGGTATTGTGACTTTCTTGTGATTGCGTATTTTCTTCTGTTGGTTTCTTTCCTTCTCTAATTATTCTTCTTTTCTCTTCTTGAGACACATTTGTAGTATCTTCAAATTGTACATGGTTGTCATTTTTCTTCTCATTCTCTCTAGTTTGCCTTTTGGTTATTCTCCTATCTCCCTCCTCTATATCATCCCTACATGTCATCTCGCCTCCGTTTCTCCTCAATATTGGTGATGTGAGAATACACAGAGGCTTGGTCAACAGGAGATCGCCATGCTCTTTTGCACATTATTTTGTCACTAGCCCTCACCACTGCCTCAATCAAATAAGGATTTTGGCTTGCAGTAGAAAGAGACTTATCATCTACTAGCTCTAATCTAGTAGCCGAGGTACTGGGAGTTGCATTAGAGATCGTTAAATTTTGATATAATTTTTTCATACCTCCTTTGCCCTAGTTAATGGCTAAAGGAAGTCATAAACTAAAGTCACACAATTTCCTATCGATCTCAACTACTAATTGATTTCCTTTTGCACTCTTTAACGTGTCAGAAGCATAAGTTGCATGTTATTGGCTATCACACCAAACACACTGTTTTCCGTCGGTTTTGCTTCTTTCAATGTTCTTTTGAAAAGTTGGCTGAGTAGCGAACTGAGTAGGTGGAGCTTTAGGGGAAACTGAAATGTTAAATGTAGCCGTAGTTACAGGCATTGGCATATCAATTTTTCCTGCAATAGGTAATTCCCTAGGCTGAGAAGAATTAAGTTTTGCATACAAAAACAATTATCATTGCCTCATTTGGGCTGCAATGTCTATTTCACATTTCACTTTTTCCCAATCATCGATAAGACCATATCTTTTTCCTGGTTCTTCTATTTGTCTCTCTACTTCTATTCGATCTTTTTGACTCAATATCTTCAGGAAATGAATAATTAGATCAGGATTCTATCCTTCTCATGAAGTTGGGCAATTATATCATGAACTCCCCATGAACATGATTTAGAGGCTCATTGGTCTTAGGGGAGTTTAACCATCGCAAAAATCCATCACGGCTATGCTCGCTAAAATCCTCAAGATAAATTTGTGTTTCCTAAATTTATTTGCATGTACTTGAATGCTTTCTTGTATAGAAGTAGAGACTTCACGACTAAAGCACTTTACTAATAAGTTACTAATACTTGATTTGCACTTATTCTTCAAATGTATCCAGGTACTCTGTGATATTTAAGCCATAAATTTTCCTTTTTCTCTCAAAATTGCTTGTACAGTGCATGTTCCTTGTTTCTCTATCATCATGTTCTTAAACATTTCCTCCATCTTGCATTCTTGATAGCGCTTAGAATGGAGTAATAAGTCTCTAATGGCAGGCTCTAATCTTTCTTTAAACTGTCCAAACCTATCCCTAGATGATAAAGCTAGGAACATTGACTTCACCAAATCCTAGCTTTTTCTATTACTATTTTTCTTTATTAATATACTTTCAACTTTTCTACTTTAACCTAAGCTTAATCTGAGCTTATAATTTCTCTTGACTTGATATTTTGGTTTTATAATTTATTTTTTCTTTTTAATTTGAGAGATTTTAATTCCAAAGTTTACTTTAAGTTTCTAACCTTTGAGTTTTTATTCCAAAGGTTACTGTAATGATAATTATATGTTTAGATATATTTATATAAGTCTTCTTAATTTACTTTTGGATTATAATGAAGTAGGAAAGACATAATAACAACTAATTAAATCAAAATACTAAACCTATCTATTTTAGAATAAAACTCTTTTTATGCAATAGAGTAAGTGTTAATTAAAAACACTAAGTCTTTTTGTTTAGAATAAAACTTTTTTTTGCAACAAAGTAAATCCTTTTGTATACTGTTTAAAGCCATCAATGTTTTCATATACTTTATGAGCTATCCTTTATTTTGAAATAAGCAGCCCTATGTTCTAACATATAGTTGCTTGCAATGCTAAAAAAAACTAATTCTTATGTTTCAATGCCTTACAAATGCAAATGTAATATGACTAATTTCTAATGCAATGAAAATAGTCCTTCTGTTTTTTATGTGATTGTATGAAAGTAAAAGAACTGGAATAAACTCCTTACCTGAAATTGCTCAATGTAGAGGGTTCTAATGTGCACTATGGTAATTCTTTACAAAATTTCTTAATAAATCAAACGAAAGTACAAATCTAAAGTGGTCGTGTATGTTGATATATTTAGGTAGTGATGTGTGTGAACACACTAGGACTGCCGGGGCACTTTTTTCCCTCTTTAGAAGGTTTCTTTCCCCCCTCTTGTATATATGCCTATTGCCCTAATGGGCTACTTATCTTTGTACATTCTCTAGTAATACATTCACTATTGTGTGTTTGTGCTCCAAGCTTCTTCTTCTTCCTTGTACTGTTCACGTGCTTCCGTAGACATCTATCTCCAACAATTGCTATCAGAGCAGGTTGTCGCTTCATCTAGGGCGTCGTCGACACTCCTCCATTTGCAGTCTTAGAATCGCACGAATTTTGGTGAGCATACTCAGCGTGTTTTCGAGATCAAAACAGCTTCGTTCTGTCATGTCGAAAACGTGATCTGAGCTCGTTTCGACCTCCAAACGCATTATCACAGTGCTTGTGTATGCTATTTCGTCTTTTTGTGCCAAAGTTATATACCAGTTTCTGTTCGCCAGTATAAGCATCTCAAAGTTTTCTATAGGTCTAGCAGAATTTGTTGGGGTAATTCCATTCAACTTTTTGAGATATAGTCAATTTTCAGCATCAAGGTATTTTAGTCACCGGCCATGGTTGAAAGCAGTGATGTATTCCGTATGTTGGCTGTTGAGGATAAGTTGGATGGTACCAACTATCTATTATGGGCTTATATGATGCAACATATATTGGTTGCAAAAGGATTGTGGAACATTGTGGAGGTTGTTGAAAGATGTCTTGTTACACCTCTAACTACAGGTACTGCAAATATAGGTGCTGGAGCTGATGAAGATGGTGTCGAAAATGATATTCCGCAGATTCCTGTTCGTGCTGCTGTTTCTACTACACCTACTGCAGAGCAGATTCGTTGGGATGGAAGAGATACCCAGGCACATGCATTGATACATTTCTCTGTCAAACATGCCATTATTCCTCATATTCGCTCTTGCAAAACAGCTAAGGATGCTTGGGATACACTTACCACATTGTACCAAGCTAGGAATGAGGCTCATGTTGCTTACCTCCAAAAACAGTTGGAGAGTGAGAACATGAATGAAGGTGATTCTATGGACAGTTTCCTAACAAAGATCAAAGACTTGAAGGAACAATTGATTTTTGCTGAAGAGGTTATACTAGATAGCTCACTTGTGCAGACCATTCTAAATGGTCTTCCTGATTCATATCAGAGTTTTGCTTCTACTCTTCGGTTGATGATGAAAGGCAATCCAAATGCCTTGTCATTTGAGGAGTTAGTCTTTGTTCTGTTGCAGGAAGATCACTCCAGGCAAAACAAGTCCACTCTGCGAGTTGCAGATCAAGATTTCCTGGCTAGTCAGAAGGGCAAAGGAAAATGGAGATCTTCAACTAGTAAGTAGAAATCTGCTAATTCTGCATATTCGAAGAAGGAAGATAAAGATGAGAAGAGACCTAAAAAGCAAAAATTGTTTTATACGTACTGTAAAGAGAATAATCATATCAAAAATTGTTTTATACGTACTGTAAAGAGAATAATCATATCATAAAGAAGTGTCCAAAACTGGCTGCTAAAGAGGCAAAGAAGAAAGAGGCTAGAATGGTTGTTGTAGAGGCCTCTACACCAAAAATAGAGTCTGGAAATCTTGTGTAGGAAGAAGAATGGGTGTTTACTACTGTCTGCAGTTTTGACCCATCTTCTCATGACCAATGCATGTCTGCAGTAGACTCAGATGTTTGGTACTTTGATAGTGGGGCGACCAAACATATTACCTCGCAGCGCAGTTTCTTCTCTTCACTCGAGCCTGCCCCTACAGGGAATACTGTTACATGCACCAACAACTCCTCTTATCCTGTTATGGGAGTTGGTAAGATCATTTTGACTACTACTGATGGTAGTTCTTTCACTTTGTCAGATGCTTTATTTGTGCCAAGGATCAAGAAGAATCTATTATCAGTTTTTGCATTAGCTAAGATTCTCTTGGTTATGAAATTTGCTAATGACAGATGTACAGTTCATGATCTATCAAATGGCAATGTTATTATTGCTTCTAGCATTTTATGTCGTGGGTTGTATAAGCTCATAGACTATGAAGGATCTGTAAGTGATTCAACACGTGCAGTAAATGATTCTCAGGCTATGTCATATGCAAAGCTTTGGCATGCACGCTTTGGTCATCTGAATTTTGCTAGTTTGCTACGCCTGCAAAAATCTGAAATGATGTCCTCTTTGCCCAAGCTTAAGGCACCTGGAAAACATGTTTGTGAAGGTTATATTTTGGGCAAAATGCAGCGTTCCTCATTTCCAAAAGATGGTTCAGTTCGGGCTACTCAGAAATTGTAGCTTGTACATAGTGATGTCTGTGGTCCTATGCAGACACTCGCTTTTGGAAATTACCTTTACTTCGTGACTTTCATTGATGATTTTTCCAGGCATGCATGGGTATATCCACTCAAAGCAAAGTCCGAAGTGTTCATGTGCTTTAAACAGTTTTTGGTTTTGGCTGAAAATCTGTCAGCATGTAAAATGGGCACCCTCCGTTCTGATCGAGGACGGGAATATATGTCTTCTGATTTTAATGCATTTCTGGCTGAACATGGGATAAAACACCAGTGTGCACTGCCATATACACCTCAACAGAATGGAGTTGTTGAATGAAAGAACAGGTCACTCATGGAGATGGCGAGGTGCATGGTCAAGAGTCAGGCTTTACCACATAGTTTCTGGCTTGAGGCTGTCATGTCTACAACATATGTACTCAACAGGTGTCCCACTGAAGCACTGCAGTCTATCACTCCATATGAGGCTTGGCATGACCGCAAGCCATCTATTGCTCATCTGCGTATTTTTGGTTTTTTGGAAATATGTACTAGTGCCTGAACAACATCATAGAAAATTGGATGATAAAGCAGTAAAATGTATTTTTGTTGGGTACAGTTCTGAAAGTAAAGGCTATCATTTGTATCATCCAAAGACTAAACGCATTTTGGTTAGCCGTGATGTTGTCTTTGGAAGATGCTATTCAGCCACTGCTTTCATGTACTAAGAAGACATCTGTTAGCTCCAAAGACATGTACGATACTTTGATGTCTCTTTTTACAGGAGGACAGTCTAGTGCTAGTCTTAATGAGGAAACTTCTCAGCCTTTGCAGGTTTCATATGACGATGCAGATCATTCCATTTCTGATGCAGATTTACATGATGCACTTGATGAGAGAGCTGATATTGAGCAGGCAAAAACTATGCCAAAATGATTGGTGCAGACTTTGCATGACAACAAATTAGATGCACCTTTGTCATATCGTACTTGTTCAAGCTCTCATAGTGCCTCCTTTGCATCAGATTGCTATGCTATGGCTGCGTCTAGTCTCTGTGATGAGAATGAGCATGTTTCTTTTGATGAAGCACATAATTCAGAAAATTGGATGGCAGCTATGCAATCTGAATATGATGCTATAATGAAGAATGGTACATGGTCTTTATGTGACTTGCCTCCTAGCAAGAAGGCCATTGGCACTAAGTACGTATACAAGCTGAAGCATAAACCTGATGGTACAGTTAACAGGTATAAAGCTAGGCTTGTTGCAAAGGGTTATGTGTAGGAAAGAGGCATTGATTTTGATGAGACCTTTGCATCTACATGCCATATGACTATTGCTCGGAGCATTTGTGCACTTACAGCCCATCATGGTTGGAATGTACATCAGTTGGACATTAAAAAAGCATTTCTAAATGGTGACTTGCATGAAGAAGTGTATGTTTTTCAGCCTCGTGGCTTTGTGGAGAAAGAGCATGAAAACCTGGTGTGCAAGTTAAAGAAGGTATTATATGGTCTAAAGCAAGCACCACGTGCTTGGTATGAGAAGATACATGCCTATATGGTTGCACATGGTTTTGAGAACAATCCAACTGAAAGCACCTTATATGTTAAGTGTGCTAATGATGTGCTTCTGCTCATTGTTGTCTATGTTGACGACATGCTGTTCACTGGTCCTATTGAGAAGCATATTGCTAATTTCAAGGCTGATTTGCATGCCTCATTTGAGATGTCTGATTTGGGGCATTTACATCACTATTTGGGCATTCAGTTTATGCAAGTTGATGGTGGAATGGCTTTGTGTCAGACAAAATATATTGACACATTATTGCAGCATTTTGGCCTTGAAGATTGTAAGCCTATTGCCACTCCTATGGAGACAGGTTTACGATTGAGTCTTCATGATGCTGGAGATGCATTTGATGCTATTCTCTATCAGCAGCCTGTTGGGTGCTTGATTTACTTATGCATTACTCGGCCAGATATTCAGTTTGCTATCTTACAGATGAGTAGGTTTATGCATTGCCCAGGAGTCAGGGATTGGAAGGCGATTAAGCGCATCTTTTGCTACTTGAGTGGTACTCGGATAGTTGGGTTGTTTTATCCCAAGGGTGGGATCACTACTGCCAGATTTACATGCTTTTTTTTACTCACATTGGGCTGGTTGCTATGACACTCGTGTATCCACTAGTGGTTTTTGCTTCATGCTTGGTAGCTCATGTATATCTTGGTTGAGCAAGAAGCAGCCTACTATGGCCACTTCCAGTTTTGAGGCTGAGTATAGGGCAGCTTTCACAGGGACTGTTGAGTGTGTGTGGCTCAGACGCCTTATGGCTGATTTTGGTGTTGGCCAGTCTTCTACCACCACCATCTTCACTGACAGTCAGAGCGCATTGGCAGTTGCGAGGAACCCTGTGTTCCATGCTTGCACTAAGCACATTGAGGTGCATTATCACTATGTCAGGGAGAGGTTCTCTGCTGAGGAGATCAGCTTCGCATATGTGCCCACGCACGAGAACATTCTAGACCTTTTCACGAAGGCTCTGCCTAGGGAGAAGTTTGAAGCTTTCCGTAAAGCTTTGGGCTTACTCCCTTTTGTGGACTGATTTCCACATAGCTTGGCACTTCCTTATACATGAGTACCATCTCCTTGTTCACCGCATTACTCTCAGGGGGGATTTGTTGATATATTTAGGTAGTGATGTGTGTGAACACACTAGGACCACCGGGGCACTTTTTTCCCTCTTTAGGAGGTTTCTTTCCCCCGGCTTGTATATACGCCTATTACCCTAATGGGCTACTTATCTTTGTACATTCTCTAGTAATACATTCAGTATTGTGTGTTTGTGCTCCAAGCTTCTTCTTCTTCCTTGTGTTGTTCGCGTGCTTCCGTAGACATCTATCTCCAACAGTGTATTAATGGTCTTCTTGTATGTTGATGGGGGGAAATGAAGTGTCGAGGATTCTTGAGCTTGAATTGCCCCTCTTTCCGTGGAGGCACTCAGTTCTTAAAGAATATCCCTCAACAACCAGGGAAAAGAGTAGGTAGCTGTTGGAGATAGATGTCTGCGAAAGCACGCGAACAGCACAAGGAAGAAGAAGCCTGGAGCACAAACACACAATAGTGAATGTATTACTAGAGAATGTAAAAAGATAAGTAGCCGATTAGGGCAATAGGCGTATATACAAGCTGGGGGAAAAAAACCTCCTAAAGAGGGAAAAAAGTACCCCGGCGGTCCTATTATGTTCACACACATCACTACGTGAATATATCAACAAATCCCCCCTGAAAGTGATGCGGTGAACAAGGAGCTGGCACTCATGTATAAGGAAGTGCCAAGCTATGTGGAAATTACTCCACAAAAGGAAGTAAGCCCAAAGCTTTGCGGAAAGCTTCAAACTTCTCCCTAGGCAGAGCCTTCGTGAAAAGGTCTGCAATGTTCTCCTGCATGGGCACATATGCCAAGCTGATCTCCCCAGCAGAGAACCTCTCCGTGACATAGTGATAATGCACCTCAATGTGCTTAGTGCGAGCATGGAACACAGGGTTCCTCGCAACTGCCAATGCGCTCTGACTGTTAGTGAAGATGGTGGTGGCAGAAGACTGGCCAACACCCAAATCAGCCATAAGGCTTCTGAACGACACACACCCATCAGTCGCTGTGAAAGCTGCCCTATACACAGCCTCATAACTGAAAGTGACCACAGTAGTCTACTTCTTGCTCAACCAAGATATACATGAGCTACCAAGCATGAAGCAACAACCACTAATGGACACACGAGTGTCATAGCAACCAGCCCAATCTGAGTCAGAAAAAGCATGCAAATTTGGTATTAGTTATCCCCCCTTGGGATAAAACAACCCAAGTAGCCGAGTATCACTCAAGTAGCGAAAGATGCGCTTAACCACCTTCCAATGCGTGACTCCTAGGCAATGCATAAACCTGCTCATTTGTGAGACAGAAAATTGAATATCTGGCCGAGTAATGCATAAGTAAATCAAGCATCCAACAGCGTGCTGATAGAGAACAGCATCAAATTCATCTCCAGCATCATGAAGACTCAATCGTAAACCTGTCTCCATAGGAGTGGCAATAGGCTTACAGTCTTCAAGGCCAAAACGCTTCAATAATATGTCAATATATTTTTTTTGACACAAAGCCATTCCACCATTAACTTGCATAAACTGAATGCCCAAATAATGATGCAAATGCCCCAAATCAAACATCTCAAATGAGGCATGCAAATCAGTCTTAAAATCAGCAATATGCTTCTCAATAGGACCAATGAGGAGCATGTCGTCAACATAGACAACAATGATCAGAAGCACATCATTAGCACGCTTAACATATAAGGTGCTTTCAGTTGGACTGTTCTCAAAACCATGTGCAATCAGATAGGCATGTATCTTCTCATACCAAGCACGTGGTTCTTGCTTTAAACCATATAACACCTTCTTTAACCTGCACACCTAGTTTTCATGCCCTTTCTGCACAAAGCCACGGGGCTGAAAAACATACACTTCTTCATGCAAGTCACCACTCAGAAATGTTGTTTTAATGTCCAACTGATGTACATTCCAACCGATGGGCTGCAAGTGCACAAATGCTCCGAACAGTAGTCATACGGCATGTAGGTGCAAAGGTCTCATCAAAATCAATGCCTCTTTCCTGCGCATAATCCTTTGCAACAAGCCTAGCCTTATACCTGTCAACTGTACCATCAGGTTTATGCTTCAGCTTGTATACCCACTTAGTGCCAATGGCCTTCTTGCCAGGAGGCAAGTCACATAAGACCATGTACCATTCTTCATTATAGCATCATATTCAGATTGCATAGCAGCCATCCAATTTTCTAAATTTTGTGCTTCATCAAAAGAAACAGGCTCATTCTCATCGGAGAGGCTAGACGCAGCCATAGCATAGCAATCTGATGCAAAGGAGGCACTATGAAAATACATTTAGTTTAAGGATGATATAGACGATAGCCTTTGTTTTGAGAACTATACCCAGTAAAAATACATTTTACTACTTATCATCCAATTTCCTGTGATGTTGTTCAAGAACTAATGCATAGGAAAGATAACCAAAAACACGCAGGTGAGCAAAAGATGGCTTATGAGCATCCCAAGCCTCATATGGAGTGATAGACTGCAATGCTTTAGTAGGACACCTATTAAGTACATATGTTGCACACATGATAGCCTCAAGCCAAAAACTATGTGGTAATGCCTGACTCTTCACCATACACCTCACCATCTGCATGAGCGACCTATTCTTCCATTCACCAACTCCAATCTCTTGAGGTGTATACAACATTCTAGACTAATATTTTATCCTAGGTTCAGCCAAAAATGCATTTAAGTCAATAGACATATATTCCCCCCTTCCATCAGAATGGAGGGTGCCCATTTTACATGTTGATAGATTTTTAGCCAAAACCAAAAACTATTTGAAGCACATAAACACTTTGGACTTTTCTTTCAATGGATATGCCCATGCATGCTTAGATAAATTATTAATGAAATCTAGGAAGTAAATATAATTTCCAAAAGTGAGTCTCTCCATAGGACCATAGACATCACTCTCAACAAGCTGCAATTTTTGAGTAGCTCAAACCGAACCATCTTCTAGAAAGGAGGAACACTACATCTTGCCTTAAATATAGCCTTCACATACATGTTTTTTGGGTGCCTCAAGTTTGGGCAAAGAGGATACCATTTCAAATTTCTGTATGCGTAGCAAACTAGCAAAAGTCAGATGACCAAAGCATGCATGCCAAAGCTTTCAATCTGACATAGTGTGAGAATCATATACTCCACATGTTGAATAATTTATAGCTCTTTAATAGTCTATGAGCTCATACAACCCATGAAATAAAATGTCAGAAGCTATCATCATGTCGCCATTTGACATATCATGAACTATAAATCTATCATCAACAAATTTCACAACCAAGCCAATCTTGGCTAAAGTCGAAATTGATAACAGATTCTGCTTGATCCCTAACACAAATAGATAATCTAAAAATGTGAGAGAACTACCATCAATAGTAGTTAGACTGATCTTGCCAACTCCCATGAGTGGATAAGAGGAGTTGTTGATGTAGGTGACAATATTCTCTATAGGGGCATGCTCAAGTGAAGTGAAGAAACTATGATGCAAGGTAGTATGTTTTCTTGCCTCACTATCAAAGTACCAAACATCTCAGTCTACTACAGACATACATTGCTCATGAGAAGATGGGTCAAAACTACAAACAGTACTAAACACCCACTCT
>CM035414.1:60934532-60944532 GCA_020310875.1 Ceratopteris richardii
GATGGGATTGGATCCAGAGCCTATACCAGTTGAAGATCCAGCAAATTCAAGATTGATGATTCAGCGAGATCCAGATCTTCTACGAGCTTGGAAGAGGCGGAATGCTGATGCATTATGTGCGATTGTCACTAGTGTAAGTGATTCTGTGCTTACTTTAGTTCAACATACTACTAAAGCACATGAGGCTTGGGGCATATTGGCTCGACAATATGAGACCAAGAACCACACTAGGATACAGAATTTAGAAAATCAGTTGGCAAATGAAAAACATTCTGATTCTGAAAAGGCTGAAGATTTTATCAAACGGATAAAGCATCTTCAAGATCAATTGGCTGCAGTTGGTGTTGTTATAACACCAGAAGAGTTGGCTCGAAGATCTGTACGTGTTCTTCCAGCAAAGTATGATGGATTAGTAATAGCCCTTAACACTCAGGTAAGGCCAACTCCTCTTACATTTGAAGAGTTTTGTGCCATGCTTTTAGAAGAAGAGATGCGGCTGAAGAATCGGCAAAGTACAACTGATGCTGCATTCTCAGCAAATGCAAAAGGTAAAGGCTCTTCAGAGGGATCAAAGAAGAAGCCAAAGAAGAAAAAGTTCACAGGAAGTTGCTTCTATTGTGAAAAGAAAGGCCATGCCATCAAGGATTGCAGAAAGAAGCAAGCTGATGAACGGAATGGGACTGTAAAATCATCATGGAAGAACAAAGAGTCTGCAAACAACACAGAGCTGGAACTTTGGGTAGCTATTGAAGAGGTATGTTCATCTGCTCAAGCTCATGTTGATGAGCCATGGATTTTAGATAGTGGAGCTTCTCGCCATATGACTAGTAAAAAGGATTGGTATAGTTCCCTAGTGCCTCTGCGGGAATCCATCAATGTAGTGGTGGGAAACGACTCCAAGTGTCCAGCTGAAGGAACTGGAACCATCTCTTTTATCACTTCTCCAGGTGTTGAGAAAAAGTTATCCGATGTTCTCTATGTACCTACACTCAAAAGAAATTTGTTGTCAGTTTCTACAATAACAGATCGTGGACTCGAAGTTCACTTCAATAAGAGTGGTGCGGAAATCATGGATTCATTAGGTAATGTTGTAGGTAAAGGCACACGACGGGATAACTTGTATGAGTTAAGTGCTTTAACTGCTACAGAAGATAAAGATGTAAGCAGGTTATGGCACCAACGATTTGGGCATCTCGGATTTGCAGTTTTGAAGGAGATGCAACGAACAGGGATGGTTGCTCATATGCCTGCATTTTCAGAGTTGCAGGAACCTTGTGAAGCTTGTATGATGGGCAAGCAACAACGAAAGGCATTTCCAAGAGAGACCAGCAATCGATCTCAAGCTCCTCTAGAGTTGGTACATGCTGATCTCTGCGGTAAAATGTCTACACCTGCTTTAGGAGGATCTTTCTACTTCTTGCTGTTAGTCGACGATTATAGTAGAAAGATGTGGGTTTATTTCATTCGAGAGAAGGCTGATGCTTTTGAAAAATTTAAAACGTGGCATAAGTATGTAGAAAATGAATCAGGAAGGAAATTAAAAAAATTTAGAACAGATAGAGGAGGTGAATTCTTGTCAACAGAATTCAACAATTACTGTAAGGAGCATGGTGTGAAAAGGCAACTTACCACAGCTCATACACCCCAACAAAATGGCGTTGTTGAGCGCAGGAACAGGACAGTAGTTGAAATGGCTCGTTGTATGTTGAAGGCTCAAGACATGCCTGATTCATTCTGGGCAGAAGCAGTCAATACAGCAGTCTACATCCTCAATCGAAGCTACACAAAAGCACTGCAGGGGATGACTCCTCAAGAAGCATATTCTGGTAAAAAGCCTTCAGTTTTGCATTTCAGAATTTTTGGTTGTTTCTGTTATGCACATATTCCTGATTCAACAAGATCAAAGTTGGATTCAAAAAGCAAAAAGTGTGTCTTCCTAGGATATAGTGAAGAGTCTAAAGCATACAGGTTATGGGATCCTGAGGCAAGGAAGATTTTTGTCAGCCGAGATGTGGTGTTTGATGAACGACCACACTTAGTAGAAGATAAAGGTAAATCTACTATCTCATCAAGCGGAGAAATATCTCACCTTGTGCCTATCAAAAGACAGGTTAAAGTTGAGGAGGAGGAAACATCTGATGGAGAAATTTCCTCAATAAAAAGCCAACCAGTTGTAGCTGCACAGCGTAAGCCACTACCGAAGTGGGCACAACAGCTCTTTGATGATCTTAATCCACATGTAGATGTACCAGAATCATCATCGGATGGATTACGAAGATCAAAGAGAATAGAGGAGCAAAGAAGAGCCTCAGAACACATTGTTAACATGGCTCTAATGGCAGATATCATGGGTTCGATAAAGGAACCTACCACCATTGAAGAAGCCATTGATGATCCAGATTGGAGAGTGGCAATGCAGTCTGAGTATGATAGTATACTCAAAAATGATACATGGGATCTAGTCGACTTGCCGCCAAAGAAGAAGGTAATAGGTACTAAATGGATTTGGAAAGCTAAGTATAAAGCTGATGGAACATTAGAAAAGTATAAGGCACGATTAGTTGCACAGGGTTTTTCACAGATTGAAGGATTTGATGTTCAAGAAACTTTTGCACCAACAGCACGCATGACAACTATTCGGACGGTACTTGCAGTAGCTGCACAAAAGTCTTGGCCTATTTTCCAGATGGATGTCAAATCTGCATTTTTGAATGGTCACCTCAAGGAGGAGGTATATGTATCTCAACCACCAGGTTTTGAGGTGCCCAATTCAGAAAATAAAGTTTGCAGGTTGAAGAAAGCTTTGTATGGACTTAAGCAAGCTCCACGGGCTTGGTACCAACGAATTGATCATTTTTTCAAAAATATGGGTTTTGAAAGAAGTACTTCTGATGCTAACTTGTATGTAACGAAAAGGGATAGCAAGCTAGTTGTTGTCATTGTATATGTAGATGATTTGATCATTACAGGAGATCATCAGGAACTCATCAATCAAACTCGGATCAGCTTGGGAACTGAGTTTGAAATGACAGACTTAGGTCTACTCCATTTTTGTCTGGGAATTGAAGTATGGCAAAGGAAGGATGGCATTTTCATCTCACAACAAAAATATTCCAAAGAAATTCTCAAGGCATTTGGAATGATGGACTGCAAACCAACTAGCACACCTATGGAGGTAAATCATAAGCTATCTATGGATGATAACATGCCTGATGTAGATGCTAAGAAGTATAGGAAGCTCGTTGGAAGTCTTATTTTTCTGTGCAACACTAGACCAGACATTTGCTATGCTGTTGGAGTGTTAAGCAGGTTTTCCAACAAACCTAAGGAGAGTCACTGGAATGCTGGAATGCGAATTCTAAGGTACATTGCAGGAACCTTGGATTTTGGTATTTTGTATACCACAGGTGATACACTCCAAGGATATTGTGATTCAGATTGGGCTGGAGATTGTGATTCTAGAAAATCAGTTTCTGGATATTGTTTCTCACTTGGTTCAGGAATATTTTCTTGGGTAAGTAGGAAGCAACCAACTCTCGCACTCTCCTCCACTGAAGCAGAGTACAAAGCAGCTTGTTTTGCTTCTTGTGAGGCAGTCTGGTTAAGGAGAATTCTTGCAGATATAGGCTTTCCATCAAATATGCCAATTGTACTCAAGTGTGATAATCAAAGTTGTATGGCTATTGCAAAGAACCCAGTATTTCATGCTCGCACCAAGCACATAGAAGTACAGTACCATTACATTCGTGAGCTAATTGAAGATGAAATTGTGGAGCTAGAATATTTCCCAACAGAGGCAAATTGTGCTGACATATTCACTAAAGCACTTGGAAGAGAGCAGCTCAACAAGCATCTTCAACAGATGGGCATAGGACCGAGGCCTACTTGATTTATCATCGGTAAACATTGAGGGGGGGTGTTAGTATATGATCAATGTCTACCCCTCATGATTGTATGCACATTTTGTAAGGCCCCCTTTATGAGGAGAAGCCAAGCATGCATTACCCAATTGATGGGAATCCCAACTTGAATGTTGGATGAAGGTCATATTGGACCATGTAAGATATTATAAGGAAAGGGAGTTATCAGGGTCCCCAATTGTGGGGTCCAGGGCAGCGGTGAGCAGCCCCGGCTGGGGGGTCCAAGGGGGCCAGCGGGCCCCCTGGCTGGGGGGTCCCAGGGGGCCAGCGGGCCCCCTGGTGGGGACCGGGGGCAGCGCCCCCGGCGCGATGGTAAAGGGAATATTCCATGGAATATTCCCTGTCGGAGTCAGAAATCATTTATATTTGTTAGGTCGGTTCAACTAGTCTAAGCCGTGTATGGCAATTACGCGGGCGGTGGCCGCCCACGCTCTACCGCCCATGTATAGCCGTCCATGGCAGGCCACCCATGATCCTATATATACATGACTTCTGCACTACCTAAGACACTGAGTTGAGCCAGCATACCTCTACCTTGTATCTCCCTATCTAGAGTTGTCTAGATCACCATTTAAGCTCTACCTTGAGAGCGCACGGGTGGACAACGCCATCATCTTTGTACTTGCTGCTAGTAGAAAATTGTTGAGATTCTCCTATATCTGTTATCTTCTCTGCTATTGCTCCTGTGTTATATTGCGTAACTATTGTCTTACAGATTTACTATATGGGCTATATGAGGCGGAGCTATGCATTAGTGGAGCTAGTTGTATTTCTTGATAGGTGTATAGGAACCAAACATGGGAAGATTTATATAAAATGATTATTGAAAATAAAATGAGCCGATAGGAAAGATTGTTGTTGGAGAGTCTAAGTAACTTCTATATGTGTAATTTGCTTATTTTTTAAGGTAGGATGCTCATCAAACAGGATTTCCGATCATGACTAAGGTACTTTAAAATCATCTTTATTATTCTTAGAACTTGCATTTTCATATAAAAATTATGTTTTAATCTTTGAAAAGAAAAACATAAAAATTAAAAAGAGTTATGTTATAGATCAATAAAAATGTAAAAACTTATGATGTGTAGGTTTAGTGGGGATGGATGTCGGGATGAAGTCTATCGAGGATTGAGTACCAAGATTTTTCAAAATTTATTTCTTTGCTTTTTTATAACCAAGAATTGATGTGTTAACTGCAAGAAGAAGAAAAAAAAATTATTTCTATAGTATTTGATTGAATTTATTAATTGTATGATGAGAAAGATTTCATTTGTACTTTTTAGATTGCTTGGATCAAGGAAAACTCTAGAAAACTATGAAATTATCTTGCATAAACATTCCATTCCTCTAATCCTCATTTAACCCTCAAAAATCCCATTTGAATTACCAAAGGAAGCCCAAATACCCATGTATATGTTCTTAGTATATGATCAATGTCTACCCCTCATAATTGTATGCACATTTTGTAAGGCCCCCGTTATTGGGGGGGTCCGAGGAAAGGGAATATTCCATAGAATATTCCCTGTCGAAGTCAGAAATCATTTATATTTGTTAGGTCGATTCAACCGGTCTAAGCCATGTATGACAATTACGCGGGCAGTGGCCGCCAACGCTCTACTGCCCATGTATAGCCGTCCACGCAAGGCCACCCATGATCCTATATATACATGAGTTCTGCACTACCTGAGACATCACGTTGAGCCAGCGTACCTCTAGCTTGTATCTCCCTATCTAGGGTTGTCTAGATCACCATTTAAGCTCTACCTTGAGAGCACACGGGTGGACAACACCATCATCTTTGTACTTGTTGTTAGTAGAAAATTGTTGAGATTCTCCTATATCTATTATCTTCTCTACTACTGCTCCTGTGTTATATTGTGTAACTATTGTCTTACATATATAACCCTTATTAACGAAGAAACCTTAGGAGTTGTTTCGTTTAGTACCCTAATTAATCGATAGCCTAAAACCCATTGTAAACAATATAATTGATGCTTCAAAACTAAACTCCTAACCCTAGAAACCCTAAAATCTAACACTAAAAAAAACAACTTTTATCCCTAGTAAATTTACCTTGAACCCTTAGAAACCTAGTTCTCTTAACGCTTACGGTGTATATTTCAATCCTATACCCGAAAATCAACTTTTATCCCTAGGAAATTTACGTTGAATCCTTAGAAACCTAGGGATTTATATCTTAGCCATAAGAAACCCTAAGATTCACCAAATAAAAACCCTAGTTAGGAGCCTTAGAAACCTTAAATTCTCCCACCTTAAACCTTAATTTAAGTAGAAACCTTTGTGTTAACAATAGTGTGAAAAGGAATAAAGCCGTAGTCTTAAAATAAAAGAATAAGTGAAAATATAAAAATGAAAAATAAAAATAAAAAATGAAAATGAAAAGAGAACATTAAAAACCAATAATAGAAAAGAAAGAAAAGGATTATTCAAAAATAGAAAAGAAGAAAAAGAAGAAACTTAATTAGAAAGGGAAGAAGCGAAGATTCTAATTTTTCTAAAAAGGGAGCTTCACAGAACCTATTTACCATAGATGCATTAACTATCAAATTAGATATCTACAAAAGGATTTCTGATATATTCAAACAGAGAAGGAGAAATGGAGAAGAGATCGATGCGCAATTCTTTGAAAATTCTTTCTATTCAACTCATCATACATATGATGGATGATACATACAATAATCATGATCTATTCCTTTCTATCTCATCTATACTTTGTTTCTCATACTTTTTAAGACCATATACATGTGTGTATAAATATATATATATATATATATATATATATATATATATATATATATATATATATATATATATGAGTATTGATACGTCATTATATATATTTTGAAGTATTTACAAAACTAATGTACATATGTTTGTAGACCTTTTTCTTTTTGAATCTCCACTTTACTTCATGATCTTAGACTTCAATCTTTCCCTCATGTCTTCACTCCTAAGCTTCATATAATCACCAATTGCTGATTGTCTTTCTCCAAAAACTCCCCCTCAATCATCAATTGTGATTACCTGCATCTTCTTTATTCCTTCCATATCTTTAAACCTCTCCAACTTTGGTCCATCGAAACTCTTTGTCATCATATCTGCAAGTTGATCTTTTGTAAGAGTAGTATCACTCCTATTTCTTTATCAACAACATTCTCTCTGAAAAAATGATTTTGAATCTCAATATGTTTAGTCCTAGCATGAAATACAAGATTAGCTGCCAAATATAAAGAACTCATATTATCTCCACAAATGATAGGAGTACTCTAAATGAAATCAAAACTCTTCATAAGAGTTTTTAGCCATATGACTTCCTTTGCAGCTTCTACCATGCCTTTGTATTCTGCTTCTGTAGATGATAAAGCAAATGTATGTTGCTTCTTAGAGCACAATGAAATTAACTTATCTCCCACATAACACAAATATCCATGTGTTGATTTTCTATCATCAAGGTTACTTGCCCAATCTGCATCACTATATATCTTGATTCTTGTATCTCAAGTAAACCCATAATACAAACCTTCTTTAAGTGTTCCCTTGATGTATCTAAGCACTCTTTGTCCTACAATCAATTATTCCTTTCTAGGACAATGCATGAGTCAAGATAAAACTCCAATTGCATATGATAAGTCAGACCTTATTAATGTAGCATAAAGCAAGCTACCCACCAAACTCTCATAAAGCTTCATATGTTTGAATTCTTCTCCTCCATATCTACTCAATCTATGATTCACTTCCATTGGGGTTGGTGCTATCCTACAATCTTCCATTTTAAATTTAGTTAGCAAATTCTTCAAATACCTTTCTTGAGTTACATATACTCCATGTTGAGTATATGAAATCTCCATTCCCAAGAAATATGATAAATTTCCCAAGTCACTGATCTTGAATTCTTTTTCCATCTGCTTCTTAATCATTTGTATGTCTTTTTCATCAATTCCTGTAAGTATTTTGTCATCAACATAAATACAAACATAAATAAATCCATCCTCACTTGCTTTCACTAGAAAGCTACTATCTACCTTTGATGCTTGAAACCCAAATTCCTTCAAGAGCTTTACGAGCCTATAATTCCATGCCTTTGGGGCCTATTTCAAACCATACAAAGCTCTCTTGAGCTTACACACATGATCTGGATACATGTGATCTTTAAAACCATCTGCTTGTTCCATGTAAACTTCATCTGAAATATAACCATTCAAAAATGCATTCTTCACATCTAATTGAGATAATTTCCAACCTTTGCAAGTAGTGATAGCTACGAGAGTCCTTATGGTTGTCATCTCTACAACATGACTATAAGTTTCATCATAGTCCACACCATATGTCTGTGCATATCCTTTTACAACAAGCCTAGTTTTGTACCTAGATACACTTCCATCTGCAAACCTTTTTGTTTTGTAGACCCATTTACATCCAATGATTTTTGACTATTTTGTTTAGGAACCAAATCACATGTCTCATTCTCCATCAATGCATCATATTCTTCCTGCATAGCTTTTTCCCAATTCTCATTTCCTTTGGCTTCATTATATGTGGATGGATCTTCATCTCCTTTTATCATATAAGCATGATCTTTAGTAGCCAAGAATGAAGTATCATAGCTATACCTTGTAGGTTGCCATTTGTGCCTTGATGACCTTCTGAGTTCTCCACTTCTTGAAGTTTCTGGTTCATCATATTCCGGATCAAACCTTGGCCTTTCTTCTACTTCAACTTGTCCTTCATTACTCTCTTCTTCATCACATATTTGAACCTTTGATTTACCTTTCTTCTGAACCAATGTTTCTTCATCATCTGCATGAATATTAAGTGTACCTACATACCAAGTACCTTGCTCATCAAATGTAACATCCTTAGACACAAGGAAGTGCTTTGCGGCTGGACTCCACAATCTATAACCCATCTACTTATCGTCATAGCCAATGAACACATATTGTTTGGCTTTAGGTTCTAATTTATGCCTCAACTCAGATGGCACAAATGCATAAGCCAAGCATCCAAACACTTTGTAATGATCCAAGGTAGGTCTCTTACCCCACCAACTCATACCCTACAAAGCTTTACATGGTAGCCTATTGACCAAGTATGTAGTTGTATTTACAGCCTCATCCCATAAATATTTGGGACAACTTTTCTCATTCATCATTGATCTTGCAAACTCAACAAGAGTTCTATTTGTCCATTCTGCTACACAATTTTGTTGAGGAGAGTACCTGCAAGTAGCTTCTCTCTTTACACCTACATTCCAAAAATAATAACTGAATTCATTTGAAAAATACTCTCCCCCTCCATCTGATCTTAACATCTTCAATTTTTGTCCTCTAATTCTTTCTTCATATGCATGATAGTGTTTGGATGTATTAAACACTTCTGACTTGTCTTTGATCACATAAATAATGGTCCGTGTGGTAGCATCATCAACATTTATGACATAATATCTTGATCCATTTATACTAAAGTCCTTCAAAGGACCGCACACATCTGTATGTACTAGTTTAAGTCTTTTTGAATACATAAAACCATGCTTATTATATGATTGTTTATGAGCCTTACCTAACTAACATGCTTCACATCTCTATGTCATGTGTTGACCTTCAACATTAGGTAATCCAAGTACTGAACCATTATTAACCATCTCTTTATACCTCTTTCATTGAAGTGTCCAAGCCTTTTATGCCAAAGATCCAATTCAGACACCTTTTCCTCTCCATATGTAAACACACCATGTCCAACAATACCTTCTATCCTTAATGTGAAGAGCCTTCCTTCCTTCTTTCTTGTAACAATTTGCTTATACCCTTGACTAGGGTCTTCAACATAAACTCCATCATTAGTAAATGTTACCTAATACCCGTTTTCCATAATATGTCCTACACTAATCAAATTCTTTTGAATTGTAGGAACATACAAAACTTTACTCAAGAGAGTACTTCCATCTTTGGCTTTAACTAAACCTATTGACTTCACTTTGTGCTTTGTATTATCCCCTGTTTGAAGTGTGTGATTGATTGCCTTATGATCCAGATGAGTCATCAAAGCAATGTTTCCACTCAGAT
>CM035414.1:60949532-61039532 GCA_020310875.1 Ceratopteris richardii
TAGGGTTTTAAGATTAGGGTTTTAGGTTTTTTTAGGTGTTTAAGTATTTAGGGTTTAGGGTTTTAGGTTTAAGTCTTTAAGAGTAAGATTTTTAGGTTTAATAAAAAAACAAATGATCTAAAATGTCCATATTGTAGCAGATGGCTTCTTTGTATCCAGAGAAGAGAATGGAGTGTGTTGCACTCAGTGCAAGTATGAAATTTATCGGAAACGATGGATTTGTACTACACATATTAGAGAGTATGGATCCTTTGATAGGAATCGACTAGAAAACCTACACTACTATTCGCATGCTCCCCCAGGTCAGTAGATGGACCCAAACGACATTGCACCGGTAACCTCTTCTGGACAAAAGAGAACAGACTTAGACGTACAAGCAATTACTAATAGTATTACAGAGAATGAACATATGGAAGAGATGCTCAAAGCATTTTATGAGATGGACGAAGATCATGATGGTGGTGAAGATGTCGAGAGTTTCATGGACACAATAGAATTTCCACGATCAGAAGTCGATGAAGAATATGAAAACATGTGAAGACTACCTTGTTTACCACTTTACAATGGAGCAAAGATATATGTACTATGTGCGTCAATCGCGATGCTCAATCTGCAATCCATTTATGGATGGTCAAATAGTAGTGTCTCTGAATAGTAGTGTCTCAAAATAACTTTATTTACTAATATCGTTTTAATTGCTTATTGCAGGCTTCTTAAAGATCAATTTTTGCCAGAGGGCAATGACATGCCTCCAACACGTGGAGATGCAAAAAAACGTTTACAGTCCATTGGAATGGATTATACTAAAATTCATGTTTGTCCGAATGATTGCATTCTCTTTCGGAATGAATATGAGCATCTCCATGTATGTCCAAAGTGTGGAGCAAATAGATTTAGAGAAGACCTTGTAGGCGAAGCAATCCCCGCAAAGGTTCTTCCCCACTTTCCTATCATTCCACGAATTAAGGACATGTTTAGATGCAAATCTATAGCTGAGTTAATGTCATGGCATACAAAGAGTAGGTCTATAGATGGTGTAATGCACTACAACATATGAGGGGCATACCGACGTTGCCCATACTGACGGTCACCCCTCGGCATCGCTATGACCATTGAAAATGCTTGAAAAACCACAGATGCAATACTGACGGTCATTTAATCGTCGGTATACACGGCATCGGTATGAGTGCCGGTATAGGCGTTGGTACTTTATTGTAAGTTACCGATGCTTATACTGACGCTTATATCGAGGCTTATACCGATGCTCATACCGACGCTTATACCAAGGCAACTTTTAACCTGGCTCGAGAACAAAAATTCGACATCTGCTTGCATTTTTAACCAAATTTTACTACTGTGGAGTTTGCGCACGCGAACTACATTCCGAACCTACCATGTACACACATCTCTTTCTTTCTCTCTCTTTCTCTCTCTTTCTCTCTCTCTCTCTCTCTCTCTCTCTCTCTCTCTCTCTCTCTCTCTCTCTTTCTGTACATCTCTGTTTCTCTAGATCTGAAATTTTGGTAAGAATTGCACATACTGTAGCACCCTTTCTCTTTCTTTGTGTTTTCCCTTTTCTAATTTCTCTTCTCTTTCGTTTTGCAGGAGCTTTTTGGCATCAAATGTTTGGAATTCGACGAAGGGCAACATTAAGTGGACCTTGATGACAACACTCCAAACAATTACATCGATGTAAGTGATTGTTTTGTTTTCGATTGATATAGAGTGAGATAGAGAGAGAGAGAGAGATGAAAGAAAGAGAGAGATCTAGAGAAACATAAAGAGAGAGAGAGAGAGGGAGAGAGAGAGAGAGAGGCAGAGAGAAAGAAAGAGAGAGAGATGAAAGAGAAAGATAGAGAGAGAGTGAAAGAGAGAGAGAGAGATGAAATAGAAAGAGAATGAGATAGAGAGAGAGATGCATACATACATACATACACATATGCATACACATACTCACATACATATTACATACACACATGCATATTACATATACACTCATACATATTACATACACACATGCATATACATACATATACATATTACATACTCACATGCATACACACATATACATACATACATGCATATTACATACAAACATGCATATTACATACACACATGCATATTAGATACACACATGCATATACATACACACACATATTCATTCCCATACTCACATACATACATACATGTATACACACATATACATACACATGTGTGCACACACACATGTATACATACACACATGCATATGCATACATACATACACACATATTTGCATGTACACACACATACATACATACACACATGCATATTACATACACACTCACATATGTATACACACACATATGTGCATACACACATGCATATGCATACATACATACACACACATATGCATGTACACACACACATACATACATACGCACATGCATATTACATACACACACACATATATATACACACTCACATATGTATACACACTCACATATGTTTACACAGATGCATACATGCACATACACATACACACACATCACATATACATACACACATATACATGTTTTAGGGTTAGGGTTTTAGGCTTAGGGTTTATGAATTTCTCTTTTCTTTTGTTGTGCAGGAGCTTTTTTGCATCATTTCTTTGGAATTCGAGGAAGGAAAACATTAAGTGGACTTTGACGACAACGCTCCAAACAATTACATCGATGTAAGTGGTTTGTTTTGTTTTTGATTGATATAGAGTGAGATAGAGAGAGAGAGAGATGAAAGAAAGAGAGAGATACATACGCACATATTTCCATGTACACACACATACATACATGCATACACACATGCATACACACACACACATATAAATACACACTCACATATGTATACACACATATGTGCATACACATGCATATGCATACATACATACACACATATGCATGTACACACACACATACATACATACACACATGCATATTACATACACACTCACATATGTATACAAACACATATGTGTATACACACATGCATATGCATACATACATACACACATATGCATGTACACACACACATACATACATACACACATGCATATTACATACACATGCACATATTAATACACACTCACATATGTATACTCACTCACATATCTATACACACACATGCATACATGCACATACACATACACACACATCACATATACATACACATATACACACATATACATGTTTTAGGGTTAGGGTTTTAGGATTAGGGTTTTTGAATTTCTCTTTTCTTTTGTTTTGCAGGAGATTTTTGGCATTGATTCTTTGGAATTTGACAAGAGACGATGTCAATTGGGCTTTGATGAGAGCGTTCAAAAGAATTACATCAATGTAAGTGATTGTTTTGTTATTTATTATAAATAGAGATAGAGAGAGAGAGAATAAGAGAGAGAGAGAAAGAGGGAGAGAGAGAGAGATGAAAGAGAGAGAGAGATATAAAGAGAGAGATATAGATAGAGAGAAAGAGAGAGACATAGAGATACATACACACAGATGCATACATATTACATACACATATGCATATGCAAAGAGAGAGACATAGAGATACATACACAGAGATGCATACATATTACATACACATATGCATATACATATGCATACATACACACACACATATACATGCACACACGTGTCCACACACATGCATACATGCACATACACATACACACACATCACATATACATCCACACAAACACACATATACATGTTTTAGGGTTAGGGTTTTAGGATTAGGGTTTTTTACTTTTACACATATACACACATAATACATACACACATGCACACATATACACATGCATACACACATACACATACACATACACATACACATACACATACACATACACATACACATACACATACACATACACATACACATACACATACACGTACACATACACATACAAATACACATACACATACACATACACATAAACATACACATACACATACACATACACATACACATACACATACACATACACATACACATACGCATACACATACACATACACATACACATACACATACACATACACATACACATACACATACACATACACATACATACACACACATGCATACATACATACAGACACACATACATACATACATACATACATACATACACACATACACATAGAGAGAGAGAGAGAGTCACATGCACACACATGCATACATACACACACGTGACATATACATACACACATATGCATGTTTTAGGGTTAGGGTTAGGGTTTTTGGCTTTTACATATATACACACATACACACACACATATACATGCACACACGTGTACACACACATGCATACATGCACATACACATACACACACATCACATATACATCCACACAAACACACATATACATGTTTTAGGGTTAGGGTTTTAGGATTAGGGCTTTTTACTTTTACACATATACACACATAATACATACACACATGCACACATATACACATGCATACACACATACACATACACATACACATACACATACACATACACATACACATACACATACACATACACATACACATACACATACACATACACACACATACACATACACATACACATACACATACACATACACATACACATACACATACACATACACATACACATACACATACACATATGCATACACATACACATACATACACACACATGCATACATACATACAGACACACATACATACATACATACATACATACATACACACATACACATAGAGAGAGAGAGAGTTACACGCACACACATGCATACATACACACACGTGACATATACATACACACATATGCATGTTTTAGGGTTAGCATTAGGGTTTTTGGCTTTTACATATATACACACAGGCATACACACATATACAGATATGAACACATAATACATATGCACATACACATATATATACATGTGCATACACACATACACACACATACATGTTTTAGGTCTAGGTCTTCAGAATTAGGGTTTTAGGATTTTTACATAGATACACATATGCATACACACACATACACATATATATATTCACCTACACATATACATATAGAAGCATACACACATACACCTGTTTTAGGTTTAGGTCTTTAGGATTAGGGTTTTATGGTTTTTACACATGCAGATAAATATTTACACATATAAAAATATACACACATAATACATGTACACATACACATGTATATACATAGGCAGACACACATATACATGTGTTCTAGTTGTTTTTTATAAGTATCATGTCTATGTGTCCCATTTCTTTGTACACGATTTATGATTCATTTTGCTCACATCTTTTGTATTTGACAATATGTTTTACTTTATCAAATCATTTTTTTGTTGCTTGTCATACATGTCACATGTAGTTGGGTTTTTCTTGGGCAAAGTGGATTGTCTTTTGCTACACAACAGCATGGGAATGTTGCTGTAGGAAGAGAAAACACACTCTGCCCAAAAAAAATTTGCAGATATTGTCGTCGGTATAGGCGACGATATAAGCGTCGTATCCCCAGGCACATATCGATGCTTATACTGACTATTTTGCCCAGGGGCATACCATGGCTTATACCATCGCTTATACCGTCACTTATACCGATGCATATACCAACGCTTATACGGACGCTTATACCGACGCATATACCGATACTTATACCGACGCTTTGGTTCTGATGCCTACACAGACCCTTACATCGACGTCGGGGCAAAATCACGCACGTTCATTTTCCTCGATAGAAGCCTCGGTATACGCCTGATATGTTGTAGTGATGCGAGTGGCTGCTAACTCTGATGCTTGGAAGCACATAGATAGTAAGTGGCCAGAGTTTGCTAGTGAGCCTTGGTCCATACGTCTAGACCTAGCTATGAATGGAGTGAATCCATTTGGTTTATGCAGTTCTTCATGGAGCACATGGCCCGTATGTTTGGTGAATTATATCATCCCACCATGGCTGGCCACAAAGAAAGGTCATTTATTATTAGCTCTTCTTGTATTAGGTAAGTATAAGGTAAAAAACATGGATGTATATATTGCACCACTTGTGGAAGATCTGCGCATTTTATGGGATGGGATTACTATGTGTGACATGTCTCAACCTATAAGAAAACAAGATGTCCGAGTGCAAGGCATACTTATGTGGACGATGCATGACTGGCCTGGTTATGGTGAATGTTCAGGTTTATCAATTTTGAGTTATCATGCTTGTCCCTTATGTGGACCACGACTCGAAGCACGCTATTCCAAAGCACTACATAAAACTATCTATGAAGGACACCATAGATATTTGCCTGATGGACATGTTTTTCGTGAAGGACAAATTGGTCGACAAGCGCAACGCCAAATGAAAGCTAGCAGTTGGAAACAACTCTGGGATTCAGAAAATCCAGTCACTGGCATGAAGCGGTTGTCTATTTTTCATGAACTCCCTTATTGGAGTGAATTGTTGATCAATCATTTGGTAGACCCGATGTACATTTTTAAGAATGTGGGAGAGATTCTTTGGAAAATTTTGATCAGAAAGAAATAAAGCAAAGCACAAAGGGAGGACTTAGAAGAGCAAGGTCGTATGCAAGAGTTGTGGGAAATTACTAAGCCCAAGGGAACAGTATCATTACCAAGAGCTCTTTGCATGCTTCGTAGGATGGAAGAGCAACAAGTGAAGAAAACAATTTCAGAGTTTCGACACCTACTGGATGCATGAGGTGTCTAAAGACTGCTTTCACACGAAACGACAATCTTGGAGGGCTCAAGTCTCATGATTTGCACAAGTTTTTATAGTTTGTGCTCCCTGTCGCCCTAAATGATTGTCTTTTGGAGGATGTATAAAGAACCATTTATAAAATTAGTTCTTTACTACGGTGGATCTCTTCTAAAGAGATAAATAAAGATAGCATAGAGAGTGCGAAACTCAATGCTATCGAGGCTGTTTGTATGGTAGAGAAATACTTTCCCACAAGTATTCTCACTATTCAACTTCATTTACTGGTTTATGTGGTAGATGAAGTTGCAATAGCAGGAACTGTCCATAGTCCATGGATGTATTTCTTAGAGCACTTTATGAAGACATTAAAAGGGTTTGTTCAATAGAGAGCATGTCCAGAAGGTAGCATGGTAGATGGATGGCTTCTACAAGAGTCTCTTGCATTCATGTAGAGGAGGTACTGGGGTATCTGCTTTTAACAAAGGTAGAGAATGAAGATTAAACACGTCCAGTACGTCACCTACTTCAAGTGGGGTTCTCTTTAGGGAAGTATACCCTTTAACATTTCTCTGAGCAGGCAGACAACAAGAATTGTACAGAATGGTAAATGCTTCAGAAAATATGGACAACAAATGACGAAGGAAGACCAATCACTGAGATGATTACAAGGTTGGTCAGATGCTCAAAAGTGCAGGCTTAGAAGGCTAACATGCCATCCTAGAAATAAATAAGCTCAATGCACAGAATCTTCTCATCAGCTTAAGGGCTAATTACATGCAGTCTAACTCAGGACAATACAACAGTAGAATTTCTCAAGAGAATAGGGATTAATCAACACACTGACTCACAGAAAGGAAGATAAATCCAAGCTACTCTCTTACACTATAGTGCTCATAGCCCTCCACTGAGAAGCCTACCCTCTGTACACACACTACAGAGTAGCTCCTACAATAGGCTTGAAACCACCAAGTGCAAGTGAGGACTTCTGCACGTTTACACAAACCTCTGTACCTCTAAAACTGTTGTCCCCCAATGAGCAAAAATCCATTGTTTTTATAGGCCCCAATAGGCCAAGAGGGCCTTGCCGAATCCTCACGTCCACTGATCACACGTCGGTTAATCACCCAAAATTGGGGGTTAGGTCAAATATTCCACTTGATTTGAATTAGATCCACAAAAATAGGTAGTCGCCGTGAATGGTTGCTGGCAATTCCACTTTCACTTTTAACAATTACCTTTTTATCTTTTCACTTGCCATCTGAGCCCCTTTAATTATGCAGTTCAGGAGATTGGGATGACAGGTGGGGTAGCATCACTACTAGTAAGCCCATGTACTTCTTCATTTACCATAGTCTCCTGCAGCATGGTGGAAGTTCACGCCCTTGGCCTTTCCAGTCAACTTCTCCTGCTATATCACTAACATGTCTTCAATATTGTGTCGGCCAAAAGATCATCCTTCTTGAAGATGCCAACAAGAGTTATGTCACTCCACACAAGGAGGTTCACCCGATCCTCCTTGGAACCTTTGATTGGCCTCTCTGAGTCCCGAATCAACTCAATTCGTGTGTATACTGACCATCCAGTCATGTAAATCAAATGCTTTGCCCCAACAATTGCTTTATTGATATCCTCCCATCATCACCGAGATATGCGTGGGTGCGTGTGTGTATGGGTGTGTGTGTGTATGTGGGTGCGTGTGTATGTGTGAGAGGGTGTGTGGAAGTATATGCGTGAGAGTGCATGTGTGTGTATATGGGTGTGTGAGTGAGCCGGTGTGTGAGTGTGTTTGAGGGTGTGTGTGGAAGGGTGTGTGTGTGTGAGAATGTGTGAGTTGTGTGTGTGTTTTGAGGGTGTGTGTGGAAGTGTGTGTGTGAGTGTTTGTGTGTGTGAGTGTGTGCATGTATGGGGGTGTGAGTGTGTGGATACGGGTGTGTGTGTGGCTGGGTGCATGTGTGGGGATGTGTGTAAGTGTGGGTGCGTGAGGGGGCAGGGATGGCCGCGGGGAGGTGAGAAGGGGGGGGGGGGCTTGAGGGATGAGGCGGGGTGGGGCGGAGTGGGGCGGGGAGGGTAGCGGAGTGGCGGGGGAGGAGGGCCGCGGGGGCGGGGGGAGGAGAGCGGGGCGGGATGCGGGATGCGGGGCGGCGGGATGCGGGATGGCGGAGGAGGAGGCTAGGCGGGGGCGGGGGAAGGATGGCAGCGGGGGGCGGGGGCGGAGGGCCGTGGGGGCGGGGGGAGGAGAGCGGGGCGGGATGCGGGATGCGGGAAGCGGGGCGGAGGGGGCTAGCTGGGGATGGCGGAGAGCGGGGCGGAGGGGGCTAGGTGGGGATGGCGGAGAGCGGGGCGGAGGGGGCTAGGTGGGGATGGCGGAGAGCGGGGCGAAGGGGGCTAGGTGGGGATGGCGGAGAGCGGGGCGGAGGGGGCTAGGTGGGGCGGAGGGGGCTAGGCGGGGTCGCGGGCTGCGGGGTGCGGGATGGCGGAGAGCAGGGCGGAGGGGCTAGGTGGGGATGGCGGAGAGCGGGGCGGAGGGGGCTAGGTGGGGATGGCGGAGAGCGGGGCGGAGGGGGCTAGGTGGGGCGGAGGGGGCTAGGCGGGGTCGCGGGCTGCAGGGGTGCGGGATGGCAGAGAGCGGGGTGGAGGGGCTAGGTGGGGATGGCGGAGAGCGGGGCGGAGGGGGCTAGGTGGGGATGGCGGAGAGCGGGGCGGAGGGGGCTAGGTGGGGCGGAGGGGGCTAGGCGGGGTCGCGGGCTGCGGGGGTGCGGGATGGCGGGGGAGGAGGGCCGTGGGGGGGAGGATGGCAGGGGGGGTGGGGGAGGAGGGCCGCGGGGCGGGGGGAGGATGGCAGCGGGGGGTGGGGAAGGAGAGAGAAGAAGGGGGGGAAGAGAGAGAGAGAGAGAGAGAGAGAGAGAGAGAGAGAGAGAAAGAGAGAGAGAGAGAGAGAGAGAGAGAGAAAGAGAGAGAGAGAGAGTTGTAATGCCTCATTCATATGACTAAATGATGCTCCATCAGTATGACAGAACAAACAGCACCAAAAACACCAAAATTAAGACGAGATGTATTCTCGAAAGCCACACAAAAAGGGCCAGAAATCTCTTCAATCTGCTGGTCTTCTGTGACTGAACAATACATAGCGTCTGATGTTGATTCATTTCACTCGCCATTTCTCTTTTTGCAGAGAAAAGAACACCTGAATGGAACGCCTGATCAACCTATAAATCATCCAGATCAATTGTATCGTCTCTTATCTGAATATACTTGAAAAGCTGACGTGGCTCTGAAGGAAAGTCCGCTTGGCCAAAAGATCACCCCTTGAGGAAGGGAAAGAGAGGGAAGAGAGGGATCTACAGACCCCCACATCAAGATTTTGCACCGTCCCGGTGCAACAACTCCTTCATTTGCTTATTCCTTCAAAATGACTACAGAAAATGAAAGAACTTTGGTATGTACAGTGAGTGAATTTCATCTACTTGCATCAATTCAAATAACTCGTCACCCTGGAGATGTTGACGAGGGGCATCCTTTTACCCTGCAGATCTTCCAGATGCACTGCACCATGTGGCAATACCTTGATAACCTTATATGGTCCTGTCCATTTGGGGGCCAATTTAGTTGGAATTGCCGGGACTTGATGCACTAAAACCATGGACCCTTCTTGAACTTCATTCGATCTCAGATACCTGTCATGCAACCGCTTGCGCTCTTCTTGTGTTACCAGAAGTTTCTGCATTGCCCCTTCTCTGTACTCTTCTAATGCCACCAATTTCTGAATGGGGGGTTGAATGCCAATGGTTTTGATTCCTATTTCCTTTCTGATAATGAACTCAAATGGTGCCAATGCCTCTTTTCCATAAACTAAGCAAAATGGGGTCATCAACCATGAAACCATCTATACTAGGTGATTGGACCAAGTGAGCAGAGTGTATAATCTTCAGTAAGTCACTTCTTATTTTTGAATCCATCCTTATAAGTTCATATAGACTAACCTTGTGATGAATACCTTTCAAGATCTGTTCAATGTTTACCTCCTGAGTGTTTTCTTGCAGACTTGTTGGTTGGCCCTTTAGGGAAGTAGTCATCTTATTATAAGCTCCTTCAATTTGTGCTTGGTCCTTCCATCCAGACTCCTTTTCTTCCTCTTTATCCTGAAATCCTTGTTGTTCATCTCTCTGGGTTGCAGCTACTTGCCTAGCTCTAGTCATCATGGGCATTGCAGAGGATGAAACATCATAAGTCTGAGTGGTTTTTCCTTCTTCATGTGGAGAGACGGCAATCATATGAATTGGAGCAGGACGACCTCTTGGGCAATCTTTGGTATAATGATCCTTGGCCTCTGGACAATGTTGACAAGGAGGTGCATCTTCTAGGAGCGAACACCTATTTTGCATGTGGCCGTACTCACCACAACGATAGCACATCAAAGGTCTATTATATCTAGGCTTTGCAGGCCTATTCTCCTCTCTATTAGATGTATTTGAAGTACTAGCATAGTATGAATCCAAAGTTTGAGGGTTACCTCTTTGGTGTGTACCCTTAAGGTAGTAGCAATCTCTGGCTTCATGACCATCTTTTCCACAAAATTGACAGCTTACCTTAATAGGGCAATTAGCATTGGAATGTCCATTGTTGTTACAGATTGTACACCAAATTTGTCTCCTTATATCCTGAGTGGTCTTCAAATCTTCTAACTCTCGGCGAAGTTGAGCTACTTCAACATCAGTGCGATGCAGTGGTGGCAAGACCTTCTCTTCTTGTTGATTTTGTTGCATCTTCAATGCTTCCAGTTCCCTCCTTAGTTCCTCAATAGGATCCAGATCTACAACATACTTTTGTTGTGTATCCCCTTCAAAATGTTGCCTTGCTTCTTCAATGCGTGATGCCGCTGCAACAAAATCATTGAGGGTCGCATCCAATCTAAGAGATTCCGAAGCTTCTGCTGAGAGGACCTAGGCAGAGCCTTTTCGATCCACTTTTTAACCAAAAAGTCACCTGGAGCATGTGGCAGACGTGCAACAAGTGCTTTTGTTCTAGTGTGAAGTTCATGAAAGGATTCACCTGGTCTTAGCTTCAAATTCTCTAGCTGATCTACAGCTCTTTCCGAGGAATCACTTGGTCGGAATGTCTGTGAGAACGCCGCCTTCAAAGCCTTCCATGTAGTGAAATGGCCATCTGCATATTGACTAGACCATTTATCTGCAAGACCCTCCAATGTGGATGGAAAAAGTGCTAACATTGCATCTTCTCTATTCTGCAGACCTCGCCCACGACATAAAGAGATGAATCTCCTCACATGATCATCAGCATCCTCATAAGCATGTCCCTTGAAGGTAGGGAATTTGATGTTTAATCTGGAGAGCAAATGAGAGAGATCCTCCATTTGTACTGGTGTTTCTTCGGACGTATCTGAGGAGAAGTCTAGAGTTCTCCTATACCCCTCTTTTGACAATGGTGTCGCACCCAAATCAATAGATAAATTTAGGGAGGACAGAGGGGAGGTAGACTCACAAGCCGTGGCTATTGCTAACTTGTTAAGACTCCTCCAAACACGAAGAGACTCCTTATCTACTCGTGTATGGGTCATGTACCTACTCGCAAATGTAATAGGGCAAAACACCTCTCACAGAAATGCAAAGGTCCCACCGTGCGTGCCAAACTGTAGAGGAGGTACTGGGGTATCTGCTTTTAACAAAGGTAGAGAATGAAGATTAAACACGTCCAGTACGTCACCTACTTCAAGGGGGGTTCTCTTTAGGGAAGTATACCCTTTAACATTTCTGTGAGCAGGCAGACAACAAGAATTGTAAAGAATGGTAAATGCTTCAGAAAATATGGACAACAAATGACCAAGGAAGACCAATCACTTCTTGATTTGACTCAGATGATTACAAGGTTGGTCAGATGCTCAAAAGTGCAGGCTTAGAAGGCTAACATGCCATCCTAGAAATAAATAAGCTCAATGCACAGAATCTTCTCATCAGCTTAAGGGCTAATTACATGCAGTCTAACTCAGGACAATACAACAGTAGAATTTCTCAAGAGAATAGGGATTAATCAACACACTGACTCACAGAAAGGAAGATAAATCCAAGCTACTCTCTTACACTATAGTGCTCATAGCCCTCCACTGAGAAGCCTACCTTCTGTATACACACTACAGAGTAGCTCCTACAATAGGCTTGAAACCACCAAGTGCAAGTGAGGACTTCTGCACGTTTACACAAACCTCTGTACCTCTAAAATTGTTGTACCCCAATAAGCAAAAATCCATTGTTTTTATAGGCCCCAATAGGCCAAGAGGGCCTTGCCGAATCCTCACGTCCACTGATCACATGTCGGTTAATCACCCAAAATTGGGGGTTAGGTCAAATATTCCACTTGATTTGAATTAGATCCACAAAAATAGGTAGTCGCCGTGAATGGTTGCTGGCAATTCCACTTTCACTTTTAACAATTACCTTTTTATCTTTTCGCTTGCCATCTGAGCCCCTTTAATTATGCAGTTCGGGAGATTGGGATGATAGGTGGGGTAGCATCACTACTAGTAAGTCCATGTACTTCTTCATTTACCATAGTCTCCTGCAGCATGGTGGAAGTTCACGCCCTTGGCCTTTCCAGTCAACTTCTCCTGCTATATCACTAACATGTCTTCAATATTGTGTCGGCCAGAAGATCATCCTTCTTGAAGATGCCAACAAGAGTTATGTCACTCCACACAAGGAGGTTCACCCGATCCTCCTTGGAACCTTTGATTGGCCTCTCTAAGTCCCGAATCAACTCAATTCGTGTGTATACTTACCATCCAGTCATGTAAATCAAATGCTTTGCCCCAACAATTGCTTTATTGATATCCTCCCATCATCACCGAGATATGCGTGGGTGCGTGTGTGTATGGGTGTGTGTGTATGTGGGTGCGTGTGTATGTGTGAGAGGGTGTGTGGAAGTATATGTGTGAGAGTGCATGTGTGTGTATATGGGTGTGTGAGTGAGCCGGTGTGTGAGTGTGTTTGAGGGTGTGTGTGGAAGGGTGTGTGTGTGTGAGAATGTGTGAGTTGTGTGTGTGTTTTGAGGGTGTGTGTGGAAGTGTGTGTGTGAGTGTTTGTGTGTGTGAGTGTGTGCATGTATGGGGGTGTGAGTGTGTGGATACGGGTGTGTGTGTGGCTGGGTGAATGTGTGGGGATGTGTGTAAGTGTGGGTGCATGAGGGGGCAGGGATGGCCGCCGGGAGGTGAGAAGGGGGGGGGGGGGGGGGGGGGGGGGGGGGGGGGGGGGGGGGGGGGCTTGAGGGATGAGGCGGGGTGGGGCGGAGTGGGGCGGGGAGCGTAGCGGAGTCGTGGGGGAGGAGGGCCGCGGGGCGGGGGGAGGAGAGTGGGGCAGGATGCGGGATGCGGGGCGGCGGGATGCGGGATGGCGGAGGAGGAGGCTAGGCGGGGGCGGGGGAAGGATGGCAGCGGGGGGCGGGGGCGGAGGGCCGCGGGGGCGTGGGGAGGAGAGCGGGGCGGGATGCGGGATGCGGGAAGCGGGGAGGAGGGGGCTAGGTGGGGATGGCGGAGAGCGGGGCGGAGGGGGCTAGGTGGGGATGGCGGAGAGCGGGGCGGAGGGGGCTAGGTGGGGATGGCGGAGAGTGGGGCGAAGGGGGCTAGGTGGGGATGTCGGAGAGCGGGGCGGAGGGGGCTAGGTGGGGATGGCGGAGAGCGGGGCGGAGGGGGCTAGGTGGGGCGGAGGGGGCTAGGCGGGGTCGCGGGCTGCGGGGTGCGGGATGGGGGAGAGCGGGGCGGAGGGGCTAGGTGGGGATGGCGGAGAGCGGGGCGGAGGGGGCTAGGTGGGGATGGCGGAGAGCGGGGCGGAGGGGGCTAGGTGGGGCGGAGGGGGCTAGGCGGGGTTGCGGGCTGCGGGGGTGCGGGATGGCGGAGAGCGGGGCGGAGGGGCTAGGTGGGGATGGCGGAGAGCGGGGCGGAGGGGGCTAGGTGGGGATGGCGGAGAGCGGGGCGGAGGGGGCTAGGTGGGGCGGAGGGGGCTAGGCGGGGTCGCGGGCTGCGGGGGTGCGGGATGGCGGAGAGCGGGGCGGAGGGGGCTAGGTGGGGATGGCGGAGAGCGGGGCGGAGGGGGCTAGGTGGGGCGGAGGGGCTAGGCGTGGTCGCGGGCTGTGGGGGTGCGGGATGGCGGGGGAGGAGGGCCGCGGGGGGGGAGGATGGCAGCGGGGGGCGGGGGAGGAGGGCCGCGGGGCGGGGGGAGGATGGCAGCGGGAGGCGGGGAAGGAGAGAGAAGAAGGGGGGGAAGAGAGAGAGAGAGAGAGAGAGAGAGAGAGAGAGAGAGAGAGAGAGAGAGAGAGAGAGAGAGAGAGAGAGAGAGAGAGAGAGAGAGAGAGAGAGAGAGAGAGAGAGAGAGAGAGAGAGAGAGAGAGAGAGAGAGAGAGAGAGAGAGAGAGAGAGAGAGAGATGCTTCATTCGTATGACTAAATGATGCTCCATCAGTATGACAGAACAAACAGCACCAAAAACACCAAAATTAAGACGAGATGTATTCTCGAAAGCCACACAAAAAGGGCCAGAAATCTCTTCAATCTGTTGGTCTTCTGCGACTGAACAATACATAGCGTCTGATGTTGATTCATTTCACTCGCCATTTCTCTTTTCGCAGAGAAAAGAACACCTGAATGGAACGCCTGCTCAACCTATAAATCATCCAGATCAATTGTATCGTCTCTTATCTGAATATACTTGAAAAGCTGACATGGCTCTGAAGGAAAGTCCGCTTGGCCAAAAGATCACCCCTTGAGGAAGGGAAAGAGAGGGAAGAGAGGGATCTACAATTCATAACTGATTTTCTACGTATGTTGGATCCCAAAATGCCTCCCTTATGGAGCGATGATGAAGATGTTCGTCTCGTAGGCGATGAACCACAAGGTAAAGGATTGCAAAGAAAAATGGATGCAGCTTTCAGAGAGAAGGCAATGAAGTTTTGCATAGTTAACTCGGAGCCTACAGAAGTGGTTAGAAAGGTATGAGCTTGCCAAGGAAACCAACGCAAAGGAAAGAGCTCAGTTTCGAAAGAATCGTTCCACTCGATTTTTGCCTCTTCCAGAAAGTCTTCGACCTCTTCCGCCTTTTCCAGCGAGCAGATGGTTAGGTACAGCCGTTTCACAAGCAAAGGCAGTGGGTGAAGATATCTCTGAAGAAGAAGAGGAACTCGCAAAGGGATGTGATTGGGAGTATACTAAATACGGTGTACTATGGTCTCATGAACGACACTTTCGAATCGCATGAATCGATAGAAATAGGTCTACTTTTGATAGTGGGGTGATGGTGAACGTTTTGCAAAAAAGTAGAGTGAGTGCAAGAGATGATAATGCTCAAGAAGGCCAGCTAGATTATTATGGTGTGATTCAAGATATCTTGAAACTATCTTTTAGGAAGTTTGAATATTTTGTTTTTGATGTGAAATGGTTCAAAGTAGTCACCTCTTAAGGAAATGAAATAGTGAGGTGGGATAAAAGCGGTTTGCTTCAAGTAGACTCCACAAAATTATGGAGGGATGAAAGGGATACATTT
The DNA here is from genome assembly GCA_020310875.1 of Ceratopteris richardii. Lineage (NCBI taxonomy): Eukaryota > Viridiplantae > Streptophyta > Polypodiopsida > Polypodiales > Pteridaceae > Ceratopteris > Ceratopteris richardii. The sequence continues at coordinate 60,965,787 of CM035414.1, forward strand.
GTACTTCCCGAACATTGTGAGCAAGTTGTTTTTATACCAGATTCAAAAGAACCAGAGTGGCTTACAAGTCGCCCCACATAGTAGACAAATTTGTGAAAATATAGATGTACAAGATAGTCCATCTGTAGTGGACTCAGAGATCATTGTTCGAGAAGAAGAGATCATTGAAGAAGAGGTCATTGTTTGAGAAGAAGAGGTCATTGAAGAAGAGGTCATTGTTCGAGAAGATGAAGCAATAGACGATGATCAGGAAGTAACGAGCATAGCAAGCCATTTAGAAGCCATCAATATAGAGATAGATATTCTCGGTGCATCGGATCTTCAAGAGGATGCTAGATTAGAGGAGTTTTAAATAAAACACTTATACGTACTAATTTTTGTCTTTTTTTTTTTGCTATTTATTCTCTATATTACCTTTATTATCACATACTAATTATTTGAGTTCTTTTGTTCCAGAGCACGATGGGAGATAGTCCTCCAGTCACTCCTCATTACATGACAGAGGGGAAGTTCTTAGAGTTTATCTCTCAGGTACCTCCCATGTATATGGCCGTTGCATCACAGTATTGGATCGCTCGTGGTAGCAGTCCTCCCGGCCTCACTCCTTGTGGCCTCACTCCTGTCGGCCTTACTCCTGCTGGCCTCACTCGCGCCGGTGTCACGCCTGCCGGTGGTGCTACTCCTGCAGGAGGTATGTCTCCTAGCTTTGTGACTCCACCACAACCATCATTTCAGCCATCTCCTACTGGGTCTAGTAGTAGACATGTGCGTTTGACACCTCAGTGCGATACAGGTTATGGCCCGTCTCGTAGATCGAGGTCACGCTCTGGAGGAGGAGGTTCTAGGAGAGGATCTATAGGTAGGTCTAGAGGAGGCGGCTGTTGTGGAGGCAGTGCGATAGACGTTGTCTCGCCCGCTTCTACTCTTAGGACGAGTACCTCAGGTGTAGCTACACCACGCAGTACACCACGTGGAACACCACGTACACCTTGGGGTGCTCATGACCATGATGACTACAAGGTGTATAGTATCCGAGATGGAGCTCCGGTGATGGATGCGGCTGGCAAACCAATGCGTGCACGTATACGACAGCTTTGCTCGATAAAGTTTGGACACTCCATCATGCTAAAATGGAGTGAACAGGATAAAGATTGGAAGAATTATATCATACAAACGATTTATGAGGAGTTCCGACTAGAAAATGGACAATCTCTTGTCAGTTCAGAGTGGATTTTGCACAGCGCACGTGAGGTTATGTCCCATTGACGATCAGAGGCTCGTGATGCTTTCAGAGGAGGCTTACCAAAGTGTGTATGGTTAGATGCTGAGGAGTGGGATCTCATTCATGATGAGGAGCAGCAGATTCATGACCGATATCACCAGCAGCGAGATGCCTTAGCCACACGTTTAGATATGGTCGGACCGTCACATTTGGGCAGCGGAGGATATGACACGATGCGTAATGAGTTTGTAAGTACCATTTCATTTATTGAATTTATTTGTGTTAAGTTTCTCATGTATGTTCCTCTAATGTTTTGTATATTTGTTGCAGGAGCTGGCAATGGGTTGTCCTCCAACACGAATGAAAGAGTCTTACGGATATCAGCACGGATTGACTGCAATATTCGAGGACTTGGAGGGACGTGGTGCGGTCGTTTCATGGGAGTGTTTGCGATGAGGTGATTAATTTATAAATTTGGTTTTTACTTGTTGTTTGTAATTTCATGTGAATTTATCTCATTCCATTAATGTTTTTTGTTGCAGGATTATTGATATGGAACATTCTTTGCATGTGTATGGCACTGGCACACGAAACTTTAGTATTGTATTTATATGGTAATGCATTGCTTTGCCACATTTTGTAAAAGCGTCATATATGACAGTGGTTTGCCACACTCTTGTACATGACTCATTTATGAAATATATCACTTTCTTTGTACATGGTTCATGGTTCATTCTGATTATCTCTTTTGTGTCCAATACTATTCTGTTTTATGAAATCATATTTCAGTTGATATTAGAGTACACATCACATGTACTCATTTTTTTTTTTGGGCAGACTGTATTGTCTTTTATTAAGCAACATCATGGTAATGTTGCTGTAGCAAAAGACAACACACTCTGCCCAAAAAAATAATTTGCAGATATGGTCATCGGTATAAGCGACGATACTCCCACTAATGTCATCAGAATAAGCGTCAGTACACCTAGCAGGCGCTCGTATACGCGACAGTGCACCCAGTAGAGGCGTCGGTATGGGCGTCAGTAAGAGCGTCGATATTAGCTACACTTATCCCGATGCTCATACTGATGCTTATACCGATGCCCATACCGGTGGTATAGTACTGACGTGCATACCGACAGCTACACTGATGTCGCAGAAAAAATAGCCACATTCATTTCCCTCAGTAAAAACCTCGGTATATGCTGGATCTGTTGTACTGAGAGAGAGGGAGAGAGTTGGTTGTAGGCGCACTAGGAGAGCAAAAATAGGAGAATCTGAATGCACGGCTGATTAGAAGAGCGATGTTGAGAGAGAGAGACAGAAGGAGAGAGACAGAGAGAGAATCTATCTCCCCCCATAAAAAAGAAAGCTCGTATAGAAATACATATGATATCATCATATAATATGTACATGAAATGTGACAAGTCAAGTGATGCTTGCATATATTTTACGAAAGTGTATGCTAGAGATGTTTTCTCATGGAAATTGATTATCACATACCATGTTGAGTCTAGTTATTATGAGCAAGCTTTAGGACTGTTTTGGAGGATGAATAATGGGGGTGTCATATCCAACAAATTAGCATGCCTGATTATTGTAAAGGCGTGCACATCCCTTCTAAAAATGAGATCCTTAGATGATGCATTGCTTTTATTCCAAAGAATGGATAAAAGTGATATTGTTCCATGCAATACAATGCTCGCTGGTTTCTCTCAAAATGGGTTTTGTAATCAAGCATTTGCCCTGTTTTCTCAAATGATAAATAAGTGTGTCAAGCTTGATGAAGTTACATATCTTGCTGTCAAGATATTCTCAAAACATGTGTCAATGCATGTATGCATGAATATATATGCATGAGCATGCATGTACATGAGAGCATGTGTATAAGTGTATGAATGAGTGAAAGTATGCATGCATATGTGTAAGTGCATGAATGTATGTGTGAGATAAATAGAAATGCACGCGTGTATGCATTTAAGTGTTGATGATGTATATTAGTGCATATGTGCAAGAATGCATGTATTAATGTATGTATGAAGTTTAATGCATGAACATAAAAAGTGTGATGCATGTATATTGCGTAATATTAGAAGCATATGCATGTATATTAATGAGTGAGCATGAATGATATAATGCATATATGTATAAAATGATGAGAGTATGCTTGTGTGTGTGAATGCATGAGTTTGAGCATGTGTTTACTTGTACATAAATGCATGGTAGGCATGAATGTAAGTGTGTTAAATGTATATGTGATAGTGTATGAATATGCTAGAGTTAATATTTGTGTGCATACATATAAAGTTTGTGTATATATATAAGTATAAATGTCAATGTGTATATCATAAACATAAGAGAGCTAATTAGCCTGTGTTAGCATAAGTTTAAGTTATTTTAAGTTTATATGAGTGTAAGGTTTATGAATATGAATTCACATAAATTAGTGAGTGTGGGCATGCATGTGATTATGAGTGTGTAAGTACATGTATGACACATATGTGTAAGTACATGGGCATAAATATTTATGCATGGGCATATGAGTGATAGGTGTATGCATGAGCATGGATGGTATGAGTGTATGTAAGTATAAATCATGCATATGAATGCATCTAAATGAGTAATGAATGTGCATGTGCGCATGCATATGAGTTAGGTGCATATGAACAAGAAATCTATATGAAAGCGAGTATAATTGAAGTGCATAAATGCAAGCTAGGTTTCATTTATTTGATCCAATAATTAAAAAATACCGAATATGTTTGTTTTATTCGGGGTTGTCTGAATAAACACCGAAGAAAATGGACAGGGATACATTTTCGATCGAAAAGCTTTCGATCAAAAATTCTTTCCAAGAATAAAAATTCGATTGAAATATTTTGGATCAAAAGATCTTTCGATCGAAACTTTATTATCAAAAACTCATTTCGCACATGTTCGAGAGTCTAGAGAGCTCTAATCCTACCATAGAGACTTTTCTTCAGAGATAAAATTAGTGTTTTGTTTTACAGATTTGAAATTACGTGTATGCATATGTGTGTATGTATGTGCATGTCATACACACATATGCATACACACACAAACATGCACACATATACACATATACACACACACACAAAGATGTACACATGTAAACACAAAATCATACACACACACACATATAGATACTTGCACATATACACACACACATATGGACACACACACATATACACTCACATGCATACATACACGCATATGCATACATACATAGACACATGTATACACACACATGCACATACATGCATATATACACATGCATATACACACATGCACATACCTACATATGCATATACACACATGCACATGCATACATATGCATACACACACATGTGCATACATACTTACATGCATTCATTCACACACATGCATCACCCTTGCAAGTCCTCCATTTGTGCTCTGCTTTCCTTCTTTCCGATCAATGTCCTCTTGAGCATCTCTCCCACATTCTTGAAAATATGCTTTCGTTCTACCAAATGATTGATCAATAACTGCAATATGGGAGTTTGTGAAAGATTAACATAAGTTTCATGTGAGCGACTGGTGTTTTTGCATCCCATAACTACTTCCAATTGCTTACTTCCTATAGAGGAGGTATTGGGGTATCCACATCTAGCAAATGTCAAACTATAGCGAAAGCTATACTTTCACACACTTCCAGTGCTTCTTCTACTCAAGGGAGTTTCTTCCTTAGTGAAGTATACCCTATAACATTTGTGTGTGTAGGTACACTCACTGATAAAAGATAAATTGTCCAGTCATAGAGAAAGGAAAATGATAAAATGCACATAAGAGAGAGAACACCAACTTCACTTTTTAGCTCTCTAGATCGTTATAGAGGCCACAAATACTCCAAATGGATAATATAGGAAATAGCATAAATTGTCCAGTCATAGAGAAAGGAAAATGATAAAATGCACATAAGAGAGAGAACACCAACTTCACTATTTAGCTCTCTAGATCGTTATAGAGGCCACAAATGCTCCAACTACACATAATCAACACAAGAGTACTGATCAACACAAGGACTACATCAAAGATGAAGAATTTATTGAAGAAAAATGCAATAGATTCACCCAGAAGACTATATCCAAGCCACTTAGTCACCCTATAATTCTAATAGCCAACTCCACTAGGAGGACAACACTCTATATTATCACCATAGAGTGACTTCCAAGCGTCTGCATATAGCAACAAAATGCAGAGAGTCATCAAGAAAAATAGTGTTAGATCTATGCCAATGCCAAAATTTGTCCACCATGCTCAAAGAAAGAGATGCCCTCGATGAGTGCTAGACACTTTCTTTTATAGACTCCAAGAGGCCAAAAATGGCCTTACCAAATCCCAACGTTTACTGAGCATGTGCCAAAGTGGTTGCCCAAAAATGGAGGAGTAGGCTAACTATAATTTTGGTAGTCAACTATAATTAGGCTCTTCAAAATTATCTTCCGACACCACTAGGGCTTAACGGTGGTATTTTCTTCATTTATTCTTACTTTGAAACTTTTTCGACAAATAGATGCTCCGACTCTATGCAAAATACACTTCTACGTTGCAAATGATGCCTTCATTGCCTTCATGGTGTTGCAGAATGTATCTTTGTTGAACTAGAGAGTTCCTTAGCATCAGGATCACAATTTCTTTTAGCATCGTCTCTATTGAATGAGCATTTTATTTCTCAAATACCTCCATTTCTGTAAGAACTTTTGCATTGACCATTGAAGTGACTTTTAACACCTGGTTTGTATTCTCCCTCTAAACTTGCAATTGTTTCCTTGTAGCAATAGGTAGTCCACCTAGAGGAACTTTAGGAACTCTAAGCCACCACTTTTCCCTCGAATGTGGTCGGGGATCATCATCAAAGCCGCTAACATTCTTTTCGTCAAAATGCTAGAGTTCCACATCACTAAAACTATGTAGAATTTCAATCAACATATTTTCTAGTTTATGGAGTGCTGGAAAATTTATGTGAAGATCTGATCGAGGCTTGATAATCATAACCTCTATTAGGTTTCCATTAGACAAAACTTGTGAGGAAGGAACCCATGTCTCTTTGCCACGTTTCTTGGCGATCATGGGACATCTTAAAGAATAGGTCTGCTTGCAATCCAAATGTTGCATTCGCCATCACAAAAGCCATCTTCCCACACTAGTATCCACTTCCTCTTGTTGGCCTTCGTCCGATCGAGGTAACCACCAGTTCCTACTTGGGAGAAGGGAAATTTAATGGCAGGGTCCGCCAAAATACTGCGTAAGTCCATTGAGAATCTATGCAAAAGCTCCTTAAACTCTCTTGAGAGAGACGGCTTCATAGTGGAAACCTATAGAAGCATCATCCGTTGTTGGCCTCCATTTGATTTGATGTTAGTTTATCGGAATCAACAAGTCCCTAACTCGATCAGAATCTGAGCTTAGTACACCAAGTCCAAAGCTATTTATCGTTTGCATGTGCAATACGTCACTCACTTCGAGGGTCTCTATAATTGATAAGTATGAAGATGCCTCATTCATCTTGTATCTCCATTTTTCTGTTCTTATTGAGGTTCCAAACAACCTACGTTTAAGTAGCCATTATATGTGATGATTATGTTCTCTACAGCTAGTAGATCACTTGAGAAGAAAATTAATTCAGCCATCCACATCCTCACAAAAATTAATTCAGCCATCCACATCCTCACAATTCTATCGTTCAACCATGAACTCAACTCAATAAAGGTTTGAAACAATGATAGGATCATAGATCACGCCGTGAACTCAAGTGCATCCAGAATATGATACTAAAGTAATCATAGGTTCATGGCTCTCACATATTCAGTCCTATCTATTGATATTGCAAGACTCGTATCAATAGAGGACTAAGAGTAGGGACTTTGGTGTAGTGAAACAGAGATATGAAGAATGTGATGAGTGAGCTTGCCTGCTATAGCTTGAATAGACTTGCAACAATGCACATGATGCCATTAATTTACTATCACCAATGAAAAATACAGAACTCAATAAGAATGGAAGCTAGCATGATGAAGTAGACCTTTAATCGACGGTTAAGCCCATTACTAAACCTCAATCACAACTGCCTACGTTTGTGCCCTCCATGCCAAATGGATCCATTGGTGAGCTATGAATCACGACCGCGATGGTGGCTCTATGGGAGAGTTTGATGGCGGGTGTGGGATGCAATTGGCGGGCATACAAGTGGGTTGATGCACACCAGGGTGTGTGGCCCACAACACACACAGGGGTGAGTGATGGATGGAAGGTGGTGGGGGAGAAGGATGCAATGGGGAGCGAGAGAGAGAGAGAGAGATAGAGAGAGAGAGAGAAGTGGTGGGGGGCTATGATGGCAACTCTATGGGATAGCACAATGGTGGGTGTGGGATGCAATTGGTGGCACACTGGTGGGGTTATTTGTAGACTACAGGTTGGGGGGAGATGGAGGGTGGTGGGTTGTAGGGTGGGGGAAGATGGAGGGTGGTGGGTGGAAAGGGAGGGAGAGAAAGAGAGAGAGAGATAGAGAGAGAGAGAGAGAGAGAGAGAGACAGAGAGAGAGAGTGATAGAGAGAGATAGAGAGAGATAGAGAGAGAGAGAGAGATAGAGATAGAGGGGGGGAGGGATGTGGATGGGGTTTGGCGAGCTATAGGGTGGGAGGATATGGAGGGTTGTAGGGGAAAGGGAGAGAAAATTAAAGGCCAGTATGGCCAAAGTAATTATGGGAGAAAATAAATAATGATAAAGAATATGTGAGTGTGACTATACAAACTATACCTAACACTTGATGGGCATGTTACACAATATACAAGTGACTATGTAAAATCATGAATCAAATAACCCCCATCAAGTGACAATAGTGTCAAAAGCTATCTTGTGGTAGAGCTTTAGTCAAAGCATGATAGACAAGACTCTTAGCCAAAGCAATGGCACTCTGACTATCACTAAGCAAACAAGGTACATGCTGAGGTAAACCCATATGACAAGCAAGACGAGAAAGCCACAATGCTTCCTTACATGCCTCACTTGTTGCACCACATTCTACTTCTGTGGTGGAAACAAGTGTACATTCTTGAAGAAGAGATCTCCAAGAGATAGCACCTCTAGCAAAATGGAAAATGTACCTTGATGTAGATTTATGATTGTCTACACAACCATCCTAGTTAGAATCTGTGTAACCAATAATGGATGCTTTCGCTCTACCTAAGCATAGACACTTGCCCTTAGTGCCACTCAGATATCTTAAAATTATCTTGATTGCTTCCCAATGTTTCTTGCCAGGATTAGACATATATCTACTCACAACTCCCACTACAAATGCAAGGTCTAGTCTTGTAGCTACCATAGCGTACATGAGACTACCAAGAACAGAATGCATATGATAGGGAATTTTGGTAATCAATTCCTTTTCCTCATCTGATTTGGGGGAATCATCCTTGCTCCATTTCACATATATGGGTAAAGGTGTACTCAATGCCTTTCCACCTTGCATATTGAACCTGTGAAGTACTTTGGATATGTACTCACTTTGAGACAAGTATATGCATCTTTTACTCCTATCACGAGTAATGCGCATGCCAAGAATATGTTTGGCATCCCCCAAATCCTTCATATCAACTATCTGACTCAACTTCTTTTTGCGAATTGACAAATTGTAAGAGGACTTCCCAACAATCAACAGATGATCGACATAAAGTTTCAAGCATATCAAGCTACCAATTGATCATCTCTTTGTGTAGACACAATGATCCTCATTGCTTCGGGAATAGCCTTGAGACTTCATAAAAGCATCAAAATCATGGTACCATTGTCTAGAGGACTATTTACGTCCATTTAAGCTCTTCTTGAACTTACAAACTAGAATTTCCTTGCCAGGAACTACATAACCTTCTTGTTGTGCCATATATATCTCATATGTACGACCTCCATGAAATAAAGCAGTTTTCACATTCATTTGGACTAGCTCTAAGTCCTCCATTGCAACAAATCCAAGCAACATGCATAGGGTAGTCATCTTGACCACTCGAGAGAGGATGTCCTTGAAGTAAACACCATGTTGTTGCTTAAATCCTTTGCAACAAGTCATGCTTTATATTTTGGAGAAGCACTATCTAATGTGAATTTCAGCTTAAATACCCATTTACATGGTAAAGCTTTCCTACCCTTTGCAAAGGTACTAAATCCCAAGTACCATTCTTGTGAATACAATCCAACTCACTCTTCATGGCATGCTCCCACTTGACATGATCCTCTATCTGCGTAGCCTCTCTGTAGCAAGAAGGCTCACCAACATATGTTAGCATAACAAAATCTAAACCTAGAACATATTTATGAGGCCGATGTGAGACACGTGCAGAGCATTTCAATGGTTGCTCAACAGGAACATGTGTAGACTCATCTAATGGGAAATGTTCTTGAACATCCCTATGTGCAGCTCAAACACCACTCTTCTCACTTCAACCTCCTTAATGGGTAGTTTATGCATCTTAGACTCATTGAAAATGACATCACTACTTTTGATCACTAATCGCATTTCAGGATCCCAAAGCGATATCCAAATTGTCCTTCTTGACCATATCCAAGAAAAATGGATTTCTTTGACTTATGGTCCAACTTTTGATCTACGATTCTTGGGTATATGAAAATATGATTCACAACAAAAAACTCGAAGATGATCATAATATGGTGGCTTCCATGTCCATAACTCTTGTGCCACTTTTAGACCTTTGGTAGAACTAGGTGAAAGGTTAATCACATGAACTGCAGTCAACACTGCCTTTGCCAAAAAGCCTTGTGAGAGGTTTGCATGATGCAACATAGAAATTACTCTATCTTGAATAGTTCTATTCAGCCTTTCAGCTACACCATTTTGTACTAGGGCATAAGGAGCTGTAAACTCTCTACAAATCCCTCTAGAGTGATAGAAAAGATTGAATTCATGTGAGTTATACTCACCCCTATTATCTAAATGTAAAGCCTTAAGCTCACTTGCTTTTTCAATCTCAACTGAAGCAAGCCGTTTTTTGAAAGTAGTGAATACCTCATCCTTTGATTTGATAGGATAAACCCAAATTTTTCTAGGAGAATCATCTATCAAAGTGACAAAGTAAAGAGAACCACCCAAGGGTCTAGTGGTCATAGGACCACACACATCTGTATGAACGAGATCTAAAGACTGAATTGAAGAGTCAATGTGCATTATATGCACATTTTTGGTTTGCTTTCCATATTGACAAAGCTCACAAAATGAAAAATCAGAGAAAGATAACACAGGTAAGTAGCGAGAATGAGAACAATTTTCCATTCCACTATGAGATATATGGCCCAAACAACCATGCCAAATACAAGCCATAGGCTAGTAACAACTAACAAGTGTTCTTTTTGTGATACAAATAAAGGATAAAGTGAGCCAACTTTGCTTCCTTTTTCAATAACCATATAACCCTTTGATATATGAAAGGATTGAACATAGAAGACCACCTTATAACCAAGGACATCAACTTGACCAACTAACATCAAATTGCATGATAACTGAGGTACATGGCATACATTATGCATAGTAAATTTTGAACCATCAATGAACTGCACAACCACATCCCCAATCCCCACAATGTCACACTAGTAAGAGTCACCAAGTCTCACGGTACCAAGAGACTTCACTGCATAATTAGTGAACCGTTCTCTGTGTGGTGTCACATGGAAAGAAGCACCAGAATCTAGCAGCCATGTGTGGGAAAGAGAATAAGCAACATCAAAAATAGCATTGATTTCTTCAATCTTCACAGTCTAAGTAGATGGTGTAGGTAAGTGTTTAACATGCCCATCAACATTCTCTCCTTTATCTTTAGCATTTTTTAATGCATGTTTCCTTTCTTATGACAATAATGGCATTCAATATCCCTCTTCCTTGATTTACTTCTACTCTTATTCCATTGACATTCTTTTCCTTGTTTTTGCTCCTGCCATGTTGCTGATTCTTTCCTTTCTAAGAGTCACCAACATTATATGCATCTCCACTCTGAGTGCCAACCATAGAGTTTCTATGAATCTCCTCACTCAAGAATGCTCCACATATGTCATCATAGATAAGTTTATGTAGAGGAGGTACTGGGGTATCTGCCTTTATCAAAAGTAGAGAATAAAGATTAAACACATCCAATACGTCGCCTACTCAAGGGGGGTTCTCTTTAGGGAAGTATACCCTTTAACATTTCTGTGAGCAGACAGAGGAGTTGTACATACTCTAGAAATATTAATCAACTAATGACCACAGAAGACCATATATTTCTTGATTCGAATCAGATGATTACAAGGTTGGGCAGAGTGATGCTCAAAAGTGCAACCTTTGTGCTAACGAGCCGCAAGCTTAGGGCTAACAAGCCACCCTAAAAGTAAATAACTCTAACACAACAGATTCTTCCCATCAGCATAAGGGGCCACTGATACGCAGACTAACTCAGAACAATACAAAGAATTTCTCAAGAGGATAGAACCTAATCAACAACACTGACTCACAGAAAAGAAGAAGAATCCAAGCTACTCTCTTACACTATAGTGCTCATAGCCCTCCACTGAGAAGCCTACCCTCTGTATACACACTACAGAGTAGCTCCTACAATAGGCTTGAAACCACCAAGTGCAAGAGAGGAGTTATGCACGTATACACAAACCTCTGTATCTCTAAAATTGTACCCCAAATAAGCACAAATCCATTGTTTTTATAGGCCTCAATAGGTCAAGAGGGCCTTGCTTCACGTCCACTGATCACGCGCCGGTGGATTACCCAAAATTGAAGGGGTAGGTCAATTATTCCCTTGATTTGAATTGGATCCTCAAAAATAGGTAGTCACTGAGAATGGTTGGTGGCAACATCTGTTTATCCACTTTTACTTTTAACAATTCACTTTTACCTCTTCACCTGCCATCTGAGATTCTCATTTTCCGGGAGATTCAATTGAAGCCGATTGGTCCAACTGCTTGTCCTCATGGAAAGGCCCATGAATAGCCTCTAGGTCATGCCTTGAATTTTTTTTTAACAGAAGGTCATATCTAGGTGTGATATAGACTCCCTTCTGAAGATCAAGAAGAGCCTTTGTATGAAGCTGTCGAGTGTGGCCCTCAGTTTTCACGAACAATGTCTTCATTTACTAGCAAAGAGCCAAGCCGTTCATATGCTTCCATTATCTCATGATCTTCCGCATCTTCATAGCCTACTTGAAGAATTCTGGGTCCATTCTCAGAGGAACAGAAACACTCTTCTCTTTCTTTCTCGGTGATACCGGGCCGTATGTGTGTGGGTGTGGGTGTGTATGTGAATGAGTATGTGTGTGTGTGATGGTGAGGGGGCGGTTGTAAGCGGGATTGGCGGGTGTATGTGGGGGAAGGTGGGGGAGGGCGGAGGAGAGGGGAGGAGGAGGGGGGTTCGTGGGGGTTCGTGGGGGTTCGTGGGGGTATGTGGAGGGGGAGGGCGGAGGTGAGGAGAGGAGGTGGCTTGAGGAGGCATGCGGAGGGGGAGGGCGGAGGAGAGGGGAGGAGAGGGTTTGTGGGGGCTCGTGGGGGCATGTGGAGGGGGAGGGCGGAGGAGAGGGGAGGAGGGGGTTCGTGGGGGCATGCGGAGGGGGAGGGCGGAGGAGAGGGGAGGAGGGGGTTCGTGGGGGCATGCAGAGGGGGAGGGCGGAGGAGAGGGGAGGAGAGGGTTCGTGGGGGTTCGTGGGGGCATGTGGAGGGGGAGGGCGGAGGAGAGGGGAGGAGGGGGTTCGTGGGCGCATGCGGAGGGGGAGGGCGGAGGAGAGGGGAGGAGGGGGTTCGTGGGGGCATGCGGAGGGGGAGGGCGGAGGAGAGGGGAGGAGGGGGTTCGTGGGGGCATGCGGAGGGGGAGGGCGGAGGAGAGGGGAGGAGGGGGTTCGTGGGGGTATGCGGAGGGGGAGGGCGGAGGAGAGGGGAGGAGGGGGTTCGTGGGGGCATGCGGAGGGGGAGGGCGGAGGAGAGGGGAGGAGGGGGTTCGTGGGGGCAGTGCGGGTGGCGGGGGGCTGTGCGAGGGGTCAGCGGGGGTGGTGGGGGGCTACGGGAGGGGTCAGCGGGGGGGTCAGCGGGGGTGGCGGGGGGCTGCGGGAGGGGTCAGCGGGGGGGTCAGCGGGGGTGGCGGGGGGCTGCGGGAGGGGTCAGCGGGGGGTCAGCGGGGGTGGCGGGGGGCTGCGGGAGGGGTCAGCGGGGGGGTCAGCGGGGGTGGCGAGGGAGGTGAGAGAAGGAGGAGAGGAAGAGAGAGAGAGAGAGAGAGAGAGAGAGAGAGAGAGAGAGAGAGAGAGAGAGAGAGAGAGAGAGAGAGAGAGAGAGAGAGAGAGAGAGAGGGCACACGGGGGCGGGGGAGGAGAGAGAGAGAGAGAGAGAGAGAGAGAGAGAGAGAGAGAGAGAGAGAGAGAGAGAGAGAGAGAGAGAGAGAGAGAGAGAGAGAGAGAGAGAGAGAAGAAAGAAGGGGAGGGGGTAGGCCGTGAGAGAGAGAGGAAGGGAGGACGGGAGAGAGAGAGAGAGAGAGAGAGAGAGAGAGAGAGAGAGAGAGAGAGAGAGAGAGAGAGAGAGAGAGAGAGAGAGAGAGAGAGAGATAGAGAGAGAGAGAGAGAGAGAGAGAGAGGGCACGCGGGGGCGGGGGAGGAGAGAGAGAGAGAGAGAGAGAGAGAGAGAGAGAGAGAGAGAGAGAGAGAGAGAGAGAGAGAGAGAGAGAGAGAGAGAGAGAGAGAGAGAGAGAGAGAAAAGAAAGAAGGGGAGGGGGTAGGCCGTGAGAGAGAGAGGAAGGGAGGACGAGAGAGAGAGAGAGAGAGAGAGAGAGAGAGAGAGAGAGAGAAAGAAAAAGAGAGAAGGAAACATGAGATCGAATACCGCTGTGGAGGTGATCGCAATCCGGGTGGATCGGGTCCGGTCGTGGCACACACCGGGTGTATGAAGCTAATGAATGTTGGAAGGTTTAAAGATGTGAAGGTGAAATTAATGTTGAGTATGGAGAAGAGAGAGATGTTGAAATAATTATGGGAATGGGAATGTAGGTGTGCAAGTTAGATTGATGACATGAATGATAAGAATGAAAGAGAACCATACACACGAATCAAATTTGGAAGGAAGAATGGTCCATTGGAGGAGCTTCTTAAACACTTCATAATTCTAATCCATATGCATAGCCTTCTTTGGATGATATGTATGCATGATGAGAATAGATGGAATCCTTACACATAAATCAGTTTCGAAAGGAAGAATGGTCCAATATTGGAGCTTCTTATACACTTTCAGAAACTAATAAATATGTATGGATTTGTATGGATTATATGCATGCAAGTGAATTATGATGATGGATTTTACTCACAAGCTCAAAGAAACATCCTCACTGGTTCAACGCAATACTGCGGAGCCTTCTCACACATAGAAGAAATAGAAGACATGTAAAAATACTTAAGAGACTGAGAGAGGTGACAAGAGACAAGTGACAAATGACATGAATTAAAAGAATTTGAATTAAGTTACATGTAAAAGATCGTCGTGGTACGTCATGCTAAGCAGTCTACTGATCAAAGGTGGTTCCGACCCTCAAACCATGACAGTTCAACCGAATGTCACACGTAAGAAGGTGAGTTCCACTCCAGTGACCCTATGTCTGTCTAGGCTCGTAACGTCTAACTAAAGAAGTCTAAGACTCATTAAAATCAGCTCTAACTCACTCACACGCTCCACCGAGCGTGAGTCAAGATAGAGATGCTGGTTTCAAGAGCCTATCCTAGATTGGAGTTCTAACTTAAATTTGAAACTAGGTTCTATACTCATACTAGCTCACCTTGGATCCTCACTCGCTCAACCGAGGGTGATCGTCTCAAGGAAACCGTAAGCTAGCATGAGCCCTATGGATGCCTAACAATGATGCTCTAGGAGTTTGGAGGGGGGTTTATATAGTTTTTTGAATGAATTTGGGCCCTTGGATCTAGAGAAATCAACTCTCAACTCTAGGATCACTACTTTCGATTACAACCATTTGATTAATCAAATCAATGGCTTGGAATTGTTCTTTCTATCAAATCTAGTGTAAAGGAGTGAAATTTAGGCGCCCTCATTCTCCACCATTGGATCTGGGGATGATCTGGACCGTCGGATCAGTGCTGACATCAATTCGGATAAGATAAGCCACTATTTTTGGAGAAACTTTGCATTATTGATCTTTAACTGTCAAAAAAGTCTTCTTTTATGGAAAAAATTCGTGGATCCTCCTTCCTTTATGCTTTAGTGCATCTCCACCCTTGAATAGGAGCTCATCTTGACCGTACACCATGGTTCAATCATATTTTGACATGTGGCAGCCCTTCAAGCCTTCAATTTTCTTATTCTAGAAACCTGCGGTGACCTTGAAAACTGGACTTTGTGCTCTTTGACCCTCCAAAAAGACTTTGATGAAGATGAAACTTTGTAGGACTATGTTTCCAAAGATCTCCTTCAGGAATATGCAGGAAAAACTCCCATCTGAATCTCCCTTGTACAAGTTTGACTACATTTGGAAGCTTGCAAGGTGGCATTAAGGTGTCTAGGAAGCTCTGATAGCCTTGAAAATTTGTACAAATATGTAGCCACATATGATCTTTATACATGCCAAACCATATGGCTAACATAATTTTCTATACAAGAATTTGTAGGGTCAAACTAGAAAAATTACATTTTTACAAAATGAACATAGCATATCAATGTGCTACCAAATCCATTTTCTGCTGAAATTTGGGCTATAGACTGCCTTTGACAATCTTTACAAGTATATGAATTTTCATCTAATTTGGTGACATTGAAATTTTTGCCCTAATTTCCCAACTTTGACCAGCTTTGACCGCCTTTGACCGCTACCATGGACTTTCTTGATTTCTTTGAAACTTTGTATGTGACCTTCCTTTGACATCCTTGATGCATCCTGGACTTCTCGGGGAATTCTGGCTACCTTCACCAAATATGTTTTTTGTAGGCCTTCACAAGTGAGAGAGGAGAGAAAATCTCGACGACATTCGCCCCCACTAAACCTGTGATTCCTCCCGAAGCGCCACTCTAGCATCTGTGAAAAACAAATTGTTCCAGGCATCAAATTCTTTTATAGGCAACATAAGAAACATGGAAGGAAAATTGATTATATGCATGAATTAGTAGGTAACGTGAAATGAAGCAAAATTTGCATGAAAGAAAGAATTGAAACAGGCAACATGAATATGCATGAACAAATAGGCAACATATATGCAAATAAACAAGCAACATTGGCAACAAGAAAGAAAAAAAAACAAGCATCAATATGAAGTGGAAGTGGATGTATTGAGTCGTTTTAAGCATTAGTTCCTCTCATCTTGAAGAAAATTTTGTACCTTTTTCATAAAGCAATCTACCTTAAATATGATTATAAACAAAGATTTAGGATTTTCAAGAGACATCTTTCATCTTTAGCTTATTTTAGATCAACTCCTCTCCTACATAAATATGAATATGCTCTTTCTCTAATAACATGCAAGGAAATCTAACTAAACTCCACTAATGCATAAATCTGCCTATATAGCCCGTGATTTATTCTACTATGCCTCTTTATCCTCCTTTGGCTTGCTCCCTTTTATTTATTTATTTATTTTTTGATGATGATGATGATTCGGCAACTTTATGGTTACGATCACTTTTTTGGGGTGGAAGAAAGTGTAAACTTCTTGGTAACATGTAGCTTTTTTTTTTTTTTTTTTTTTTAACGAGGAAAAATTAAACCCCGATACAAGGTACAACCATTTTTGATGACGGAGAACAGTCGTTTAAACTCCGATACAAGTGCTGTGAGATGGACTAAAGATGTAGAAACATGCAATAGCAGGAGCTAGGATTTCAACAATTATGCTTTCGATACAGGATACATATGCATGTTTATATATGAAAGTCTTGTCACCAAAATAAACCTCCAAATCTACATGCCCTATCTTTCCACAATCCTAGATTATAATCAATTTCTTAGTAGATAAGTTACTACTTAAGATACAATTTTACACAAGTAGAGAAATCATCATTTGCCTTTTTTTGACTCAAGTGATGTGGATATGCAATGCAATGCAAAGACTGAAAAAAAACATGCATGAAACAAGCATGGAAAAAAAATAGAATGAACTTGAAAAAAAACAAAGCAACATGAACTTGAAAATTAATGATATATATATATATATATATATATATATTTATTTATTTTTTTAATAACATGGATACTCCTGTTTATGAATAGGCCTCATTGTTGTCATCTTCTTCAATGTCCTCATCCAAAATGTACTCGTCATTATCACGCTTCTTGAATAACTTTATCCTTTTACCTGCAATCAAAGTTTTTAGTGCAACACCATTTAATTCACAAAGAGCATACGTACCATTGTTGTTGACTTTTGATACAATGTATGGCCCAAACCACCGTTGAGTGAGCTTTTTGCGTGCATCATATTGAGAGTCAAATGTACTATCATAAATGAGCACCCAATCTCCTACTTCAATTGGCTTAGGACGCAATCGATGAGTTTTATCAAAATAATGCTTGTTCTTCATTCTAGATTCTCTTAATTTTTCAACAGCATCATCAAGTCTTAATTTACCTTGTTCTAACTGTTTAATACGCAAACTCAAAAAATCATCAGTAGACATGTTTTCAGACCAAGGCAAATTTGACCATGCAGAAATATGAGACTGAATTGGAAATAATGGTTTTTGACAGTACATGAGTTCAGCAGGCATATATCCAGTAGTACGTGTGCATGTCATTCTATCTGCCCAAAGTGCAAAAGGTAAGAATTTAGGCCATTGCTTGATGTCACCATTACATGCTTTAGATATGGCTTTCACAATAGGTGGATGCCCTCTCTCTATTTTACCATTGGCCTCTGGGTTATATGCAGTAGTGAGAGACAAACGAATACCGTGACGCTCAAAGAACTCTTTAGCTTCTCTCGCATTTAACTCTCCACGATCGGCAACTACTTTCTCTATGTACCCAAAGCGACTTATGACATCTTCAAGCAAGAATTTGCAAACATTGTAAGTGGTCTTAGATCGTAGTGCACGTCCCTCTACATGATTAGTTAAGTCTTCTCTTGCAAGTACAATGTAACGCATTTTGTCGATACCTTTAGGCATAGTTACAAGATCTACTACCCACTTGTAGTGAATACAAGGTGGATAACTAGGATGCAACGGATCTCTATGTTTGACTGATGAATGAAGTTGACAAGTAGAACATGTAGAAACATAGCTACTAATGTCAACATACATCCTAGGCCAATAATAGGTACTTCTAATTTTTTCATATGTTCCAAAAAATCCTTTATGACCGGCCCATAATGTCTCATGCATTTCCTTCATTACTTGCAATTGAAGACCTCGTTCTCCTAGGACTCGTTGTGGATTCTTAACCTTACCCTTAGCATGTCTCCAAAGATAACCATTACATAGGAAAAAGTTATAAGCTCGTTTCCTAATGTTACGGAATCTATTCGTAGTCCAGTTAGGTAATGGTTGTAGTGTACTCAGATACTTTCCTATGTCTCTCCATTCATTTTCGTACTCAGACTCATGAAATTGCTCATACTCATATATATGTGGAACATAGTCAACTAAATTCACATTCTTTATTAGATCACTTTCAAGATCATCATCAAATCTAGCTCTCGATAACATATCAGCAACTGAGTTTGACTTACCTGAAATATGAACTAATTCAGGATTTATGAACTTAATATATGAGATCCATCTAAGCATGGCTATATCAGGAGATGAACAATTGGCTATCATTCCAATGAGAGGCAAACAATCAGTCTCAACTTTGACATTTGCACCAATGAAATATTCTTTGTCTGTTTTCAAAGCTGTTACCATACCCCATAGTTCTCGTTTGATTTGTGGATATTTTCGTTGTGTTTCATGTAGAATTTTGGCACCAAACCTAATTGCATATCTATTCCCTTCACTATCATCTTGACTTATGACCCAACCTATACCAATAGGACTAGTACCAACAGTCAATATAATAGGTTTTGTTAGCAGAATAGTCTACACGCTTAAGGATGGGAGCTTTAAGCAATAATTTCTTCAATTTACGCATAGCTTGAGTGTGTTTGTCAGTCCAAATAAATTTTCGTTTCTTCCTCAACAAGTCATAAAGACAATCAGCAACATGAGCAAAGTGAGGGATCCAAATAACATAAAAGATGCAAGCACCAAGAAATCTACGTACCTCACTCACGTTGTTACATGTTTCAGAAATCTTGCTAATGGCATCAACTTTTTGTGGGTATGGCTTTCGACCATAATGGCCACATAAATGTCCAACAATAAGCACCTCGTTGACACCAAAAATAGATTTCTCTATGGAAAATGTGAGACCTACCTCTTCAAATCGTTGAAATATTCTTTCACAATCAGAGATATGGTCAAGAACAAATTTACGACATCCAGATGAATCTAAAGTAATGTCCTTTACACGTTCCTCACTCCCTTTAATTGGAATATCATCAATGAATGGCATAGTTATATGAGGGATAAAATCATGTAAGACCATATTCATAGCACTCATCATATGAGCCACAGAATTAGTCGCTCCTTGAGGTAAAGTACACATTCACACTAAGCCTAAAGGAGTTTTCATTGTGGTTATGTCACGACTATCAATTGCTAATTGGAATTGGTCATATCCAGAATATAGATCACCCATTGAATAGATAGAATGTCCTGAAAATGATTCAACAAACTCATCTACAATGGGTCCTGTTCCTACATTCCTTATGGTGACTTTATTGACGGGTTGGAGATCTTGAATAAAACGTAGTTTCCCATTCTTTTTAGGCACAGTGAACCATCTGTTTGAGTAAGGTGCAAAAGATGGCTCTAAAATTCTCATGTTTATCTTCTCCTTAAGTAGTTTCATTAGCTCAGGTAAGTGAGCCTTTGGAACAGGTATAGGACGAAGATTCCATGGAATATGTGGAATAGTAAAGATTATCATGGGTGCAACTAGCTTAGGATCTACACAACCAATCTCATGAGGATACATAGTAAAGGCTTTTCCATGGCTACGTATGACTCTCTCAAATTTATCTCTCTCTGCTGGCAAAAGAAAGTCATCATCTCTACCAATTTTCACCTGTTTGATTGTCTCATCCGTGAATGTATGTCCTATGTTTTTCTTATCCCGAAGAATTGGATCATTTTTCACATCAATAATTTTTTCATTACTTCCTTGAGGTAATGGTTGAGCTATGGGTTTGATTTTTTTGTCTGCAGTTTTGTACTTTGTTTCAACTAAGGCATCATGTGTTTGGTTAAATTTCGAGCACTTGTCAATATTGAGAGCATACTCTTGGATTAGAGCATACTCATCAAGGGAAGAAATAAGAATAATATGGGAATTAGAATTTTGTTGAAGACATAACTCTAACTCCTCAAGAGTAGAGAAACAATGAGATGTCTCAATCACATGCTCAATGTTCTCATCATGTTCCATGATTTTGTTGTTTTTATAATTTTTTTGGGTTTTTTGGATAAAAGACTTGGACAATTGACTCTTATGAAGAAAATCTAATCTAGAATGTGGAGAACAAAGTGACAAACTATTGTACATGTTGGTTGGATGCGAGATGTCAAACCAATATCCACAGTTGTCCCGCTCAACAATGGATTCTATCCGAAATTTTGATCATATGTAGCTCCAAACATGAATCGAGGTGCACAATCACTACAAGCATGCTCATGACCCTGAGTAACAATAGGTTTCTTTCTAATTGACAATCGATTCCTAGGATGATTCACTCCTACTGTCATGACTTGAAGTGATTGCATTCCATCCTTAGACTTAAATCTAGCATAGGTAGACCCATCATCCATGGCTTTAGTTTCCATACGACTCTCACAAATAAAGGGTTGACCTAAGAGAACTTCATAGGAGTAATTATCTTGAATAAAAAACTAAAACTCTTCTGTGATTCCTCCTATGGATATGGGCACACTAGCACAAGCTCCATACAGGGTACCTACACCATTATCTGCAGTTCTCATACGCCATCCACAATCTTTATCTATGGGCCATCGAAACTTATCATAGACTTCTCTTGAAATCACATTGATTTCAGAGCCAGAATCTACTAATGCATTTACAGTGATAGTGTTCTTATTATTTCCTATTTTAACATGCATCTCTGATGTACCTCTAGACCAAAATGTTCTTTTAAAGTGGCTTTCAGGATTGTTTTCATGATTTTCATGGTCAGGTTGAATAGGTCCTAAGAAATTTTTATTAACATTTACTTCATCATCATCAAAGTCCTCTTCATCAGATTCATCAAAGTTTAAGGCTTCATTCATAGCTTGATCTTGATCTAGAGAATCTTGCATCTCAGTATCTAGATTAAGTGGAAACCTCTTCCTTTTAATTAGGCCGATAAAGTTATCTTTAAAAACAGGCTTTGCAATAGAGAAAACTTGTTCTAAAGACATAGTCACTTGACTCTTAAGCAAAATGTCATCTAAAATCTCCATAGGATCTATTTTTCTCTCAATTTCTGAAATCAAGATGGCTTTAGGTTTTCTCTTTGGTTTCTTTTGTTTTTGCTCAGGGTCTTGTTTTTGTTCATGTTCTCGTGTTTGGTCTTCAGTTTGTTTTGATTGTTCTTGTTTATCCAAAGGCTTTGGTTCTGTTTTTCTTTGCTTTGTCTTCTTCCCTTTTTGTTTCTCCTCTTGTTTTTGTTCATTGGGTTGTGCTTCTTGTTTTTTATCTTTGGATTGTGATGTTTCTCCCTGCTCTATGATTGTTTCTATTCCCTCTGAGGTTTGTTTTCGTGTTACTCTTCTTTCACTAGGCTCAGCTTCATCTCTTTTTCGTTTTTCTTCTACATTGGATATGTGAGAAATAAGAGATTGATCTTCTACTGGTGACTCCCAAGCCGTTATTCTCCTAATCTCATCCCGTGCTCTTACTAAAGCCTCTATAGAAAAATCACCTTCCTTTGTGGGTTTACTTGATTCTACTTGTTGTTCATCAAGAGCTTCTAGTTTCACTCCTCTAGTTCCTACGTCCATTATGGTTATATTTTCATAATGTTTTTTCATTCCTCCCTTACCATAATTTCCTTGCAAAGGTAGCCTAGATCGATAGTCACAGATTTTCTTGTCTATGTCTATTACTAGTCGTTGCTCCTTAGCAGCCTTCAATAATTCACAATCTCTCAAAAAGTGCTCTAACGAATCACACCAAGGACACCTACGAGGGCCACGCACAAAACCATTTTGATTTTGAGGATTTTGATTAACTTGTGGTGGGAAATTTTGAAATTGAGGATTTTGTTGATAAGGTATTGCTTGAACAGAATAATTAGGATTTTGAAAATGCAATTGATGTATTTGAGGAGCTTGGGGAGCAACATGTGGTACTTGAGGTGGAAGAGGAGCTTCCATATTATACAGTTGATGATTTTGAAAATTTTGATTTTGAGGATTTTGAAAAGCTATTTGTGAAGCTTGAGGATACATGTTTTGATACATTTGAGGATTTTGCAAGATGAGGATTTTGCATTGAAGGATTATGCATTGAGTAGGAGCTACTTGTGGATTTTGATTGGTAGCTATAACATGTTGATTAGGCTCTTGAAAAGTCATTGGGTTCATTTGATTTTGGAAAGTTTTGGTGTAACTAGATTGTAAAGCATCTATAGTCTTGGCCAAATTGGATTGTGTAGCAATAAGACTTTCCATTTGCTTAGTGAGAATATCCACTTGAGATTGTTCAACTACACTTTTATTTGGCTCTACTTTAAAACCTTGAGTAGGCTCCATCATTTGAGGAATAGGAGTAGAGTCAAAAAGCATAGCATGGGATTTTTCTCTAACTTGCTCCTTAGTTTGTGGAAGGCTAGCTTGAGGAAGACTAGTTTGCTCATAAAGCATGGATTGTCTTTGATGTCTATGGGCTACAGCCTCTACTACTTTACGCACTTTTTGCCAATTGTCAGTAAGACCATAGCGCTTATCTGGTTCTTCTAATCGCCGTTCAACTTCCCTACGAGTTTCAGGATGAAGAAGCTTAAGAAAATTGATCACAAGATCAGGTTCCAAAGTTATCTTATCCTCATAAGGAAGTTGTTCATAGCGTCTAATATACTCATTTTGTAAGTGAGTAATAGAGCTACTAGGCTTTGGAGAATTGACCCATCGTAAGAATCCATCTCGCTATAATCTTCAAGATAGAATTCTTTGAGCATCTCCTTTCTAAAATCACTCCAAGGAAGACTATCATATTGAGTGACACGGTTTATGATAGAGCTATCAACAATTCGTTCAAAGAATGATATCAAAAGATCTTCGGGAAGACCAAAAATCATAGCTTGCTCTTCAAACAAATCTAAGTAGCTTGTGATGTTGATGCCATTGAATTTTCCCTTCTCTCTCAACATAGAAGAGACTATTCTTTGGCCTTGTTTCTCAACAATAAGGGATTTGAATCCTTCCTCCATCTTATGTGAATAAGCAAGTGATGCACGATGCTCTAGATCTCTCACAAATGCGTTTACTTCACGACGAAGATGTGCACGATACCGTGAGAAATCCAGTGCAACACTCAAGAATGATGATGATGATATGATGAGGATGAAAAATATGAAACAAAGGATATGGATCACAACCTCCCAACAAGATCAGAAGCAAATGCCACGAAGCGTTTCACGTCGGGTTCAAATGTGGAGGTGATCGCAATCCGGGTGGATCGGGTCCGGTCGTGGCACACACAGGGTGTATGAAGCTAATGAATGTTGGAAGGTTTAAAGATGTGAAGGTGAAATTAATGTTGAGTATGGAGAAGAGAGAGATGTTGAAATAATTATGGGAATGGGAATGTAGGTGTGCAAGTTAGATTGATGACATGAATGATAAGAATGAAAGAGAACCATACACACGAATCAAATTTGGAAGGAAGAATGGTCCATTGGAGGAGCTTCTTAAACACTTCCTAATTCTAATCCATATGCATAGCCTTCTTTGGATGATATGTATGCATGATGAGAATAGATGGAATCCTTACACATAAATCAGTTTCGAAAGGAAGAATGGTCCAATATTGGAGCTTCTTATACACTTTCAGAAACTAATAAATATGTATGGATTTGTATGGATTATATGCATGCAAGTGAATTATGATGATGGATTTTACTCACAAGCTCAAAGAAACATCCTCACTGGTTCAACGCAATACTGCGGAGCCTTCTCACACATAGAAGAAATAGAAGACATGTAAAAATACTTAAGAGACTGAGAGAGGTGACAAGAGACAAGTGACAAGTGACATGAAGTAAAAGAATTTGAATTAAGTTACATGTAAAAGATCGTCGTGGTACGTCATGCTAAGGAGTCTACTGATCAAAGGTGGTTCCGACCCTCAAACCATGACAGTTCAACCGAATGTCACACGTAAGAAGGTGAGTTCCACTCCAGTGACCCTATGTCTGTCTAGGCTCGTAACGTCTAACTAAAGAAGTCTAAGACTCATTAAAATCAGCTCTAACTCACTCACACGCTCCACCGAGGGTGAGTCAAGATAGAGATGCTGGTTTCAAGAGCCTATCCTAGATTGGAGTTCTAACTTAAATTTGAAACTAGGTTCTATACTCATACTAGTTCACCTTGGATCCTCACTCGCTCAACCGAGGGTGATCGTCTCAAGGAAACCGTAAGCTAGCATGAGCCCTATGGATGCCTAACAATGATGCTCTAGGAGTTTGGAGGGGGGTTTATATAGTTTTTTGAATGAATTTGGGCCCTTGGATCTAGAGAAATCAACTCTCAACTCTAGGATCACTACTTTCGATTACAACCATTTGATTAATCAAATCAATG
Organism: Ceratopteris richardii; assembly: GCA_020310875.1. NCBI lineage: Eukaryota > Viridiplantae > Streptophyta > Polypodiopsida > Polypodiales > Pteridaceae > Ceratopteris > Ceratopteris richardii. The sequence goes on from CM035414.1 coordinate 60,990,920, forward strand.
GCTTGGAATTGTTCTTTCTATCAAATCTAGTGTAAAGGAGTGAAATTTAGGCGCCCTCATTCTCCACCATTGGATCTGGGGATGATCTGGACCGTCGGATCAGTGCTGACATCAATTCGGATAAGATAAGCCACTATTTTTGGAGAAACTTTGCATTATTGATCTTTAACTGTCAAAAAAGTCTTCTTTTATGGAAAAAATTCGTGGATCCTCCTTCCTTTATGCTTTAGTGCATCTCCACCCTTGAATAGGAGCTCATCTTGACCGTACACCATGGTTCAATCATATTTTGACATGTGGCAGCCCTTCAAGCCTTCAATTTTCTTATTCTAGAAACCTGCGGTGACCTTGAAAACTGGACTTTGTGCTCTTTGACCCTCCAAAAAGACTTTGATGAAGATGAAACTTTGTAGGACTATGTTTCCAAAGATCTCCTTCAGGAATATGCAGGAAAAACTCCCATCTGAATCTCCCTTGTACAAGTTTGACTACATTTGGAAGCTTGCAAGGTGGCATTAAGGTGTCTAGGAAGCTCTGATAGCCTTGAAAATTTGTACAAATATGTAGCCACATATGATCTTTATACATGCCAAACCATATGGCTAACATAATTTTCTATACAAGAATTTGTAGGGTCAAACTAGAAAAATTACATTTTTACAAAATGAACATAGCATATCAATGTGCTACCAAATCCATTTTCTGCTGAAATTTGGGCTATAGACTGCCTTTGAAAATCTTTACAAGTATATGAATTTTCATCTAATTTGGTGACATTGAAATTTTTGCCCTAATTTCCCAACTTTGACCAGCTTTGACCAACTTTGACCGCTACCATGGACTTTCTTGATTTCTTTGAAACTTTGTATGTGACCTTCCTTTGACATCCTTGATGCATCCTGGACTTCTCGGGGAATTCTGGCTACCTTCACCAAATATGTTTTTTGTAGGCCTTCACAAGTGAGAGAGGAGAGAAAATCTCGACGACACCGCCATCATCAACAACAATTCAAATCCAATTCCAAAGGCCAATCACACCTTCAGAAGCCTTGCATGACATGAGCCCCCATGAAGAACAACCTGGTTGTAGGCTTTCGTCACTGATGCCATGAACTTGCCCCGAAAAAGAGAGAAAAATAGCACAACAGAGAGAGAGAAAGGAGGGGTACTACAGACCCCCACATCAGGATTTTGCACCGCCTCGGTGCAATTTTCTTCTTATCCGCTTATTGAATAAACGAAATAACTGCCCAAACTTGAATGACATGTGGTATGTACAGTGGTTGAAATCCTTCCAAGTCGAATTAGTTTAGATACTTCTTCACCCTGGAGATGTTGACCAGGGGAATCCTTTTTCCCTGCAAATCTTCCAGATGCACTGCGCCATGTGGTAATACCTTGATAACCTTATATGGTCCTACCCATTTGGGTGCCAATTTAGTTTGAATTGCTAGAACCTAATGCACTAAAACCATGGACCCTTCCTGAACTTCATTGGATCTCAGATACCTGTCATGCAATCTCTTGCGCTTTTCTTGTGTTACCTTAAGTTTCTGCATTGCCCCTTCTCTGTACTCTTCTAATGCCACCAATCTTTGAATGGGGGGTTCAATTCCAATGGTTTTGATTCCTATTTCCTTTCTGATAATGAACTCAAATGGTGCCAATGCCTCTTTCCCATATACTAACCGAAATGGAGTCTCGCCTGTTGTTCCCCTCTTTGTGGTTCTGAAAGCCCAAATTGCTCCAATTAGTGCTAGTGGCCAAGAGCTTTGATGATCAAAAGATACTTTGCGAAGTAGTCCAATCAAAATCTTATTGGAACTCTCTGCTTGGCCATTTGCCCTTGGGTAATAGGCACAAGATTTTTTATGGAAGATTTTGTACCTGTCAAATATAAACTGGAGCAATTGATTTACAAAATGTGTGCCCCTATCACTAGTAATTTCCAGTGGGCAACCAAATCTTGAGAAAATACGTTTATACAAGAATTTGGCTACTGTTAAAGCCGTGCAGTCCATAGTAGCTTTAGCCTCTATCCATTTAGTGGCATAACATGTGGCCATCAAAATATACTTTTTACCTCCAGGTTGACCAGTTGGACTTTTGGTCCTATGAAATCAAGACCCCATCGTTCAAATGGAAGCCATCCGGTAGATATGACCAATGGTTGGAAATTCAATCTGGTTGGCACGGGAGCACACCTCTGGCAGATGTGACATTCTTTAGCAAACTTGATTGCATCCTTGAAAATGTGAGGCCACCATAGCCCTTTGTGGATGATTCTATGAGCCAATTCTTCCCCCCTTAGATGTCCTTCACTGTGTGCAGCCTCTAGCACAAGATTTACCTCCTCTGGATAGACACACCTTCTCAATATATCATCCTGACAGTATTTATATAAATTTACATTTATAAGAGAATATGCTTTGGTTTTCAAAAGTAATCTTCTTTTTTCTACAGGTGTCAAATGTTCTGAGATCTTTCCAGTAGTAAGAACATGGAGAATTTCATCATACCAACCAGTCCAAATTGCTACCAGGAAAAGATTGCTATCCACCAATTCGTCATTGATACCTGTTGCCTTCTCGCTCATTGCTGTCCTGGACACTTGATCTGCCATGTAGTGCTCTTTTCCTGGCTTAATATGAATATCAAAATTAAATTCTTGAAATAGGAGTAACCATCTCCAAATCCTTCCAGCTACTCTAGGCTTGTTTATCAAATACTTCAAGGGCTGATGATCATAGATAACAATGAAATGTACACCAAGGAGATAATGTCTAAACTTATGAAGAGCAAATACGATAGCCAAACCTTCTCTTTCCGTTGTACTGTAATTTCTTTCAGCTTGGTTGAGTAGTCTGCTGGCATAAGAGATAGGTCTATCCACTTTGTGAGATGATGGTTGAGCTAGAACTGCACCAACAGCATGAAGACTAGCATCTGTATGCACATTAAATTCCAATGACCAATTAGGAACACTTAAAAGTGGAGCAGTACATAGCCTCAATTTTAGTTCACGAAATGCTTTGTCGGCTTCAGCACTCCATGAGAAAGGGATCTTTTTACTGGTAAGCCTTGACAAGGGTTTAGCAATTTCTGAATACATCCTAATGAATCTTCTGTGATACCCTGCATGGCCCAAGAAACTTTGCACTTCCTTTGGGCTTTGTGGAATTGGCATGGAAAGAATAGCTGTAACCTGTGCAGGGTCAACAGTTATACCTTCAACAGATACTATGTGACCAAGAAGAGTGCCCTTAGTGACCAAAAAGTGACATTTATCAGGATTCAATTTCAAACCTGTTTTGAGACATTGCTCAAAAATTTCTTTTAGATTTTCCAAATGATCATGGAAACCTTGAACTGCTGCCCTTCTATCTGTACCTAAAAATACTGAAAAGTCATCCATGAAAATTCGTAGAAATGTTGTTAACCATTTGCCCAATATCAGATACATTGTTCTATTAAATGAAGCCGGTGCATTCTTCAAACCAAAAGCCATTCGAGTATAGACATAAGTGCCCCAGGGAGTGACAAAGGCTGTTTTGTCCCTATCATCAGGATGGATCACTATCTGATTGTAGCCACTAAAACCATCCAAGAAACTATACAAAGTGTGACCAGCTACTTCCTCAAGCACTTGCTCTGTGAAGGGCAGAGGAAATCCATCTTGAATAGTCACTTTATTCAAAGCACGAAAATCAACACATACCCTTATTTTTCCACTATTTTTCTTGGGCACAATAACCATAGAAGAAAGCCACCTGGAATGTTCTACTGGAACAATTATACCTGCTTCCTCTAGTTTTGTAATCTCTGCTTTTACCGCCTCTGCATACTTCGGATTGAGACGATATGGCCTACTTCTTACAAGCACAGCTCCCTCAACCAAGGGTATCCGATGTAATCCAAGCTCTTCTGGTATTCCTGTTAGATCTTTGTAGGACCATGCGAAGACACTTTTGTAAGTAAAGAGCAAAGAAGTTACCTTCTGTAGCAAAGGAGGATAATGCCACAACCAGGATGCTAAGTGGACTACTTGAGGGTTCTCTTCATTTCCTAAATTTACTTCTTGAACCAATGTTTCAGGACTGGTCTTGTTTGAGAAATCATCTCCACTATATGCAGGAGTGGATTTTAATTTATATTCTGCAACATGTTCTTTCATCCAACCTTGAGGTACATCTACAAAAGGGAGATCTTCTCTGCTCTTAGGTTCATAATCTTCCCTCTCTGATACTTTTATATTGGTAGCCTCCTCAAAGATTGTATTTTCCTTCAGTTGCTCATTCTCCAACACCTTGTGGTCTTCATTGCCCTTTTCTGTAATTTCCTTATCTGCAACTTCTTCCTCAATTTCATTGATCTCCACTGTGCAACACTCTGCACTTCCCATCATCCAATTTAACAATGTATCATCTTCTTGGGGTAGAGAGGGCATTACCTGAGTATCCACAGTATATCCAGTGGTTTTTCCTGAATCAAATCCTTCTTCCAAGTGTAGTTGCAGTTGGCTATTGGTGCTTGTTGAAATCCATAGTTTATTTTTCCCCCAATCTTGCAAAGCTTTTGCTTGTCTCAGCCAAGGTCTCCCCAGGAGCAAAGGATAGGAAGTCTCCTGTGGAAGTGCAATAACAACAAAATCCAACACAAAGTGGCAACCCTGTACTATCATCCGTACCTTTTCAATAATGCCAAGAGGCGCAACCCGATGTTGATCTGCTAGTGTAACTATAAATGGTGCCATTTTGGTGGGGTTCAAATTTAGTTTCTTCATTGTGAAATCTGGCATCAAATTGATACCAGAGCCTCCATCTATGATCACACCTGTGAGAGTTTCATCCTTTATACAAACAGATAATCTTGAGCTTTGGTAGTCTGCTAAGGGTGCAGGGGGAAAATCAACCATGAAACCATCTATACTAGGTGATTGGACTAAGTGAGCAGAGTGTATAATCTTCAGTAAGTCACTTCTTATTTTTGAATCCATCCTTATAACTTCATATAGACTAACCTTGTGATGAATACCTTTCAAGATCTGTTCAATGTTTACCTCCTGAGTGTTTTCTTGCAGACTTGTTGGTTGGCCCTTTAGAGAAGTAGTCATCTTATTATAAGCTCCTTCAATTTCTGCTTGGTCCTTCCATCCAGACTCCTTTTCTTCCTCTTTATCCTGAAATCCTTGTTGTTCATCTCTCTGGGTTGCAGTTGCTTGCCTAGCTCTAGTCATCATGGGCATTGCACAGGATGAAATAGCATAAGTCTGAGTGGTTTTTCCTTCTTCATGTGGAGAGACTGCAATCATGTGAATTGGAGCAGGACGACCTCTTGGGCAATCTTTGGTATAATGATCCTTGGCCTCTGGACAATGTTGAGAAGGAGGTGCATCTTCTAGAAGAGAACACCTGTTTTGCATGTGGCCGTAGTCACCACAACGATAGCACATCAAAGGTCTATTATACCTAGGCTTTGCAGGCCGATTCTCCTCTCTATTAGATGTATTTGAAGTACTAGCATAGTATGAATCCAAAGTTTGAGGGTTACTTCTTTGCTGTGTACCCTTGACATAGTAGCAATCTCTAGCTTCATGACCATCCTTTCCACAAAATTGACAGCTTACCTTGTTAGGGCAATTAGCATTGGAATCTCCATTGTTGTTACAGATCGTGCACCAAATTTGTCTCCTTATATCTTGTGTGGTCTTCAAATCTTCTAACTCACGGCGAAGTTGGGCTACTTCATCATCCGTGCGTCTCAGTGGTGGCAAGACCTTCTCTTCTTGTTGATTTTGTTGCATTTTTAATGCCTCCAGTTCCCTCCTTAGTTGCTCAATAGGATCCAGGTCTACAGCATACTTAGGTTGTGTATCCCCTTCAAAATGTTGCCTTGCTTCTTCAATGCGTGATGCCGCTGCAACAAAATCATTGAGGGTGGCATCCAATCTAAGAGACTCACGAAGCTTCTGCTGAGATGACCTGGGTAGAGCCTTCTCTATCCACTTTTTAACCAAAAAGTCACCTGGAGCATGTGGCAGACGTGCAACAAGTGCTTTTGTTCTAGTGTGAAGTTCATGAAAAGATTCACCTGATCTTAGCTTCAAATTCTCTAGCTGATCTAGAGCTCTTTCTTAGGAATCACTTGGTCGGAATGTCTGTGAGAATGCCGCCTTCAGAGCCTCCCATGTAGTGGAATGGCCATCTGCATATTGACTATACCATTTATCTGCAAGACCCTCCAATGTGGATGGAAAAAGTGCCAGCATTGCATCCTCTCTATTTTGCAAACCTCTTCCACGGCATAAAGAGATGAATCTCCTCACATGATTATCAGCATCCTCATAAGCTTGTCCCTTGAAGGTAGGGAATTTGATGTTTAATCTGGAGAGCAAATGAGAGAGGTCCTCCATTTGTACTAGTGTTTCTTCCGACGTATCTGAGGAGAAGTCTAGGGTTCTCCTATACCTCTCTTTTGACAATGGTGTCGTACCCAAATCAATAGATAAATTTAGGGAAGGCAGAGGGGAGGTAGACTCACTAGCCGTGGTTATTGCTAACTTGTTAAGGCTCCTCCGAACACGAAGAGACTCCTTATCTGCTCGTGTATGGGTCATGTACCTACTTGCCAATGTAATAGGGCAAAAATTACCTCTCACAGAAATGCAAAGGTCCCACCGGGCGTGCCAAACTGTAGAGGAGGTACTGGGGTATCTGCCTTTATCAAAAGTAGAGAATAAAGATTAAACACATCCAGTACGTCGCCTACTCAAGGGGGGTTCTCTTTAGGGAAGTATACCCTTTAACATTTCTGTGAGCAGACAGAGGAGTTGTACATACTCTAGAAATATAAATCATTTAATGACCACAGAAGACCATATATTTCTTGATTCGAATCAGATGATTACAAGGTTGGGCAGAGTGATGCTCAAAAGTGCAACCTTTGTGCTAACGAGCCGCAAGCTTAGGGCTAACAAGCCACCCTAAAGGTAAATAACTCTAACACAACAGATTCTTCCCATCAGCATAAGGGGCCACTGATACGCAGACTAACTCAGAACAATACAAAGAATTTCTCAAGAGGATAGAACCTAATCAACAACACTGACTCACAGAAAAGAAGAAGAATCCAAGCTACTCTCTTACACTATAGTGCTCATAGCCCTCCACTGAGAAGCCTACCCTCTGTATACACACTACAGAGTAGCTCCTACAATAGGCTTGAAACCACCAAGTGCAAGAGAGGACTTCTGCACGTATACACAAACCTCTGTATCTCTAAAATTGTACCTCAAATGAGCACAAATCCATTGTTTTTATAGGCCTCAATAGGTCAAGAGGGCCTTGCTTCACGTCCACTGATCACGCACCGGTGGATTACCCAAAATTGAAGGGGTAGGTCAATTATTCCCTTGATTTGAATTGGATCCTCAATAATAGGTAGTCACTGAGAATGGTTGGTGGAAACATCTGTTTATCCACTTTTACTTTTAACAATTCACTTTTACCTCTTCACCTGCCATCTGAGATTCTCATTTTCCGAGAGATTTAATTGAAGCCGATTGGTCCAACTGCTTGTCCTCATGGAAAGGCCCATGAATAGCCTCTAGGTCATGCCTTGAATTTTTTTTGAAAAGAAGGTCATATCTAGGTGTGATATAGACTCCCTTCTGAAGATCAAGAAGAGCCTCTGTATGAAGTTGTCGAGTGTGGCCCTCAGTTTTCACGAACAATGTCTTCATTTACTAGCAAAGAGCCAAGCCGTTCATATGCTTCCATTATCTCATGATCTTCCGCATCTTCATAGCCTACTTGAAGAATTCTTGGTCCATTCTCAGAGGAACAGAAACACTCTTCTCTTTCTTTCTCGGTGATACCGGGCCGTATGTGTGTGGGTGTGGGTGTGTATGTGAATGAGTATGTGTGTGTGTGATGGTGAGGGGGCGGTTGTAAGCGGGATTGGCGGGTGTATGTGGGGGAAGGTGGGGGAGGGCGGAGGAGAGGGGAGGAGGAGGGGGGTTCGTGGGGGTATGTGGAGGGGGAGGGCAGAGGTGAGGAGAGGAGGTGGCTTGAGGAGGCATGCGGAGGGGGAGGGCGGAGGAGAGGGGAGGAGAGGCTTCATGGGGGCTCGTGGGGGCATGTGGAGGGGGAGGGCGGAGGAGAGGGGAGGAGGGGGTTCGCGGGGGCATGCGGAGGGGGAGGGCGGAGGAGAGGGGAGGAGGGGGTTCGTGGGGGCATGCGGAGGGGGAGGGCGGAGGAGAGGGGAGGAGAGGGTTCGTGGGGGTTCGTGGGGGCATGTGGAGGGGGAGGGCGGAGGAGAGGGGAGGAGGGGGTTCGTGGGGGCATGCGGAGGGGGAGGGCGGACGAGAAGGGAGGAGGGGGTTCGTGGGGGCATGCGGAGGGGGAGGGCGGAGGAGAGGGGAGGAGGGGGTTCATGGGGGCATGCAAAGGGGGAGGGCGGAGGAGAGGGGAGGAGGGGGTTCGTGGGGGCATGCGGAGGGGGAGGGCGGAGGAGAGGGGAGGAGGGGGTTCCTGGGGGCATGCGGAGGGGGAGGGCGGAGGAGAGAAGAGGAGGGGGTTCGTGGGGGCATGCGGAGGGGGAGGGCGGAGGAGAGGGGAGGAGGGGGTTTGTGGGGGCATGCGGAGGGGGAGGGCGGAGGAGAGGGGAGGAGGGGGTTCGTGGGGGCAGCGGGGGTGGCGGGGGGCTGCGGGAGGGGTCAGCGAGGGGGGTCAGCGGGGGGGTCAGCGGGGGTGGCGGGGGGCTGTGGGAGGGGTGAGCGGGGGGGTCAGCGGGGGTGGCGGGGGGCTGCGGGAGGGGTCAACGGGGGGTCAGTGGGGGTGGCGGGGGGCTGCGGGAGGGGTCAGCGGGGGGGTCAGCGGGGGTGGCGGTGGAGGTGAGAGAAGGAGGGGAGGAAGAGAGAGAGAGAGAGAGAGAGAGAGAGAGAGAGAGAGAGAGAGAGAGAGAGAGAGAGAGAGAGAGAGAGAGAGAGAGAGAGAGAGAGAGAGAGAGAGAGAGAGAGAGAGAGAGAGAGAGAGAGAGGGCACGCGGGGGCAGGGGAGGAGAGAGAGAGAGAGAGAGAGAGAGAGAGAGAGAGAGAGAGAGAGAGAGAGAGAGAGAGAGAGAGAGAGAGAGAGAGAGAGAGAGAGAGAGAGAGAGAGAGAGAGAGAGAGAGAGAGAGAGAGAGAGAGAGAGAGAGAAGAAAGAAGGGGAGGGGGTAGGCCGTGAGAGAGAGAGGAAGGGAGGACGGGAGAGAGAGAGAGAGAGAGAGAGAGAGAGAGAGAGAGAGAGAGAGAGAGAGAGAGAGAGAGAGAGAGAGAGAGAGAGAGAGAGAGAGAGAGAGAGAGAGAGAGAGAGAGAGAGAGAGAGAGAGAGAGGGCACGCGGGGGCGGGGGAGGAGAGAGAGAGAGAGAGAGAGAGAGAGAGAGAGAGAGAGAGAGAGAGAGAGAGAGAGAGAGAGAGAGAGAGAGAGAGAGAGAGAGAGAGAGAGAGAGAGAGAGAGAGAGAGAGAGAGAAAGAAAAAGAGAGAAGGAAGCATGAGATCGAATACCGCCATCATCAACAACAATTCAAATCCAATTCCAAAGGCCAATCACACCTTCAGAATCCTTGCATGACATGAGCCCCCATGAAGAACAACCTGGTTGTAGGCTTTCGTCACTGATGCCATGAACTTGCCCCAAAAAAGAGAGAAAAATAGCACAATAGAGAGAGAGAAAGGAGGGGTACTACAGTTTACTACCAGGTGCACTATTGCTAATAGCCATGCAGAACGTATCCGATGATGATGGCAAGGTACATAACAGCAATACTGCTTTCATTTCATTATCCATATGCACTTTTTGATTCTATAACTCGGAGAATATAGCATCAAACTCATTTAGTTGAGCAGCGACACTATCCGTGTCCTTCATGTGAAGGTCATAAAATTTTCTCATCAAATACACTTTATTTGATGCTGTCTCTTTTTCATATTTATTGCATAACTTCTTCCAAAGCTCCTCTGCACTTTCAAAGTCTAATACTTTAAAGTAAACATTATCTCCCAGGTGCAAGTGAATGGTAGACCCTTCCATTTCGTCTACCTCATCCCAATCATCTTCATCCATGTCAAGAGGCTTCTTTGAAATTCCATTTACTGGCTTCCATAGCCTCCTTTGAGTGAGCACATCTTTAATCCGAATCTTCCATAGAGAAAAGTTTGTGCCATCAAATTTTCAGTTCTCAAAATGTTCTTTGCCTTGCAAGTTATGGCTCCTCCTTGGAGCACTCGCACTAGACCCTGATCCACCAGATGTGCCTAAGACCTCTGATGCCATGATGGTAGAGATCTGACACAAATGATAATGGAGCTAGAAGAGTCCAAACACCAACAAATAAGTGTATCAAGGAGTAAATTGATCATTATATAATTGACTAAACCAAAAATCTAGAAAACTTTTGCTAGAGTATCCTCTCTAAAATGAGCATATGACCAATGTCAAAATATCATAAAATTGCATGTACTAATATGTTTACCTGCATAGTGAATCACTGACTCCATTGCATATAATCAGTTACCCAATAGAATTCAGCTACGCTTAGGAAGCACCTATGAACAACTATCATACATCTCCTATGGCAAGGTAGGGTAAGTCTTCCACCTGCATCACTGAAGAGACCCCGACATTTCGGTGTCTCACAGTTAAGAAAACCTCACGACGACCCTCTTTATCAAACATAAAAGGCTTTATGCAACAAACTTAACTCCTATATCAATGACCACATGGACGTACATAAGAGATATCCACAAAAGCATCCATGGTGTGTATATGCTCAATGTATGCACTAAAATGACACTAAAAAAGGCTGAATGCAGAGCCCTAAAACTAGCCAACAATAGCTGCAAGTGTCTGTCGACTCTGATGTTTTAGGCTCAAAAACCTGCATACATTTGCAGCAACTGCTCCTACCAAAACTTAAAACCTTTTGAGAAACCTGTAGTTTTATCAGTATGGCTGAGAATAGAGCCCCAAAGGTTCATATTTATTGTTGGAGAAGTACAAAGAACACTCTTCTTGATGTTCTTCGACCTATGCAAAGAGAAATGTGTGCCAAAGTACTCCAATATGGCTCCAAAAGACACCCCAAAAATGCTTCAAAAATAGGATTTGAAAGCAAAGAATGAAGCTTTGAGGGACCAAAACATGTTCAAGGTAATGTTAACCTTACTCTTTCCCCTTCTTCAAACACAACAAGAGTGTAGCTTAGTGGCATGAGATTGCCACAGTTAAGCGATCTCCGAGGGGAATAGTACTAGATAGGTGACCTCTCGGGAAGTGTAAGCTGCCAGAATATTATTTTGTATTATTTAGCGGAATCCTTGTAATCGGAATAGTTGTGCACCAAAAGAGTGTAGCAGAACCATGTATCCTTTCTTTCTAATACAAAGAATATGCACGGAAGCAACGATAGAGACTCAACAGGCTGTTCGGTCTAGGTGATGATCTAGAGTTGATTCTGATTTGGAGTTATAATAATTGCAGACTTGTCTGTATGAATCTGTAGTCAAAGTGAAGTAATCAGGTATTATCTTACTATTATTATATTGAAGTGAAGTGTGGCGTTATTGTAAAGAAGAAGTGAATGTGCAGCGTATAAAATTGCGATAATCATTAGAAACGTTATGCGTTGAAGTGCACTAGGATTTTTTTGTAATTGTTGGAGTTAACTAATGGAGTTGATTGTCGGAAGTTAAGCCGTGAATTCGGAAAAATATATATAGGGCCTCTTATTTATCAGACCCCTGACCATCCCAAGAACCCGTGGTTAAGAATAACTCTAACTTTAATACAGTATAAATTGACACTAGTGTCGGCCATGGGGCATGGAGTAGTCAGTTAGTGCATAGACTAAGAGTTGAGAAGAATCCGATGATATATGCTTGTAACACGTTCTAGAGAATCGTACTCGAAGTACAGAAGGGATCACCATCCGTGGAAAATTCCTAGCGCTTTGGGCACACCTCCGAGTAGTAGTGGTGATGGACAGATGTTGGAAGAGAAGCGAGAAATCTGGGCTAGTGGGGTACCACCTCAGCATTTTCTTATGCAAGGATTACAAGGAATATCAGAGGTGCAATCAACCCCATCTGCGGAAAGTAAGTTTGGAGAAGTAAGCACTAGTTGCGGTGATAGTGTGAAAAATTCTAGTAGTAGTTTGTGGAATTCCGGTGGAACCTCGGATAATTTCGGGGCCGGGTTGCTAAATTTTGGTGAAAGCCCTATTCTCTATTCTGATTTTGAGGGAACTAGTGTATTGTTGGATGGAAGTTTTGGTGAAAAGCTCACGATAGAAGTTCATTACGATGGAGGGCGATTGGTTGAAGGTGTGAGGGAACAACTGAACATTATCCAAGTATTGGAGAGGATACAAGATGATGAGACAACAGAACAGCAATTAGGGTTAACTAGTTCAAATTATTCTGTAGTAACATTTCTACTCAATTCAGACACCATGAGTGGTTTGCAAGAGCAACAACACCAATAGCAACATCAACAACAACAAAAACAGTAGCAACAGCAGGAGCAAGCCATACCACCACGATCGGTACCTCCTGGAGTTACATATATAAAATTTGGCGGATTTCCTAGCGATAACCCGGATGCACATGTAAGAACTTTTGAAATTAATTATGCAGTACTGAACTACCCAGCAGATCCGGCATATAAAGCTATAGTGTTCCAATCCACACTGGTTAATGAGGCTGCTCAGTGGCTAACTGAATATGACATTAACCATTTCGGTGAGTACGATGATGTTAAGGATGCCTCCTTACAACGATTCCAATTGAAGAAAAACACGGTGGAGATCTTTGATTATCTGCAAAATAATAGACAAAAACCGCACCAGAATGTGTAGGAGTATGCCACTCTATTTCGTACTCATCTACGGCAACTACCGCCAGCGCATGCCAACCTACCGGATGATGTGATCACCTAGTGGTTTATTAATGGGTTAAACCCTCAACTCAAACAAGTCATGATCATACGATGTGTGGGCGGTATGACTCTGGATGCGATCATAGCTATGGCATTACACTTGGAACATAAGGTGGATTGATTCGATGAAGATTTGGATTGGCTGAAGGCAACCAAGGGTACGAGTGAAGACTCATTGAAACAAGTGTATTGCACAAAATGTAAGAACCCAGGACACACTGCTTCTGCATGTGCATTGAACCAAATGTACTGTGCTATTTGTAATACGGCGAGTCACTCCACCGAAACATGTCCCTATAATGCCAAAGTACAGGTCAGGCCAACTGTAAATGCTATAATACAAGAACAAGGACAACCGGCTGCTCATTATGTACCACCGCAGTTGAGGAATACTTCCTACCAAAGTTATAAAACCTATCGGGGAACACGAGCAAACAATTTCGGCGAGACTCGATGGAACTCCGGTCAATCAGGTGAAGGAACATCCCTCCCACAACCTAGATGCCATTTTTGCGGTGAGATTGGGCATATCCGAACATATTGTAAAGAGGCCGCCGAGTATGATAAACGAAGAAAGGAGTGACATAATCCAATGGCCAACATCGTATATATTTCAGCGGTAGATACTCAAGCGGTAGTAATCCAAACCCATTCGGGCAAGAAATTACAACCAGCTACAGAGATTTTTGAGCCGATCATTCGAAAACAACAGAGAGTTTGTACCAAAGTTAGTATGTGGGCCACTCAAGAACCAACATTTTTTCCCAACCCAGTACTGGTGGTTCAGCAAACAGTATCGAATTCACCATCTGAAGCATCGAGTTTGGTGAAAGCACCAGCGGAGAGTCCACCAAATGCAGTAAGGAATACATCAAATTTTGACTCTGTGTGGAATATACTCTCGTAAGCCTCTATTATAATACCATTGAGCCAACTACTAGCCTTGGTGCTAGGAGTACGACAACAATTTTAACATCAAGTTTGCCCGAAATCTTCGTGTACACTTACTACGGCCACTATTAGTCCAAAAACTGATTCTGTGGTGGACCATGTTGGTCCTTTCATTACGGTATGGTATAAAAATTATAAAATCAACCAAGTATTAATTGATGGAGGCTCTAGTGTGAATATTGCAACAAACACCCTTTGTAAACGGTTAGGATGGACTCAAATTGAACCTGTTCAGTTTTTTGTGAGGATGGCGGATTAATCCAGGGTGTATCCGGTGGGTTTGGTACGGGATATACCCATTGCCCTTTAGGGAGCGGTGTTCAAAATGACTTTTGTTGTTCTAGAATTACCTGATTCATCCCTGGACTTCAATTTTCCATTTGGGAGGCCCTGGCTGAAACAAGCCAAAGTATTGGAGGACTGGTCAGCACACGAGCGTGTTTTCAAAAGAAATCATCGGAAGTATGTGGTTTTGTTAGATGAGATGAAACCATGCAATCTCCATGCTCGACCCCACGTAGCCGAACCTATGCATATGTTGGACGGACTTTCAGATGATGAAGAAGAAGCTTTTCTCAAGGCTAACCAAGATTTTCTCACCTTGGGGTCAGTAGACTTATAAGCGGTGGTAGACAATTGGAATCCGGTTGTCTGTTCGGTAGTCCCGGTTCCAAAAAAAGGAGACCTAGATATGGATCCAGCTTTGAATGCCCAGGGTTTCCAGCATTTATTCCCGTCACCAGAGGATATACCCATGCCACAACAATTTTATGTACCCGAAGATCAACTTATCACCTACGATTTGGGAAATGAGGAAACACCACGGCCGGTGAAGATTAAGGCAAGATTACCGAAAACTTTTCAAAATAACCTACTACAGTTGCTAACAGAGTTCCAAGATGTATTTGTGTGGGACTATTGAGATATGAAAGGGTTGGACCCTCGCATCTATCAACACCGCGTGATGCTTAAGCCAGAGGCACGCCCAATTAAGCAACCCAGTTACCGCATGAACCCAAATTATGCTGCACAAGTGAAAGCTGAACTAGATGGCTTGCTGAAAGTCGATTTCATCGTTCCCATTGAGCATGCAGAATGGATTTCACCCATTGTTATCCTCCCAAAGAAAAATAAACAGTTACGCATCTGTGTGGATTACCGAAAGTTAAATGCATCGACCATATCCAATCCCTTCCCACTTCCATTTTTGGATACAATGCTCGATGACGTTGTCAAACGAGAAATGTATTCCTTTTTGGATGGTTACAATGGCTATAATCAGGTGCACATGGTGGAAATGTACATACCAAAGACTGTGTTTATTACAAACTGGGGTGTATATGCATGTACTGTGATGTGGTTCGGTCTTCGCAATGCTCCTAGTACCTTCCAACAATGTATGCAAGAAATTCTTTCCCCCTATTTAACCACCTTCATACGTGTGTATCTGAATGATTTTTCGTTATCGGGTGAGACATCGACTCATCTTTACCACCTTTGGTGTTGTTTCTCCAAGTGTCGAGAGTTACGATTGTGTTAAAATCCCAGCAAGTTGGTTTTTTTGGTTTCCTGTGGCAAGTTGCTTGATCATATTATTTCAAAGCAAGGTATTCAGGTGGATCCAGACAAAGTGCAAGCCGTATTAGATGCACCTACCCCGACGACACCCAAGGAGGTTATGCGATTCCTTGGCCAAATATGCTGGCATGGGGGCCATCTTCAGCGGCTTGCACACTTAGCCATACCCTTGAATCGGTTGATTACTAGTACTCCCCGACAGTTCGTGTGGACGGAAGAGTGCCGAACTACCTTTGATCGATTGAAAAAGTGTTAACCCAAGCTCCTATACTACAAGCACCAAATTGGTAGCTCCTGTTCCATGTCTTCGTGGATGCTTCCGATAGTGCCATTGGTAGTGTGCTCATGCAATAACAAGATAAGTCGTTTTGCCCTGTTTATTATGCTAGTCGACGGTTAGCTACTGCTGAACAAAATTACGCAGTCGCTGAGCGTGAATGCCTCGGCTTAGTTTATTCGGTGAAGAAATTCCGGCACTACTTGCTGGGACACCAATTTACGTTCCATGTGGATCATGATGCCCTGTTTTATCTGGTCCATCACCAACACTTAGGGGGAAAATTAGTTAGATGGGTATTCTTACTGCAAGAATTTGATTACGTGGTTGCAAATCATCCAGGATCAGCTCATGCCTTAGCTGATTTTTTATCTTTGCTTGATTCCGGTGAACCTCCCGGTGGAATTGATGATACTACCCCTACTATCTATGTGATTGATCCAGTCCAAGATGAGGGTCAGGAGCTCCTGGGGGCACCTATGTATTATGATACTCTGCTAAACTTCCTCACCAATGAAAATCCCTCGACTCATACATCTACTTCGGCTCATTGATTGGCAATGTATAGTCGGCAGTTCCGGCTCATTTTGGGACAGTTGTATTACATGGATCCTTCTCGTGCACTATTATAGTGTATTCCACCTCATGAAGTTCCTTCGATTATTGCCATGGCACATTCTACTCCCTCCGGTGGTCATTTTTTTATCGATCTTACTTACCGGCAAATTCTGCAGAGTGGCTTATGGTGGCCCACTATGCAACGTGACATTGCTACTTCTATTAAAATGTATGATGCTTGCCAAGGCTCGGGACAGCCTTTACAACGACATCATTTTCCATTGTAGCCTATTGCTCCCCTTGAACCTTTTCAAAAGTGGGGTTTGGATTTCATTGGGCCTATTACACCTCCGGCTAGGATGACTCATCATCGATATATACTTACTTATAATATGGATTAGGCAACTCGGTGGGCCGAAGCTTGGGCTTTATGGTCTGCTACTACGTCTATGGTGGTTAAATGTTTGATGAATGATGTGTTCCCTCGGTTCAGTCTTCCCTTAGAGATTGTTTCGGATTAGGGCACACATTTTGTTAATTCTTTACTGCAAGCACTTACCTGCACCCTACAGATTGTCCATAAATTTATCTCTCCATATTACCCTCGTGCCAATGGTCTTGCTGAAAGTACTAATAAAACCCTACTTAACATGCTCAAGAAATTAGTTCTAGAATGTCCGTAGCATTGGGATCAATTCCTTTCTTTAGTTATGTGGGCATACCGCAATACATACAAAGTAGCTACAGGGAATATGCCTTTTAAATTGGCATATGGGCTGGAGGCATTGCACCCATGGAGTTGGTGGCACCTAGCCTCCAGGTGGCAATAGAACATAAGCTCTTACTGGAGGATTCCTTTCCTTTCCGATTGGATGTGTTGTGGTCCTTAGATGAACATCGCCGGGAAAGTTTTCTATTGCTACACGAAGTCCAATTATGACAACCTAGGACACATGATCCGTTTCTTCGCACTCTTGTTTTTTACTAAAGGAAAATTAGTTCTGTTCTATAATGCTAAATCTCATTGATCAGCGAGCAAATTCAAACTTGGATGGTTTGTTCCTTACCGTATTGAATCGTAGGTTGGACCTGCTACGTTTTGGTTATCCACACTAGCTGGTACCCTTCTACCTAAGGCAATCAATGGATCGAAGCTTCGTCCCTATTATCCCATGCCTTCTTCATCGTGATGCTTGATCGGTATTTTTATTCTCTGCCCAGTTTTCCCATTGTTCTGACTCAATGTTCCTTTCCTCTCTACATGTCCCGATTGACCAACTGACTGTAATATTACTGTTTTCTTACCTCACCATGATTAGTAGCTGCCTTATGTGTCTAAGATTATGTTAATGCGTGCATGTCACAATTATGTCTGTATATTTCCAACACGGGGTGATGATTATGTTTCTTCCCGCATTTCCATTCAGTGTCTTTACTTAATCCCGTTTTCCCTTCCTTTTTCTGCTATTGAGTCTTTGTGCGATTGCGTGTCTATGTTCCCTATAGTTTTCGTGCTCTAGTCCTTGCCATGGAAGCTTTGGCTCACATTGCCACCTTCCATGCTCGTCTTGCCCCAGAATTGAGCGAGTTTCTGTGCATTCGTGGCCTTCTAGCATTTGTTGAACTGCCCTGGCATTTGGTGGAATGCCATGCCTTCTTTGCGCATATCATATCTACCATTGCTGCTATGCCCGCTACTGAAACTTGTTGGCCGCTAGCTTTCCTTGACTCACATGTAGTAGTCACCTTTAACACAGTCACTGAGGGATTCTATCTCCCTCAGGAGGGTCTTGTAGATGGACCTCTCTTGCGGATGACCACTGTGAAAGAACTATTTCCACGCCACTCTTCTAACAAGTTCGCCATACTTTGTCACCCTGAACCGGAGCGCACTGCACTCCAGTTTCTTGTCGTTGCCCTTAACCTCCAAAAATGCACATATGGCATTTCTCACCTTTTCTATTGTATGATTGACACCGCAGTGAGAGAAGCAATTAATTTTGCTTCATTCTTCTTCCGGTGCATTCACAGGGAATGCCAGGCTATTTCTCGACAATTGGCCAAGAACGAGATACCTTGAACCCGCTTGCCACATCTACTGACCTTCCTCCTCCTAGTGATTCAGGTAGTGCAATCTCCTCCATTGAATAACCTTCTCTTCCATGAGGATTCTGTACAGGCAATGGAGGTTGACGAGGATGAGGATCTACTGCAGTATTTCAAAGGGAAGCACGGAAAACTGAGCCCCTGTCACACTAAATCATCGTTGTCCTCAACCGTGCAGTTGCAGGACAGTGCTTCGTCTGCCCAGATTCTTTCTGCTCCACCATCCCCTATAGAACAAGCTAATCCTGACACTGTTATTGAAGAATCTCACCATGATAATATGGTCGTGCAACCCTAGTCTCATCCACAGGAGCTAGTGCTCGATATGGCCACAAAAACTGCACAACTCGTAGATAAAGCACAACCTACTAAGGAAATTGATCAACTAGATGTTTTGCCTCTCGTGGTAACAACTCTTGCTTTGATCTCTTCATCTCAAAACCGACCTCTGCCTCTGTCTCCATCAAAGGTGCCTTTTCCACCTAGTCACTCTTCCTCCCCATGTCATTCGGTAGCCCAGCCTCTTCCTTCCTCCCCCAATTACTCCCCTCCCTCGTCATCTCCCATCGTTTCCGCTAACCCTTCTCAACCAATCTCCACCTCTGTCATACCTCATTCATTGGCCCAACTAGCTCAGATCGGTACCTACCTCATTCATCTCTCCACCCAGCTCCCCCATCATCTCCAAGTTGCACAACAATCCCTCCAACAACAGTACCAATCCAAGGTGGACATGCTTGAAGCAGACATTGCACCACTCCAAGAAGAGGTGCTCATGGCCGAAGCTAGTTCCTTCGAAGAATAGATTCAAAATCTTCAAGTAGAGTTGAAAGAGAAGGAAGCCATCATTGCAGCTCACGATGATGAGATTAGTCAGTTGACTTAGACTATGATTGACAAAGAGGATGCCATGATAACTTTGGGCAATCTTCTTGAGACCACCTGTGCTGATTTGTCTCTAGCAAAAAGATCAAGAAATGGAAGACTTAGCTTTACAAGCCACCACAGACTTAAAGAGAGTAACCGAAGAGATCTTTTAGAAAATTGCTCCCTAGAAGACAAAATTGGTCGTAACATTTAGCTGAAGAAGGATATCGAAGCTATTCAGAAAGAGAGGTAGGAATTTTTTAAAACTATGCAGTTCCAGTCTCAAGAGTTAGAGCGCCAAGAAAGACAATTGGGTGTCTAGGACGAAAGATTATCATGCATCGATGTAAAAATTGCAGAAGTGAAGTTACGACTGGATGTTGTGCTCGCCAACGATTTTTATCTTCAAAAAGCCTTTTTACAAAGTCAGGAATTACAGGAACTTTTAATTTAGCCTGTTCTTTGTACATACAAGGAATCATTGATGATTCCTAAACCTTTTTAATTTTCCTTGCTAGGTTCGAGTTCACGGTGCGTGCGAGTGTAAGCCATCAGAATATTATTTCGTATTATTTAGCCGAATCGTTGTAATCAAAACAGTCGCGCACCGAAATGGTGTAACGAAACCATGTATCGTTTCTTTCTAATACAAAGAATATGCATGGAAGCGACGATAGAGACTCGTCAAGCTATTTGGTCTGGGTGATGATCTAGAGTTGATTCTGATTTGGATTTATATTAATTGCAAACTTATCTGTATGAATCTGTAGTCGAAGTGAAGTAATCGGGTATTATGTTACTGTTTTTATATTGAAATGAAGTGCGGCGGTATTGTAAAGAAGAAGTGAATGTGTTGCGTATAAAATTGCGATAATCATTAGAAACATTATGCGTTGAGCTGCACTGGGAGTTTTTTTTTAATTGCTGGAGTTAACTAATGAAGTTGATTGTCGAAGTTAAGCCGTGAATTAAGGAAAATATATATAGGGCCTCTGATTTATCAGACCCTTGACCATCCCAAGAACCGGCGAGTAAGAATAATTGTAACTTTTATACAATATAAATTAACAGAAGTATCAAGGACCTCTATCTTCCTTGATCGTTGAGGTCCTTACCTCACATGCATCCAGTGGTCCCAATAGTGACTTAGGTGACTCGAATGACAAGGTATGTCAAGGTCTATGCCTTGGTCCTCCCCTTAGCCGTAAGCCTTCATGAAAACCCTGGGTGGGTGGGTGGATGGGTGCTCACTTTGCTTGCTGAAAAGGAACAAATCTTTTGTGTCCAAATGCTCTGCTATGAGTGAAGTATTTCAATGGCGATGCACCACAGTGCACTCTCCTTTTTGAGAGCTCCATGAGGATATCCTTAGAGTAGAAAATTGAGCTCCTAAGGCCGCACACACTACTCCGCATGAAGGCTATAGAATATGCAAAAAAAACACACTACACAGGGAGCACAAAGACAGACTTCTTAGGTCTTACAAATATGATCAAACATACAATCTATGATTTGCCAGACCACTATAGGTTTTATTAAAGAACATATACAAAGAAGCATCTGGTGGCCATTTGGCCTTTCACATGGACACGAACGATAACAAGGAAGAGAGAGAGAGAGAGAGAGAGAGAGGGGGAAGCAAGATGGGCCACAAGGGACGTATATATATATATATATATATATATATATATATATATATATATATATATATATATATATATATATATATATATATATATATATATATATATATATATATATATATATAGAGAGAGAGAGAGAGAGAGAGAGAGAGAGAGAGAGAGAGAGATAGAGAGACAGAGATAATGGGGAGGGATGCACAATGTGGGTGGGGTATGGAAGGCTATAGGTTGGGGGGAGATGGAGGGTTACGTTTGCAAGGTGGGGGAAGATGGAGGGTGGCTGGGAGAAAGTTATAGAGAGAGACAGAGAGGGGGAGATCCTAGGTGAGGGATGGAGCAGTGGTGGAGGTGAGCAGGTGAGGGATGTAGAGAGTGATTTTGACAATTTCTATCCTGGAGTCACACACTCATATGCCCGTGAGCATAATTAGGTTGTTTAAACCCTTTTCTCCCTTTGGGGCTTTCCTCAAACTCGTTCATACGAACTTCCTAGGTTGACATACTCAATCCTTCATTGTTAAGCTCATACCATCCACTAGTGCAATGCTCACAGAGGCTCTTGAAGAGATTGGTAATTACTGTGAAGAGAGATGGTGGATGCAATCCAAAGATGAGTAGGTGCTGCTACAACCAGCTTCACACCAGCCAACTGAGACTTCAGAGTTGATTAGTAGACCCTTTAAGCTTCCTAAATCCACCAAAATATCAGCCAAGTACCTTGGAACATGTATCCCAAAAGTTTAAGTCAAGACAGACTAGTTGCGAAATGACTAGCTCCCAAAACTTGCTATTTTTGGACATACACCTGCTGGAAAAAATGAACAGTGCTCTCAACCTGGAAGGAATTAGAAACTTTCCTTTTGGGCATAGAACATAGACTTAGCAAGCTTCTCAATCCAAGTTAAAACACTTCAAATGATGGACTGAGCTCTGAGAACAAGTTTCATCAATTTCTGGAACATCCCCACAATTCTTGGGGCTCTACAGAGATAGACTAGTAAGCAGTAAAATGCAGATGTCTCCAAAAGTACTAATCCAATGACCTTGAAAATATATATGCACAAAATAGAAAGTAGGAGCTATCCAACGCAAGTTAAATCCCTGAAAAAGGTTCAGTAAAACTAGAGATAGGACCTTCTGAAGGTACTGCTCTGAGTGAGTATAGCAGAGAACAAAACAGAGAAGTAGATGATAATAAATGTATAGATTCACATATGATTACAACCACATTGGCAATGAATCTTTTCACAATGGGAGTAGAATGATAGAGCTATGGAGTAAGCTCTTCAATCTCTACAAAATGACATGAAGTGGTCACGTACAAGGCTTGCTAATCGCCTCTTCCTTCTTGCTCCTTTTATAGCTATTCTTGGAGGGAGTTTTAAATTCGAATTCGAATGGCTCCACCTAAAAGTGATCCCCAAAGTTAGGAGATATTCCCTCAGCTCAAAAATTCGTGGGTTTTGGTAGTTAGAGCCACGAAATTGCTTTTACATCATGCATGAGATAAGCCATCCTTTTCCTTTTTTTTTTTCAATTACAAGAGATAAAAATGAACTCTTTTACAAGAGGTGTGCACATGACTACTCATGTGACTTACAAATGAGGATAATATCAAGCATATCAAGCATGTAGGCTTGGGCAAAATGCACCAACACCTCCCCCTCAAGCCTAACATGTTTGACCTTCAAATAAGTCTTCAATTGTCCTTGATTTCCTGCAAGCCAATCATCAACTTGAATCTACTTAATTTTGTACCATCAAGAGCTTTAGTCAACATGTCGGCACAATGCATCTCTGTAGAGACATAGGATAGTTGAATATCCTTGCTCATTAGCTTCTCCCTTACGTAATGGTATTGGACTTCAATATGCTTGGTTCTAGCATGGTATACCGGATTAGCTTCTAGATGTAGTGAGCTTGTGTTGTCACCAAAAATGTGAGGTGTTGAAGAATGAAGTCCAAGATCTGTGTACAAAGACTTTAACCACATGATTTCTTGAGTTGCATTAGCCAAACCTATATATTCGGCTTTATTAGAAGATAATGCCACGGTTGGTTGCTTCTTCGATGACCAAGAAATGATTTTTGAACCTGCAAATGATATATATCCTGATGTGCTTCTTCTATCATCTTTAGATCCAGCCCAATCTGCATCTGAGTAGACCTTTAGCTCAATATCTAAAGTATATGAATAGAACAAACCTTCATTCATGGTCCCCTTTAGGTACTTGAGGACTCTCTTGGCCGCTTCCATATGTGGTCTTCTCGGCTTATGCATAAACTGACTCAATATGCTAACACTATAGCATATATCCACCCTTGTGAGTGTTGCATAGTTCAAACTTCCAACCATGCTTTGATAGCTTGTGATGTCTTCAATTGGCTCTCCTTCATAAGCACTAAGCTTATGATTTTGCTCCATAGGTGTACCTGCACACTTGGTATTTTCCATCTTCAACTTGACGAGCATGTCATGGACATACTTCCTTTGTGTGATGTATATACCTGAATCTGTGTAGATCAACTCCAATCAAAGAAAATAAGTGAGTGGTCCGAGGTCACTTATTTTAAACTCCTCCTTCATTTGACTCTTTACCTGTTTGATTCCTTCAAGATCATTGCCTATGATAATAATATCATCAACATACACACATAAATAGATCACTTTAGATCCATTCCTCTTTATGAACAAAGAGGTATCTGCCTTGCTAGCTTTGAATCCTTGGTCCTACAAACTTTCAACAAGTCCTTGGATATTTGACTCACGTGCTACAAAGCATATAATAGGTTGTAGAGATGTGTTTTCTTCTCTTTGATATTATTTAGGTAGAAGAGTTACTATTGCAGATGGAAATGATTTTGATGTTGTGGGAATAGGTACAGTAACCCTAAAATCAAGAGAAGCTTATTATGGTAGAAAACCTAATGTGAGTTACTTAATAGTCTTAGGATCACTTTCAGATGTACATGTTGAGAAAAAGCACCGAGGCAAACTAGATGTAAAGGCAAAGAAATCTGTTTTTATTGGATATCCTATTGAGAGTAAAGGATGCAGGTTTATGTTCTAGAGACAAGTGAAGTTATTCTTTCACATAGTGCTTATATTGCTGAGAATAGGGTTTATGATAAAGAAGCAGAAATTCTAAAGTTCATTAGTGAAAATGACTATGGATTTTTTAGAAAAAATCTGGATGTACATGTTCACCCATATCAGAAGGGAGTTAAAATTCCTAGGAGAAAGAATTGAAAAAAGAGGAATTTCACAACGTTCTACAGAGTCAGTTCCACAAGAGACTTTGATTCCAGAAATGGAAGAAGTAAGAGTTCCAAAAAGTCCAAGTACCTCGGAAGGACAAGTTCTAGAACCTGTGGAAGCTGAAGGGTCAAAAAGAGTTTCACCACTATTTAAAGATACACCTACTTGGAAAGATAGCGGTATAAAGACTCTTACTAGAAGAACAATGAGTTAGACTAGACAACAACAACAAGATCATGTAAGAACAAGAAGTCCGACTAGACAACAACAACAAAAAGCTCATGTAAGTTTTGCTAAAGACTTTGAGATTCATGATATTTTGGCACTTACTAGAGTTGAAGATGAATTTGCATGTGTTAAAGATGCACTTAACATTCCTATTTGGAGAAAAGCTATGCAAGAGGAGATTGATTCTATTCATAAGAATCAAACTTGGGAGCTATGTGAGTTACGAGAGGGAAAGAAGGCTCTAGGTGTAAAATGGATCTTCAAAATCAAAAGGAAAGCAGATGGTACTATTGATATATACAAGGCTAGGTTAGTTGTCAAAGGATATGCACAACAAAAAGGTATTGATTATGATGAGACATTTGCTCCTACCTCTAGGATGAGTGTTAATAGGTCAATAGTTGCTCTAGCAGCACATTTTTGTTGGCATATATGTCAACTTGACATTAAGACTGCTTTTTTAAATGGTGATTTACATGAGGATGTTTATATTCAGCAGCCACAAGGTTTTCAAGAGCCATGTAAAGAACACTTAGTGTTTAAGCTTAAAACAGCTTTATATGGTCTAAAACAAGCACCTAGAGCATGGTATGAAAAGATACATACATATCTTTTATCCATTGGTTTCCATAACTCAGATGCAGCTCCAACTCTCAATGTCAAAGCTGAAACAGGTATGATGATTACAGCAATCATATATGTGGATGATATTATAGTCACAAGTCCTAGAGATGCAGATTTGCAGATGTTCAAAGAAAAATTGAAGCAAACATTTGATGTGAATGATTTCGGCATTTTGCATTATTATCTTGGGATTTAGTTTTTGTTTCGAGATGAGTGTATTTATATGAGACAGCAAAAGTACATTGAGAAACTAATGGAGAGCTTTCAGATAAGTGATTCTAAACCTATGCAAACAGCTATGGATCAAAACATGTCTCTACAAATGGTAGCAGATGCAGAGCCATTTGATGCTACTCTATATAGTCAAGCAGTTGGTTGCTTGATACATCTTTGTAATACATGTCCTGATATATAGTTTTCAGTTTCTCAAGTATCAAGGTTCATGCAAAATCCGACAGTGTTACATTGGAAAGCAGTAAAGCGGATCTTTCGATATTTGAATTTAACTTCAAATTATGCTATCGTATTTTTGAAATCTACACATTTGTTACTAAAAGGAGTTTCAGATTTTGATTGGGTAGGTGATAGAGACACAAGAAGAAGTACTAGTGGATTTTCTTTCTATCTTGGAGATTGTCTTATCTCATGGCTTTCGAAGAGACAACCCACTATTGCCACTTCATCGTGTGAAGCTGAATATCGTGCAACATTTATAGCTACTCTAGATTCCGTTTGGTTGTAGAAGATTTTCAGTTATTTTGATGTGAGAGTACATGAACCCATTCAGATATTTTCAGATAGCCAAAGTGTGATAGCTATAGCAAAGAGTCTAGTGCATCATGCAAGGACAAAGCATACAGAGGTACACTATCACTTTATTCAAGAGCAGATAGCTAAGCAACATATTGAGCTAGTCTATGTTCCTTCTAGTGAGAATGTTGCAGATATATTTACCAAAGCATTGACTAGAGATAGTCATGAGAAGATTTGCAGGTTACGAAAGGTTGTAGCATTGTGACACAGAAGGAGGGATTGTTGGAATCAATGTCCAACAATGGTCCAAAACTGCTCAGTACTAGCTATAATATAGATATATGTTGCATACTCCATATGAAAGTCATGCGAGCAGCATGGTTAAAGAAAATCTCTCTCAAAGAGAGCGTGTGTGTTCGAATCTCATAGGCAGCAATGGCGCATCGTGATGTGTTATTTGACTTGATTTTTGCTTCTATCTTTGACGACGATCGCATGCTTTTGGAAGACTTCATAGCTGGATGTTCTTTGATTAGTGATGCCAATTCCCGTTATCTGCTTTATGCTTATTATGTGCTTTTAGAGAAGCTTTTTAAAGACTTACAACTACTATATAAACAAGAGCCTTGCTCATTGTTCAATCATTGCTCATCAAGCAATCCTCTCAAGGAGACCAAGGAGGAGTCTCACACACTTGAAGGAGGTGATCAAGAGCTCTAAAGCTTTGGAGGTGAAGATTTGATGAAGGAGAGGCTACTCTCTTCGAGCAAGAAGTCTTCTACAAGGTGGTGCTAACTATCTTTTGTGAGTTAACCTTATATTTTTTTTAGGGTTTCTCTACCCTTATCTCAAAATTAGGGTTGGTTGATTTATAATTTTGTTACACTGTTTTGTGAGAATAAGGTTAGCTTTGTTGCTCATTCACTTCACACACTTAGATTATTTCAACATAATCTAAATTTTGTATCATCATCTTCTTGGATATTCTTCCATTAGTGAGTGCACCACTTTATATGGTTGAGTAGTACTCCCATGTTGTAATTTTGACATCTACTTTTTTAGTGAGTAAGCATCCAACTTATGTTCTCTATCTTTGTCTCAAGATCTCTTTCTTTCTATCTCTCACTTATCATCTTAATTAATTAAATGTATATGCTCAAAAGGTTTTAGTATTGGAACGATCCTAGGGCCCCAAATTCCAACAAAAAACTTGTAAATGATTCAACCTTTGTAGTACATGATTCTTAGGCTATTGAGATCCAAAGCTTTGGCATGCATGCTTTGACTGTATGAATTTTGCTAGTTTGCTACACCTAGAAAAATCTGAAATGGTGTCTTTTGCCCAAACTTCAGGCACCTTGTAAACACGTTTGTGAAGGCTATATTTTGAGCAAAATGCAGAATTCCACATTCCCAAAAGATGGTTCAATTTGAGCTACTTAGAAATTGCAGCTTGTTCATAGTGATGTCTATGGTCCTTTGCATAGACCCTCCTTTGGGAACTATCTTTACTTCATGACTTCTAGGCATGCATGGGTATGTCCAATGAAAGCAAAGTCTGAAGTGTGTATGTGCTTCAAACAGTTTCTAGTTTTGGTTGAAAATCTGTCAACATGTAAAATGGGCACCCTCCATTGTGATCGAGGGAGAGAATACATGTCTTCTAATTTTCATGCATTTTTGGTTGAACATGGCATAAAACATTAGTGTACAGTGTCGTATACACCTAGACAGAATGGAGTTGCTGAAGGAAGAACATGTCACTCATGGGGATGGTGAGGTGTATGGTCAAGAGTCAAGCTTTACCAAATAGTTTCTAGCTTGAGGTTGTTATGTGTGCAGCATATGTACTTAAGAGGCATGGTCGCAAGCCATCTGTTGCTCATCTGCATGTTTTTGGTTGTTTGTCATATGCATTAGTGCCTAAACGACAATGCACCAAATTGGATTATAAAGTAGTGCAATGTATTTTAGTTAGGTAGAGTTCTCAAAGCAAAGGCTATAATCTATATTATCCAGAGTCTAAACACATTTTGGTTGGCCACAATGCTTTTTTTTAGAAGATGTTATTCAGCCATTACTTTAATGTAGTAAGGAGGTATCACTTAGCTCCAAATATATGTATGATACTCAACTTCCTCTTTTTACAGGTGGATAGTCTAGTGCTGATCCAAATAAGGAAATTTCTTAGCCTTTATAGGTTTCATGTGATGATGGAGATCATTCCATTTTTAGTGGAGATTTACATGATGACTTGTTGATGAGAGAGTTGATATTGAGGAGGCAAAAACTATGCCAAAATGGCTGGTGTAGACTTTGCAAGATAGCAAATTAGATGCACCATATGGTACTCTGTTGCTCTAGCACAATGGTGAGAACCACGTTAAGAAGCTCCACCTCCTTAATGTCAATCCGCGGAAGAGATAGGAGTGATATGAAGATCGTGAATGTGAGATGAAGTGAGAGTGAAGGTGAGAAGCATAGAAATGCACACACACATACACACACACTACGAAGAGACAAGCAAGACACAATGGAAGGTGAGAACTCAACTCTATTACTCAAGAACACTATTACAAGCTCAAAAGAACTCTAACCTCAAACAAGATCACACTAACCAACCTCAAAAATGAGCTCTCTAGCTCTTTTTATAGTTTCTATACTAGTTTTGACCGGTTTCACATCTAGTGACCGACATAGTTAAAAATTAGGTCCTAGATGCTATTTGGAAGGGTAAACGGTATCTAAAAATAACGAAAATTGGTATGCGCATTCTACCTAAGCTCCTCAAGCTCGAGGACTCCTCGGCTTGCACAAAATGGAGCTATGGATTACAAAATGGGGTTTTCTATGTTACATATGTTACAATTAGTGATAAAAATCACTGTTGGAGGTTTTTGAAAAGTATTTTTAGAACATGATTCTTTGAAAAAAGATTTGACTGGCTCCCTGCTCCGTTGTTACATGCTTCCGCGTCGTCTGTGCCTCTGGCTGCTTCCAACACCCCCCTCCCTCTCGCTTCTGTCGTCCCTGACAGAACCTTGTTGTGAGGTCTACCGGATATAGTTCTGTAGGAGGTCTTGAGCGAGGGTGTGCTCGGAGATACGAATGCCTCGGGCCAGATCTGCCTCGAGTTTCTCCCAGTCGATTGGTTGCGGTTCTTCCGGTGGCGGGAGCTGATAGTGTGTGGAATAGACCATTCGTTCACAAGCAAATAATTGTAATAAATGTGTAGGCCTGCTTATGAATACCTCTGAATGGTATTCCCAGAAGCCGGTTGTGAACATCTCTTCGAATGTCTGCTTGTAGCACGCCGGTAGGTACTTTATTCTATAGTGCCAGGCATAACACACCCGTAGCGATGGCGTTGTACTCATATCATATACCAGATCAAAATTGCCATGCTCAAAGCCCGGGGTGTTGACATGTGGTGCCTTGACGCGTCGGAAGACTTTAAAAATCATTTGCATCATGTCAAAGATTTTGACAGTCATATGCGCCGCTATATCGTCCATATGCTTTAATCTAGGGAGCCAGTGGCGAATTGTAGCCATCATGTAGCCAACAGTTGGTAACTCAATGGGTGGTTTAAAATAGGGGTAATTCAACCAGTCTTGGCACTGCTTATTGTTTTGTACCTTAATAGCAAAGGCAGTCCAAGAGCGGCGTCGTGGCACTGGTCCCCAACACGGGTTATACTTCAAATGCAAAGGTGCCTTTACCCATGTACTCATCATCTCTGGATACTGCTGTAGTAAATCTTTTCGCCACTTTGGTTGATAGATCCTTCCTTGTTGTGCATCTAGTGGCAAATCATCCGCCTCGAATTGAGTTGCATGCGATGGTTTCTTACCTGTCTCTTTCTCAATGGCTAACTGGTATTCGGCCATTAACATGAAATACGGTTTACACTGGAGCTCATGCCCCGATATGTATCGTCGCGGGGCCAAATGAGCAAAGAATGGAGACTGTAATATCTTTTCTTCTATCATCGCCATGGCATGTAATTGTGCCTCTACTCTCGCTGAGTGCGTTGTTCCAAGTTCCTCAATAGTCTTCATCCACGCGGGGGTCGGAAGTTCGTACGTCATCTGTCCTTCGGCCATGACGCCTCCGCCTGGGATGGGTTGTGGCTCGTACGCTTCTTCAAATGTTTCCTCCACCGGGATGGTGACCGTTTCTTCCTCAGCTGGAAGCTCAGGTGGGGAATCTGGCCTTGGTGGTGCTTCATATACGGCAATCCTTGATTCAAGGTTTGATACCTGGGCCCGTAATGAGTTGAGTTCCTCTAGGAGGTCAGGAGAGGGGTCCACATGTGCTGGTATGTCTTGGTGTGCCGGTTCTCGTAACTGGAGTAATTTGTGATCTTCTTTGAGTTTCTGTAACTCCTCGTTCATGCGGTCGTATTCATCTAGTAATCGTACATGATCGTCTAGCAGCATCCTCATCGAGTCTGAAGGAATGGCTTTGAACCTGCTAGGACTGAGCGGTTGGTCTGGGTGGTCGAGTGCTGCTTCTAAGTTTTCTCGGTTCTGATCTTGTAAGCGCTGGTTTTCTTCCTTGGTGGCTGCTAGGTGTCTTCGTAGTAAGCCCATGTTTCGTGTTAGCGTTGCATTGCAGACTGTCTAGGCTCTTAATAAGTTATCCAGGTCAGCAGTTGCTTCCTTGGTCTTTTCTTCGCTTTCTAGTTCCAATTTGTGATAGGCTTCGCGTAATTCCTGGTAGCGGGTGTTCAGAGAGGCATTCTCAATAGACAATAAATTAAGCTTCGACTGTAAGTCATTGGTTGTCCTCTGCAGCTGCTGATAATTATCACCAAGAGATGTGAACTCATCTCTTACTTGCGTCATACACATGAACATCTGTCCGAATGCATTATCTACAGTGGGTGATAGTATTAATGGGGTGCTAAACGAAGATGCAGTTGGTGTAGATGCAACGGGAATGGGGAATGGGGATGGGAAGGTGGATGATGTAGTGATTGTTGAAAATTGTGATGTGCTTAAAAATTTTTGTGCCGTGAGTGA
Organism: Ceratopteris richardii; assembly: GCA_020310875.1. NCBI lineage: Eukaryota > Viridiplantae > Streptophyta > Polypodiopsida > Polypodiales > Pteridaceae > Ceratopteris > Ceratopteris richardii. The sequence goes on from CM035414.1 coordinate 61,021,768, forward strand.
AGTGAGTGATGGTGCTGTGGGTGGTGAGATGTCCATGTCAGTGGACGTGTCTAGTGCGGTGACCGTGAATATGGGTGTGATCGTGGGTACTCGTGCTGGTGTAAATACGGGATTTACAAAGGTTGAGGGGTAATTTACAGGGGGGCTGGCTGGAGCAGCTTGGTGGAAAGGGGAAAGAGGGGTTACAGTGGGTCGGGGAGGTGAGACGGGGGAGAAGGTTAATGGCGGTGGGAATGGGAAAAGGGGTCGTGGAGTTGTGGGGAAAGATGGAAGAGATTGATGAAGGAATGGGTTGGATAGAAAGGTGGGTGTGGGAGGGGGTAGACTAGGGCTAATGGGTGCGGGAATTGTGGGGTGAGTGGTCGTAAAGACAACTTCTGCAACACCACCGGCGAATGAAGATAATGGTTTGGGGGAAGGAGGGTGAAGAGGGGAGGCTGGATGGACGGGCTGTGAGAGAGGAGCGGTTGGGGTGGTCGGTACTTCAGTGACTACTGAGGTATGTACAGTTGTAGCGCGGGGTGGGGAATCTACAAGGATGGTTTCTACTGCCACCGAACTTTCAGGGACGAGGCGTGCCTCCCTGGCTTGTTCTGAAGACTGTGCTCCTGTGGGTACACGAATGTATTCGCCGGGCTTTGAAAGTAGTCGTACTCTGCGGGGGTCAAACTGTGGTAGTGGTTTTCGTTGCAAGTACCTGAGGGCTTCGTTGGAGCCTACTGATTTGACTAACTCTCTGAATCCTTTGATGTATGCGTCTTCGAATCCGCCTGTGACAAGTTCTTGTTCTATTATTGTTTGACTCTCTTCCTCTGTCAGCTTTTTGCGTGCCCAAACTTTTTCCATAGTTCTATACAGCTTCTTGATAGCTAGTGTGTAAGCTGCTGCCTCGTAAGTTTCATCTTCATGGGTACTTGTATCGCCATGTGTGTCTGTTTGTTGGCCTTGGCCATCTGTCTGTTCATGCTCTTGGGATTCCTGTGTTCCCTGGCTAGCTTCGTCGTCTCCTTCGTCGTCATCGGTTGCTCTTCTTTCGTCATCAGAGTTGGACACGATCTGTCCTTGTGGCTGATCCCTGGGTGTGGTAGGGTAGCTAGGCCTTTCAAATTCTTGAGAAAACAATTGTCCTTCTAAAAACTGGAACTCATTGGAGAATGCATCGGGCATCTCAAAATCAAAAGTTTGGTCCAGTGGCTCTGCTTGTCCTGGTTCTAAATGGGGTATTGGAAAAGAGAAAGCTTCCGCACCAATAGTGGTGGGAAGTTCAGCTGCTGTGGTGATAGGTTCTCTGGTTGTAGCTGTTTGAGGTGCAACAGTACTGGTGGTGCCCTCCGGCGTCACTCGTCTTGATAACCGTATACGAATTGGTGGTACCGTGGGAGTGGCTGCTGTTGGTGACTACTCTGGAGATGGTTGTGGCGAGGGTGATTCTGGGACTTGTAGGCACGGGATAGTGCCTCTCATCCGCTTTCCGGCTCTGCCTTTGCTAGACTTCCTAGCCTTCCTCGTGGTCCCTTTGAATGCTTTCAGTTCCTCACTGGTCATGGCACGCTCAATTGGTAAGTCATACGCCAAGCACATATATATGATCCTGGTGAGGGCGCAGCATCCATTGATTACCTTCTTTCGCTCCCACCTATGTTGTGCCAAATAGAGCTGATCAATTATCCAACTGGCTAGATCAACCGTTTGCGGTCCAGTACATGCTAAGTACAATCCAAACCAGATTCTCTTGTGAGGCATGGTAAAACGATCCTGAGCTGGGAAAGCAAAGTGTTGCATGCATATCCGTAATGGCTTGGAAAGCTCAGGGGTTATAGCTGAAATATCCTCCCACTTAGTTACGTCACCACTTTTCATCTGCTCTAGGATTAGCCGTTCTCTCTCCGTCGGAGTGTGTGTTCTATGTATTTTAAGAGCTGCACAAATTAAATCTTTAGACAAATAAAACCTTCTGAATGGAGGATCATTTACCAAGGATGGTAACATGAATGTGCCAGGTAGATCCTTGTTTTCTGAAGCTGTTAAGGTGGTTACCAAGTAAAAACATCTGTAAAAATCAGGTTTAGGCAGAGGGTCGCTAAAGTACTCTGTAAATCCCGCTCGTGCCCAAACGTGCGTTAGATCTTGTGTATTCTGTAGTCCTTCAAATTCTCTTGACAAGAACTGGTACTTGGTCCATGTGCGAAGATCAAATGCCAAATTGGCCTCAAATATGAAATCAACGTCTGCTAATGGTCCTGCTAGGCCTTGAAACCAATGAGAGTTACGATGAATCTTCTCGGTATATCCTCTAGGAGGATCATCGATTGGCATGGGTCCTGGAAAACCTTGAAACTCTGGTGGTTGCATAGTAGGATAAGATTCTGCGAGTAATTCTCCAATAGTGGCCATCGGTGCACTAGGGCCAGCTTCTGATGGTCCTGCTTCGGTTTGCATGATGACTGATGAGCTAATGGAAAAGATCTGCTACAAAAGATTAACACATTAGTATGGAAATTAATTATGATCCCATTAAGGTGAGACCGCAATCCCTTTCCATAATCGATGTGTAACCCGTGTAGCCAAGTGTCGTGAAGTGATTGATGCAATGATTTTTTTTGCAGAGCTAATGTAGGTCTCTAGACACCTACATGTTCAGATTATGCATACATTTCTTGATGAGCTTGTATTATGCATGGTGTGGGGTTTTGGTGTATGAATTCATACAAGGTGTGGTTGAGGGTGAATTATTACAAGGGTGGAGTTTAAACGGGGTGGGAGAATTGTTAGATAAGAGTGTACAAGAAGACGTCTGGATACGTTTCGGTATCCATTTCCTAAGAGTCTTTGAGTGGATGGTGTGTTTCTTCTGAGGGACAAAAAGTGGTATCGGGTTTGGTGGTATTGAAGGATGAAAAGATTTCGGAGGGGTATATATTACATGGCTTGAGGGTTGGGATATAATACAGTGCTTGGGTACCCAAATCTGCATGGGTGTGGGTTGATTGATAAGATACTTCTTGGCGATCCAAATCTGCCGAGTATTTGTACTTGGGGAAGAAGATCGAGGGGACTTTGGATGCTGACTCTGCTTTTTTTGAAACTTTGTCCTGTTCTTGTCTGCAGTGTTGCCAATAGCCTGTGGTTGCTGTCCTTTTGGCACCCATATTTGTTTTGTGCCACTTGTTCTGTGATGTTGATACTTCTGCTTTCTTTGCCTTGCCTGGTGGTGTTGTCGGTTTGGGTTCCTCTGTTGTGGTTGACTCGTTCGTGGTTGGGTTTGAGAGGTCCATTGGACGCTCTGCTTTGGAAAAGAAGGGAGATCCTACACTTGCGTGACCTGCCCATTAGGAAGTGATTCGTTCTTTATCTTTAATCTAGGCCAGTCCGCAGCAAGTTTGGAAGGATGAGCACCGCAGGGTGTTGTGCTCATTTGGCCGCTGATGCAACTGTTAGAGGGCCGCCGAACCAGGACGGATGAACCCGGACAAGTGCCGTAAAAAGTGGATTCGCGGAAACATTGTAGCAGACTTCTATTTAAAGCACACAAAGGAAACCGGTAAAGACCGGCAGTTTTTGGGGGAAGAGTCTCTGCTTCTGTGGGGTATTGTAGTGAGTGGGTTGATTAAGTCTCGAGCTGAGGTGTTTGGAAATTGCAAGTATAGTATTATGTGTGTATATGTTCTGTTCTGTCTGTTCTACTGATTCCGTTTGGGAAATTGCAAGCATCATGTTTGAGACCATGTGTGAGGTGTTGATGAGAATATTGAGTTCTGTTCTGTTCTATTCGCATCTAACTATTCTACTATTCGTCCTGTCGTGCCGAGTTCTATTCGGTAGTCTTGTGTTGTGAATCTGTTGTTGATAAGTTATATGCGGTTCTGGATCTTCTTTTTTCTTCACGGAATAGTGTGGTTTATCATCCTTCGAAAGACTGTGTAAGGTCGAAGTGAACCATTTGCATTTTAGCATTTTTCGGTTAAATAACCTGATTCGATACAATAGTCTGCGTTCACTGAGGATTCCGATCTCAGGAAGGACTTGTATCGGTAAAGTTCTGTACGCGAACAGAAGCATTGGTAAGTTGTGATGAATCAACTGTGGTAGGAACTTGTTGCTTGAGTCGGTATACGATAATTCTGCGTAACCTCGGTTATAGCTGTCTGTTGAATTATTGTTCGGTATACCTATCTATCACACGGAAGCAGTATATTGAGTAGTATCCGATTAATGAAGTTGAGTATTCTACTAGTTATAAGTCAGAACAGGACTTCTGCTCTGTTACTATAACAGATTCAGTCCAGAAGTCATAAATTTCCGCATGCCGAATAAGTTGTCAGTAGTCAGAATCAACCACTGAGCTAAGACGTGATGGAGTATTTATGAGTGTGTAAGAAGTTGGGAAAATAGTATAGGGCCTCTGTCTAACAGACCCCTACCACTCCCAAGAACCCACGTGGCTAAGAGAACGATCGCGGTTAGAAGATTTGAAGCCAAGTGAACGTGAAGCATTTGAATAGAACGTAAAGTAGCGCTTAATCGGTATCAGTTTCACTCATAACCCATTTTACATTTAACACAACCCACCTGACCGCTGATTGTGTTCATCTGCCCTAGCGGTTGGGTAGCTGCCCCTTCTAGTTTGCAGGAAGCCCCAGGGAAGATCTCCTGTCGTCCTTCTGATTGACAATTGTCCATAGCCAAGCCCGAGTGGGTTGGTGTAGACGTAACGTGACTGATCTGACCCGAGATCTTCCGGTCTTCCGTCGCATGCATTTCATAGGGTCTAGGGTTACGAACCTCAATCGGAATGCAATTAGGGAAGTCAAGCGGTATCACTCGCTTATGCTCTAAGGTTCCAATCTGTAAGGAGCCTTGTCTAAGATTTAGGTCCACTGAGTGATCGTATAGCCAATCTTGGCCAAGGATTAGGGGTTCTATCAGGTCGTCATCATGGCACACTAGTAGCTTCGCTGTCATGGTCACATCCTTAATGAGGATAGGAAGGTCCACCTCACCCATGCAAGGGGTTTCCATGCCTCCTAGCCCTATGAGGTATGCCTCAATTGGCCGCATTTCTATTCCTGAATCCTTATAGTGGGACCATCTAATAGCACTAGTCGCAGCACCTAAGTCAATTAAAGCCCTGAGCTCTTGGCAAGGGTTGTCGTGCTCTAGCCTGACTATAATGAATGGTCTCCTGTCCACTATACTAGGATGAGTGGTTGACTTTACTTGACACATGGCCATGGGATATCTGGGTGTAGTTTCCAGATGGTTATAATGTTCTCTCCCTAGTCCTTGTCTTCTTAACTTCATGCGTTTAATGCGTTCTATTGCTTCTGCCTGAGCTTCTGCTCGTATTCTATTTTCTTCCTCCTTACGTTTCTTTGCCAACGTGAGTCGTCTCAGCATATCCTCAGTAAGAGGTTCCTGATATAATTTGACTCTACAGCCACTAATGTAATTAGGCATTATATCTCCTTCTAAAGTGGCTAACTGTACTGCTCCACTAGTTGAGAGTCTGTTAATGATCATAGGTCCATAACCTCGCTTTTCTAACTTACGTGCGTGTTGCTTTAGCGTATATACTAGAACTAAATCTCCTTCTTTTAGGCCTTTATCTTTCACATGTGCATCAAAATATGCTTTCTGTCGCTTCTTCGCTGCGTATATGCCTGCTGCTGCCTTTAGCCTGGTTTCTCCTAATCGTTCCAAGTCCATTATTCTTGCTGATAATTCATGGCCGGTCCACTAATGTTCTTGTGCAACCTTAAGGGTCGGTATCAAGAAGTCCAAAGGAAGCACTGCATTCTGACCAAAAACCATCTGAAAGGGAGTTGCATTTACGGTCTTGTAGGCCACTCGATATGCCCAAACAGCGTGGTGTAACTGTTTGTCCCAATCTGAACGTTTGTTGTTCACAAGTTTCGTCAGTACGTTACAAAGGATCTTATTAGCGCTTTCAGCCTGACCATTGGCCTGAGGATGATATGGTGCGGATTTCTTGTGAATCACCATAAAATCCTGTAACAAATATTCAATGACTTGGTTTAGAAAGTGAGTGCCTCGATCGCTCACTAACTCTATAGGCAACCCATATCTTGTAAAGACATTCTCAAATAAGAATTTTGCAGTTGTGTGTGCATCATTCTTTTTCGTGGCTTTTGCCTCTACCCATTTCGTCAGATAATCCGTGGCAACAATAATGTATTCCGCATGTGTACCTTTTGCAGGGGGGTTAATGGGTCCTACAAAGTCTATACCCCACTTTGAAAATGCACGTCCGCCCATCATGGGTTTCAATGGCATTTCGTCTCTGCGAGTAGGAAACTGAGTTCTTTGGCACACATCACATCTCTTTACATAGGTATGAGCATCCATGTGAAGAGTGGGCCACCATAATCCTGCAAAGAGGATGGCTTTGATTATCCTATCGGGTCCAAAATGACCTCCTACAACACCTTGGTGTGCAGTCTCTAGTATGCTCAGATAATCGCTCTCATGAACACATTGTCTTAGATATCCATCTCGTCCTCTTTTGTATAGGTTATCGCCAATAAGTGAATAGTCTTGAGCTTCCTGCTCTAGACTACGTTGTCGAGCTAAGGTCATTCCTTGAGGGAATGTGTTCGTCCTCAAGTATGTCACTAATTGTTCACTCCAGTCTGGTGTGAGAGACACATGATATAGTGTAGCATGCTCTACTGGTGGTCTTTCACAACAAGCATGGCATTCTTTACACAACTTGTAGACATCTGCTTCCATCGTAGGCCAATATACTCCTAGTCTATGCAGAGTCTGTAATGTTCGAATTTTCGAATGATGTTGCTTTAGTGCACCTATGTGTGCTAATTGCAACCAATTCGCATGTTCTGATTCATCTACACAACAAGCAAGAATCTTTTGATTATCCTGTTTATATATGCTTCCTGCCATTATTTGGTATCTCTGAGACTTGGTAATCTCTCCCTCTTTGATCTTTATCCTAGGATTCTTGGGTCCATATGTGAGAATAGGGACTATAGGCTTAGCCCATTCTGGTGCTATCTCAAGGTTAAACAAATATGCGTCTGGTAGATCATCCACTACTCCTTGAGGAGCTTCTCCTGAGGTTAATCTTGAAAGGTGGTCAGCTCTAAGATGTGTCTTTCCTTTCCTGACTACGACTTCAAAATCACACTCCATGAGTAATAGAAACCATCGTATTAGTCGTCCGGTGTTACAAGGCTTGTTGACTAAGTACAATAGGGCTTGATGATCTGTAAAGAACTTGAATTTGTTGGCCAACAAGTAGTGCCTAAACTTCTTTACTGCGTAGATCATCCCTAATCCTTCTCGTTCCGTCGTGGTGTAATTTCTTTCTGCTGCGTTCAATTGTCTACTAGCGTAAGCTATGGGGAGATCTATGTTACCTTCATTCGTGGGTTGTGCTAACACGCATCCTATGGCATAATTGGATGCATCCACATGTACATGGAATGGCTTACTCCAATCTGGGGTACTCAATATAGGTGCTGAGCACAAGCGTCGTTTAAGTTCATTGAATGAATTTTCACATTCATTTGTCCATTCAAAATTGGTTAAAAGAGAGTACAAAGCTTGGCTATGATTGCATACATGTGTATGAATCTCCTATAATAACCGCAATGGCCCATAAATGCTTGTACCTCTTTCACATTAGTTGGTCTAGGTAATTCTGCAATTACCATCACCTTTTCTTCATCCGTAGAGATTCCATTTTTTGACACAATGTGTCCTAGAATTTTGCCTTGTCTGACCATGAAAACGCATTTTTCTGGGTTCAAATAAACCTGATGTTCTCGACATTTGTCAAATATTTGCCTTAACTCTGGGATATGCGTCTGTCTTACATTTGAATGAGCACATAAGTCATCGACATAAACTTCCAAACTCTTGCGTAGGAATTCCTTAAAAACATGACACATGAGTCGCTGGAAAGTGGCAGGTGCATTTGTTAAGCCAAATGGCATCACACGAAATGCAAATATGCCCCATTCAGTGGCAAATGCCATCTTGTGTTGGTCTTCTGGAGCAATAGCTACTTGATTATAGCCTGAAAATCCATCAAGAAAGCTGTAAACTTCCTTGCCCGCAACTCTTTCCAATAGATGTTCTGTGATAGGAAGAGGATAACTATCTCTAATCGTTGCGGCATTAACTTTTTTAAGGTTAATACACACACGCAATTTTCCATTCTTCTTGGGCACAACCACAATGGGGGATACCAATTCGGTATGCTCAATTTCGTAAATGAATCCTGCTTCTATCAAGCGATCTATCTCCTCTTTAATCTTCGCAGCGTAGTTATCATTGTATGTGTAAGGTTTCTGTTTCGTAGGTTTTGCATCTGGAGTCATAGGGATTCTATGAGAACATATATCTGGATCTACTCCCTTCAAATCTTTGTAACTCCAAGCGAACACATCTCTATATTCGCGCAATAGGGCAACTAGCTCTTCTTCTTCTTCAGTTGTCAAATCATGCCCTATGTATGTACATTTTTCTTCTTCTCCTTCTATGGCTACTATTATTTTCTTGGTTTTCTCTCGGTTATCGTATACTTGTCCGTCATTCGCCTTTCTATTAGGCATTCGTACCATGATCCTTCTATCTTCGATTTCATATTTCTTGAAGTTCTCGGGTACCTCAAACAAAGATTCTTCTTTTTCTGACATGTTTTCTTTCTTCTTTCTTTTCTTTCCTTCACTTTTGCTAGTCACTTGAGTGGCTATTCTTACGTCATTCATAAATTCCTCGTGTCTCTGAGTGTGAGTCTCTACTTCGTAGAAATATTCTTCTTTTGATGCAAAGGGTGGGTCCATGATAATTGATTCTAAATCAAAATTGCTTGCATCCTCAAATGCATCAGTGTTAGGTTCACATTCTTCTAAAATTGCATCGCACATGATTGGCTCTATCGTGAAAACTGAAATGTCATAGCCATCCTCGTCACAGTGGGGTGTCCATTGTTCTTCATTGATGGCTACATCCATGGTTGCTAGGATTTCTGCCCAACCATGGGGTTCAAACTCTTCGTCTGGGAATACTACAGGTGCATAAGCTGGGTCTTGAAGGGTTCGTGGATGTTGTTCTGCACCTAAGGTCCTGGCTTCTAACCTTTCTTCCTCTTGTTTGGCTACTTTACACATCCATAAATGAGTATCCTCATGCAACCAAGAAGGATCTGATTCTAATGAGTGCACGGATTCCGTCTCTACTGGTGTCTTATGGATTGTATTCCATTGTATTGGGGGTACATCTCGATGTGAATAGTCTTTAAGATTGACTTTGGTAGTCACTCCTAAATGTTGCAAGTACAAAGAATTAGTTCCCCAATCTTGTACAATTTGCAACTGACGCATGAATGGTCGTCCCAATATCATCTCATAAGCATGGTTTTTTGCAAAGTCACAAATGGCAAAGGTATGCTCAAATTCTACACCACAAGTGGTGAGAGATATGCCTTCTAGTAAGCCTAATGGTTTTTCTATGTGTCCGTCAGCCATTTGTAGCTTCATCCTGGTAGGTCTGAGTGCTGGCTTACCCCAACGTTTCCATAAAGCGGTGGTAGCTATGGCTACTCGGGCTCCTGAATCTAAGATGGCTTTCGTGGTGTAGCCCTGATGGGTTATCGGAAGATAAGTGTTACCTTCCTCTCCTTCGCTTACATCTCCAATCTTTTCTACATGTATCTCTGGTACCTTATTTTGTGATCCTATTTGTGAGGGAGTAGTAGCAAGCTCGGGGAATTGATTTGCTACATGTTTCCACAATTCTGGTTTTACCTTTAACAATTCCTCTAGAGTGAGATTACATTGTACTTTGGTATTCTTGATCACTTTCGTGTTTCTAGGGATTACTGATTCTTCATTCCTCACTATTATCGTGGGTGCTCTCATACTAATAGACTTTGCTTCCCAAGGTCCTGTGAACTGAGGTAATTCTTGTAAAGAATTAGATTCAAAGCCTGTGTGTTCACTCCGTTGTTCCTCCTCTACCTCATCGTAAATAGAGGGGATGTCTTGGGGAAATTGTTCCTGCAAGTCATCTATTTCTTGAATAGGAGGATGGGTTCCTTGTTCCTTTATCCATTTCTCTTCTTGGATCTCTCTCAAAAATTCATGTGAGTACCTATGTATGGAAGACAAATTGTCTTGACTTTCTGTGTTGGGTACTTGAGACAGGGATGGTGCATTCCTTTCCCGTGTCTCTGGGACAATAGGGTTCCTATGCTGATCCTTTTTCTCTTTGCTCTCTATCAAGTATTCTAGCCTCTCGATCAGTCCTTGAAAGTGTAACTCCGGTTTTGCCATGTTATTCCAATTAAGATATCTAGAGGCTTCGAACAAAGCTTGTGCTAATTCTACCATCTTCATGCAAAGTTTAGTTCTCTCAATTTCTAGATCAGCTCGTGGGTAGTTTTTACTCATTTCAGCTACCTGAGGTCCCTCTTTTAATCTAGCCTGATATGCCCGAAACATCATGTCTAGATTTTCTGGTATGGGTTCCGCTAAAACTGATCCTAATTTCTGAGCTGGATTCTCTTGATTCAATTCCTGTGAAGTCAATTCTAGGATTTTGGCTCTAGATTCCTTCAAACTTCCTTGCAACTCAGTTATCTTTTTACTCCATTTTCTCTTAATTCTTTCTCTAGAATCTTTCCAAGATTTTTTCTTTTTACTGCTAGATTCTGCAACTTCACTGGTTCCGGCTACTTTCTCTTGATTAAGTTGTTGGTTCTGTAAGAGCGCCTGGGCTCTTGTTATAGCTTGGATAGGCACGTATGTAGGGTTGGACCCATCTGCGTTATTTACAATACCTATCACGTTGATCGGTGTCACATTCGAAGCGTTAACTGGGTTCTTAGGACAATCTTTGATTATGTGCTCCTTGCCACAATCGGCACAAAAGCCTTGTATGTTATAGTACTGTGATTGTCCTGCTATCGGGGGATGTGGACAATCCTTTATGAAATGATCTCCTTGGGACCTAAAGCATGGTCCTCTAGGGCCCTGTGGTCTCTGTTGTCTTAATTGGGGCCGTGGATTTGGGTTTGTGTACATCACATTCGCATAGTCTGGCTCCCAACTAGGTTCCACTAGTGGACTATCATAATGATATGTTTCTACGTGTTCTGGTGACTCTGTGTAATATGCGGGTGGACTATCTACATGCGTAGAGTCAAAACTGTTCGAATTCGGGTCACCCTCTGTGATCAAAGGTGAAGAAGGCACTAAAGCCCTACTTAGGTTCTCTTTTGCAGCAGCGTATTTGACTGAGATGACATTCGCTGGTGGGGGTGGCTGCTGAGCTAAGACAGGTTGAGGTCTCTGTTGAGCCTGGTATGGGTAGTTCTGAGGAGGCCTATAGTAATAAGGCTGAGCATTGTATTGGCCTTGATACCTACCTGGCTGCGGGTATGCTTGCGGGTAGTTCTGTCTCACGGTCTGTCTGTTGTATGGGCAGTCCTGAGCCGTATGATTCGTGTATCTTCTCTCAATTGTACAGTATTGGCCACTAGGGTTGGCTTGAGGTTGTGTTGCATTGGGACACACATTTTCCATATGGTCACCACCACAGGTGTAAGAACGCTTGTTCATTAGTACCCTAGGTTTGCTAGAAACTCCTAGTTTCTGGGCCACTTTTTCTGCTAGGTCTTCTATCGAGTTAGACAATTTTGTGGATGCTAGAGATGAACAGTCTGAGTCCTTATAGACCTTTGAGAGTTCCAACTCGTCTCCTAAGTTGTCCTCAATGTCTATACAAATTCTTACACATTGCTCTAGCGTTCTGGGTTCTTTTAGGTACACGTAGGAGCGTAGTTTAGAGCTCAACAAGCCATCTAGAAACAATGACACTTGCTTGGCTTGTGAGGGTAGCTCTTGCATTGGACATCGTTCAACATATTGTCTAAACCTACGTCCTGCCAGTCTAACTGTTTCCTGAGGGGTCTGTTTAAAGCTATGAATCAACGAAGACGTGTCATGTCTAATCCCACTTTTAGAGCAGATGAATGACTCTAAAAAGTGATGGATGTCTCTAAATTGCCTCTGTTGCAATGGTTGGAACCAAGTTAAAGCTGTATTTTTTAACGTTAGTCCAAATGCGTTGTATTGCGTGAACATGTCTTCAACTTGTTCGGCTCTTAGTACTTGCTTGAATTCTACGACGTGGTCATAGGGATCTCCTTTCCCATCAAAGTAATTCTTCATTGATTTTACTAACTGTGTGGGTCTCAATATTCTTGCGTGTTCGCGTGGTCTAGGTAGAGGAAAATCATCTCTACCACCTAGTACTCCATGATCTCTTTGTCTATCCGCTCTATTAGTGTCCGTGGTTGTTCTATCTCTCCCTATGGGGTGATTAAAGCTTACTTCCGGTCTCTCTTTATTTTTCTCTCTTTGATTTCCATGGGCTGATGATGTTCCTGCCCCTTGTTGACTTGTATTCATGTTCGTTCTAGATGGAGGGAATACCAATTCACCTCTCCATGTGTATGTGTTTTTAGCGCGGTCAGGTACCACAAAGACTCTTTCTGAAGTCTCATCCAGGTATACAACCTTTCCAGGTGTATCCGGGTCCTTGAACTCGTATATCGTGATGATACCTACCTCACTAAGTAGTTCTGTCTTGTATCTCCAAAAGGCTTCATCAGTTTCTTTATTTACAAACAACTCTATGCTTCTGTTGTCTTGAGGGATCCATTCCGGGATTAGTACTCGTGTCAGCATAGAATTCCCTCTAGGTGTTCTAGGCTCTTCTAATGGTTCTTTTCCTTGAGATTTTTCTTCCGTCTCTGGTTGAATCACGCCAAACTCAGTGGTATTGTTTGGCTGCGTACTTAAGATGTACATTGTTCCTTCCTTGTCTATGTACGCGTCTCGCTCAAATTTCACCACTGGATGTTCCAATCCAATGGGTTGATCGGGGTTGTGCATTTGCACCACTTGCCTTCGCAAACCATCCTCATAGATGCGAGCACCTAATCGGTTGGTCTGGAGAAACTCTAGTTGAGTCCTATAGGGTCCTTCTGGTTTTTCTAAATAGGCTACATTCGACCCTCCTTCTGGTTTTTCTGTGCTAAATGCCATTTTTGAATCACTAGTATCTGAGCTCTCGTAGGGATAACTAGTGTTCAACTGTTGAGCCCACAATCGTGCAGTAGTTCTTACACTTGCCTCTGATGATCTAAGGCTTCATCGGTCTGCCTTACCTATATATTTGCCCGATCTAAGGTTCATTAATTTTCTTCCTTGCACACTCAGTACACGCTCAGATTGCCAATGATTCTTTGTTATTACTTTCTTGATTCTTTTTAAATTTCTTTAGATTCTTGTCTTAATGTATGCGTCAGGAATTCGACTTTCCGTGGTTCTTTGAGTTCTCGTTCCGTCAGACTTATGTTCTTTCCTTTAGGTTTTCGTGTCACACACCTTTACTTTAGTCTTGGACTTGATAATTTTAATTCTCTTCAACTTGAGGCGTTCCTATCGTCTTTAATCCACAATACTACCGTTTATCCTAAGCTAAGAATTGACTGAGGGGGTTGAGTAATCTTCCAACCTCGAGTCAGCTTTTCTGGTTGCTCTGATGCCCAAGAAGCCGCGCTTCCCAAGCTTTATGTCCTTCACTGCCTTGCCTTGGTTGCCTTTGATTGCCCTTGCTAGACCTAGAAAAATTCAATATTAGACCAATTCACAGTTGGATGATCAAGCACTTGAGTATATACACCTTTTAAGTCCCTTCCCTTTTGCCCAAATTTTCAATGCTTGCCCCTTGGCTTTCTAGTCCCAAACTAGGTCAACCTCAGAATAGTTTGTCTAAAACTAGACGTATCCTTTAAGATAAAAATAGTTGAGGTCACGTAGTACTCGTAGAGAGCTTTCTAACGAGCTATTAAGCTCAAAAAACGGACTTTGGATGAAAAAGTTATGACCGTTCAGGCCCTGGGGGGTAAAAACTGACAAACAGGTTTTTCTCCAAATATGAGCTAAGGGGTCTCCTATGAGTCTAATCACCCAAAAATTTCCCAAAACTAGCCCCAAAATTGGCCAAAAATTGAAACCCTAAAATTTGCGATGGGGGTGCACAATCGCGATGGTCTGAGATGATCGCGATGGTCTGGGACCGTCGCGATGGCGTGAGGGTGAACCGTCGCGATGGCGTGAAAGTGGACAATCGCGATGGTGTGAGTGTGAACCGTCGCGATGGCTTGATCAGGCGGACAATCGCAATGGCGTCAGTCAACGGTCAACGTGAACAATCGCGATGGTCCAAAGTGAACCGTCGCGATGGTCACAGATGCGATGGCTTGAGCCAATGGCGATGGTCTGGGCACGATGGCGTGAGCCAATCGCGATGGTCCAAAATTTCGGGTTGTCGCGATGGTGCAAGGGTGCGAGCCGTCGCGATGGTCCAACTTGCCACATGGCACCGTCGGCGCGATGGCGTGAGCCAATCGCGATGGTGTGGGGTCAACCGAACAGTCGTGATGGTCCGCGAACCGTCGCGATGGTCCAAATGAACCGTCGCGATGGCGTGAGACCGTCGCAATGGTCCGGCCGAGCCATCGCGATGGCGTGAGCCAATCGCGATGGTGTGACACAATCGCGATGGTGTGAGACCGTCGCGATGGTCCACCAAAGTGTGATTTTTTGAAATGCAGCTGTGGATTCGTAGATGCGCAAGGGTCGCCTACACGCCTGTGTGGTCGCTTACCTCAAATTCTGAAGTTTGCAGACCATCGCGATGGTCTGACACACTCGGAAATTTCTGACAGAAGTTGATTTTCTTACCTTTTTGCAGCCTTCCTGATGCACTGGAGTACTGTACCTGCAAGAAAACTCAAGAAAGCAAAAGCACACACAAGCACAAAAGCTCTCTCTCACTCTCTCGCATGCACAAATGAGGGAAAATGAGGAGAATGGGTGGATATGGTGAATTTTCTGATTTTTTTGGAGATGAAGATGATGATGCGGTGATGAAGATGGAGTGTGGGGGAGGTGAAAAACACTAAACACTAAGTAAAAACAACAACAAAAACTGAAATTTTTACCTTCCAACGCCACTTCTTGCTATACTCTTACCATCACACATTCGTCCTAGACTCGATCCCCGGCAACGGCGCCAAATTTGGTGTTGCTCTAGCACAATGGTGAGAACCACGTTAAGAAGCTCCACCTCCTTAATGTCAATCCGCGGAAGAGATAGGAGTGATATGAAGATCGTGAATGTGAGATGAAGTGCGAGTGAAGGTGAGAAGCATAGAAATGCACACACACACTACGAAGAGACAAGCAAGACACAATGGAAGGTGAGAACTCAACTCTATTACTCAAGAACACTATTACAAGCTCAAAAGAACTCTAACCTCAAACAAGCTCACACTAACCAACCTCAAAAATGAGCTCTCTAGCTCTTTTTATAGTTTCTAGACTAGTTTTGACCGGTTTCACATCTAGTGACCGGCATAGTTAAAAATTAGGTCCTAGATGCTATTTGGAAGGGTAAACGGTATCTAAAAATAACAAAAATTGGTACGCGCATTCTACCTAAGCTCCTCAAGCTCGAGGACTCCTCGGCTTGCACAAAATGGAGCTATGGATTACAAAATGGGGTTTTCTATGTTACATATGTTACAATTAGTGATAAAAATCACTGTTGGAGGTTTTTGAAAAGTATTTTTAGAACATGATTCCTTGAAAAAAGATTTGACTGGCTCCCTGCTCCGTTGTTACATGCTTCCGCATCGTCTGTGCCTCTGGCTGCTTCCAACATACTCGTTCATCTCTATCTTATAGTGCGCGTTCACACTCTCATAGTGCTTCTTTTGCGTTATATTTCTATGCTATGGCTTCCTTTAGTCTTTGTGATGAGAATGAGCATGTTTCGTTTAATGAAGCACAAAATTCTAAAAATTGGATGGTTGTTATGGAATCAGAATATGATGTTATCATGAAAAATGGTTTCTAGTCTTTATGTGACTTGCCCCTTGGCAAGAAGGCCATTGGCACTAAGTGGGTATACAAGTTGCAACGTAAGCCTGATGGAACAATTGAAAGGTATAAGGCTAGGCTTCTTGCAAATGGTTATGGTCAAGAAAGAGGCATTGCTTTTAATGAGACCTTTGCTCCTACATCCCAAATGACCACTATTCGGAGCATCCGTGCACTTGGAGCTCATTATGGTTGGAGTGTACATCACTTGGATATTAAACCTTTATTTTTAAATGGTGACTTGCATGAAGAATTATATGTTTTCTAGACCTGCGGTTTTGTGCAGAAAGGGCATGAAAACCAAGTGTGCAGCTTTAAACATCCATTATATGGTTTGAATCAAACACCACGTGCTTGGTATGAAAAGATACATGCCTACCTAATTGCACATGGTTTTGAGAACAGTCCAACTAAGGGAACTTTATATGTTAAGCATGCAAATGATGTGCTTCTGATCGTTGTTGTCTATGTTGATGACATGCTGCTCACTAGTCCTATTGAGAAGCATATTACCGATTTTAAGGCTGATTTGAATGCCTCATTTAAGATGTCAGATTTGGGGCACTTGCATCATTATTTGGGCATTTAATTTATGCAAGTTGATCGTGGAATAGCTTTGTGTCAAACAAAATGTATTGACAAATTATTGTAGCATTTTGGCCTTGAGGACTATAAACCTATTGCCACTCTTATGGAGACAAGTTTATGATTGAGTCTTCATGATTTTGGAGATGCATTTGATGTTGTTCTCTATGAACAGGCTATTGGATGCTTGATTTACTTATGCATTACTTGGCCAGATATTCAGTTTGTTGTCTCATAGATGAGCAGGTTTATGCATTGCCAAGGTGTGAAGCATTGGTAGGTGGTTAAGCACATCTTTCACTACTTGACTGGTATAAGACTACTTGGATTCTTTTATTCCTAGTGGGGATCACTACCACTAGATTTACATGCTTTTTTTGACTCTCACTGGGCTGATTAAGTAGCCTACTGTCAGTTGTGAGGCTGAGTATAGGGCAGCTTTCAGAGTGGTTGTTGAGCGTGTGCGGCTCAGACGCCTTATGGTTGATTTGGGTGTTCATTAGTCTTCTGCCACCACCATCTTCACTGACACTCAGAGGGCACTGACAGTTTGTGAGGAACCCTATGTTCCATGCTCACACTAAGCACATTGAGATGCACTATCATTATGTCAAGGAGAGGCTTTCTACTAGAGAGATCAATTTGACATATGTGCCCACACAGTAGAACATTTCATACCTTTTCACAAAGGCTCTACCTAGGGAGAAGTTTGAAGCTTTCCACAAAGCTTTGGTCTTACTTCCTTTTGTGGATTGATTCCACAAAGCTTGGGACTTCCTTATACATGTGGGCAACCTCCTTATTCATTGCAACACTCCCTAGGGGGATTTGTTGATATATTAAAGTTGTGATATGTGTGAACACACTAGGACTGTCAGGCACTTTTTTCCCTCTTTAGGAGGTTTTTTCCCTCGGCTTGTATATATGTCTATAACCCTAATGGGTCACTTATCTTTGTATATTCTATTGGTAATACATTCAGTATTGTGTGTTATGATCCAAACTTCTTCTTCTTCTTCTTCTTCGTGTTGCTCATGTGCTTCCATAGACCTCAAACTCTAACAAAAGAAACTTTGAAAAGGCAAAAGAAATTCTATGATTTGAAGAGAAGACTACTTGAATTTCAAACAAATGATATGGTATTTCTTAAAGTCAATCATCACGAATCTAAATTGTTGT
>CM035414.1:61047032-61069532 GCA_020310875.1 Ceratopteris richardii
GGATACCATCTTTAATATGATATCAAAAGATTATGACATCAATGGTGAACCAGAATATTTAAATCACGGACTGGATGTTATTAACCCAAGCCATAAGAAACTCTATGATTTCCCAAATAAAACCCTAGTTAGGAGCTTTAGAATCAGACATTCTCCCACCATAACCCTTAATTTAATTAGAAACCTTTGTATTAATACTACAGTGAAAAGGAATAAAACCTTCATCTTAAAATATATAGAAAAATAAGTGAAAATATATAAATTAAAAATAAAAATAGAAAACTAAAAATTAAAAGAGAAAATTAAAAACCAAAAATAGAAAGGAAAGAAAGGGAATTCTCAAAAATAGAAAAGAAGAAACATAAGAAACTTAAATTAGAAAGGGAAGGAAAAAAAGATTCTAATTTTTATAGAAAGGGAACTTGAGGGAGACCTATAAATACATGCTAAGCCTTCATTAGAGTTTTCATGATTTCATTCTCACGTACCTCTCTTCATTCTTTTTCCTTGTTCATCCTTTGTAAATACTTTGCTTTTCTCTCTATGACGCTCAAATCTCAACTCTCCATCTCTGGTTGTGATGCCAATAGAGAAAGACAGAGAAAGAGAGTGAGAAAGAGAGAGAAAGAGAATCCATTCTCTCTTTATTCTATTCTCTCATGCTTTATTAAGAAAGTTGTTATCCTACTCTACAAACACATAGTAGAGAGAGAGGAAAAAAGAAGTTAATAGATTGGTGTACGTGGAGATCAACGGAGAGTGGTGCAAGAGATAAGGGAGAGAGAGAGAGAGATAGAGACAAAGAGAGAGAGAGATCTGTGCAGCATGCAGAGTTGATGTAGAGAGAGAGAGAGAGAAATGAGAGAGAGAGGAGTGATAAAGAGAGAGATATAAATTAGTCTCAATTTTTTTTTGGGTTTTTTTTGTTTCCTTGAGTATGGCTTTAAGTATACTATATATATATATATATATATATATATATATATATATATATATATATATATATATATATATATATATATATATATATATATATATATATATATATATATATATATATATATATATATGGTGTGTCTATTATTAATTGAAAGATTAATTAGTAAGTAGAAAAACGAATTTTGTATTACAAAATACTAAAGAAAAGTTAATAATTGAATAAAAAACTCCCTAGGAATTAGTGTAAATAAAGACAAAACTAAATATAAAATAGTAATTAACATAAAAAGAAAATCAAAAGTAAAAAGAAAAATAAGAAAAATATAAAATATAAAATATAAAATAGGAATATAAGAAAATTTAAGAGAAATAAGAATGAACTCAAAAAGTAAAACAAAATCAAAGTAAAAATAATCAAAACTAATAATTTTTCAAGACTTTGTTCAATTCTTTACATTGTACTAAAGTTTTTTTTTGTGATTTCTTTTTTTAGTTCTGAAGTATAGAATAGAGAAGAAGGTCTTGTTCCACCCTATAGCTAAGAAGAACAATCGAGCACTACTTTTCACCATAATTTTCTTCTCAAAACCCAAAGAGGTTGAAGTGAAGTGAACAATATCTGTTTTTGGTTGTATAGCAGAAAAGATAGAGATAAGGTTACCTTTCCTATCTGCAATGTACTGGTGTATCTAATTGCTAGAGTTGTATTATTCATTGTCACTTGGTGACATTCACTTTGTATATTGATTTCGTGATTGATCATTTCACGATGAGCCATTAAGTATTAGTCATTTGTAAACATTTGATCTAGTGTTGATGAGTACTGTGTTTTTGCTTTGAGTAATTGATTTTACTTCCATTATGATTTCATCCTTGATGACCTACTTGTGCGATCACATGCAAAGTGTTTCACTCCCTTGTGAAGCCCGCATGGCAGACCTTCCATCATACTATTCCCCAAGAAAGGTGCCTAGCGTGCCAGTCATCTGCTGAAAAGGGATGATGCAAACCGCTAGAGCTTGATCCACCCGTAGGCCCTCTCTGCCATCGTGATCATTTCTCCCATAACTCAACCTGATGTGAAGCAAGGCAGTTGCCCTAGTGATTGTAGATCCTCAACTCGCCACACACACCTTTAGAAGACAAAAATAACTTTCATGCAATTCTAGAATTACTTGTATCTAGGATTTTTCCGAAATAAATGTAAAGATATTTTCACTACAGAAATCCATGAACTCGGCTACATATGAGGATTCAAGATATTCATTTTTTCAAGTTATGTGTATACTTGTATTGCTTCATGCACCTAAAAATAAAGACTCATTTTCCTCTCTGATTTTGATCACTCATAATCTACATTTAGTTTAAACGATTCATTTTGAGCACTCTTTGCAATCGTTACTTCGATTAAAAAAAAAAATTGCTATTGCCGTAGCTTAAATAGAAAGAACAAAAATAGTAAATATATTATTAAAACAATAAAAAGAAGAAAACTTAAAAGGAAAATATTTTGAAATTAAAAAGGAAAAAGAAATCAAACTTAAAATTTAAGACAGAAATTAAGAGGAATCAAGTTCAAGGAAGAAGTCAATTCAAGTAAACAAGATCAAAAGAAGAGATAAATCAAGTCAAGCTCAAGTGAAATAAGTTTAAGAGATCAAGAAAAAACTAGATAAAGAGAGTTAATTAAAGCAAGATCAAAGGAAGAAAGCGAACCAAGTAACTCAAGATATTCACAATCAATTTGAACTCACAAATAGAATTTGTTTACGTAGTTGATTTGAGATTAAAAGAAAGAACTTTAGACTTATGTCCACCTCTTGGCTCGAGACTCAAGTAGCCTCTTCTTTTAACTCTCTTCCAAGGTAAGAGAAATAGTGAAGCCACTTACCTTGGACATTGTCCTTCACACTAGGAGAAACTATAGGAAAGAGATGGAGGAAGCATTTAAAGATTTAAGGATAAAAAAGCAATGGGCTCAAGTGGTCCAAGCTATCTTAAGAGATGAAGGAAAGTTTATGGGGTTAAATGTAACTGAGTACTTGGATTTTTTTGAAGATTAAGCTCAAATCCATGGATTACCTAACAAGATGTTGACTCATTTCTTCACTCGCGTAGTTTGAGGGTCAATTTTAGCATCCATAACAATACACATAGAGAACAAATTTTTGAAGGGAATTACAAAAACTCTTATATCTAGAAGATTTTAGTCAGCAAAGTAGAGAGGGGTTTTTGCGATGGGTTCATTCCACAAAACCCACTACATCTTTGATACACCTATTGAACCAATTCATGAGGAGGTATTCTCAGCTTCCTCAAGCTAACCTAGACTCTCTAAAGCCTGACCTGGTGATTTCATTTCTCAAGATTTGAAGTCATCAAGACAAGATTGAAGTTCAGAGTAGGATTGAAGAGGTGGGAAGAGATTTGGACTGACAAAAGACTGGCCAATTATTAGAAAGAGGAAGTTTCCCATATGAGGCAATGCTACCAGACAGTGCTTTATGATAGACCTGTATAGATGGCTCCATTACAATAAAGAGAGATATACATGTTCAAGTAGGAGTGAATGTGTTTGCAGCACAAGCTATGGCTATTTTTGCATCCATGTGTCATGCACCACTGGAATTACAATTAGAGATCTTAACCAAGCAAATAGAAAATGTTATGAGAATGCAAGCATCTCTGTGAAAAGAGATGGCTAGCTTACACAATAAGGTGTACTTCATGGCTTATAAGGATCCCATCCCTATTCTACTAAGCTCTGCTTATACAAATCCATTCCAAAGAAATACAATTCTAATGCATAATATAGAGGGATATGCAATGCCTGAAGCTACACCTCTAGTGCAACCCACTGCTCAACAGACCGCTATACCACTATTTCAACCCATGTATCAAAGATATACTGAGCCTTTTGATAGATGGGAAACTGGGGGATCTAGAGGAGCAAAGAGGTGTGTCTGATGTGATGCATAAGAACACTTTTTCTATGCATCTCAAGATCTAAAGCATGCTAAAGAACATGAACTAGTAATAGACATAGATAAGAAGCTTTATGACCACTAGACCTGGCTTCCTCTACCTCTAAATTGGGGGGAGGGAGAAGTGAAGGAGCTATATCAAAATCTATCAAATACAAATGCTAACAAATCAACAACACAATTAGAGCCACTGGAAGAAGGAAACAAAGAAGAGATTAGGCAACAATCACATAAGAATTACTTGATAGAAGCTCTAGTCAAGGTCAGAGATGCGATAATGCAATAGAATTCTTGGAAGCCTCTTATGTATCAATTATGTGAGAGAGGTGTGTATGCTTGCTTGCATATGTGCATGCATGTGTCCATATACCTTTCTTGAGTAGGTGTCATGAGTATAGTGAGCCGTCTTCACTTCACCAACAATCATTCCAAATTGATGTTCAATAGAGATTGTATTATTGTTCCTTGATGCCTCGGCCTTGATACCTCCATGAGTTCATTAGAGCTTGTAGCAATCTATAACATGAGACATTGGCCACCACACTAGATGGTTTGGTTGGTGTGATAGATAAATTCTTGTTGATTTTTTTTCTTAATAGGTGTTCCTTTCCTCCATTCATCTTCATCTTCACCTCATAGAAAGACAGAGATGGGTCTTGTGAAAAAAATAAAGAAAATGAATTCTCTTAAAAGTTTTCAATGTTCATCTTCTTCTGCATCTTCTTCATCGTATTCATCAATAAACTAGTAGAATTCTCCTTTTTCATCTCTCTTACCTCTCTTTTTTTTGTTTTCCTTTCTCCTATGCCATTGCATTCCAATTTTTTGTGTGGTGGCTTGATAGGCAATAGTATAACAATGTGTGGGGATCCAAATTATTTTTCTAGGCTAGATAGACACTTGGGTCCAAGTAGAAAATTTGGTTGGCCTCTTCTTATATAATGAGCGGGCAGCATAGGGATAGCAACACATGCCTGGGGGCTTCTAGAGGAAGCACCTATACATGTGTCAAAGGCTATGAAGAGGTTGTCAATTTTTGTTCTATTTTCTTGATTTTGGTTCTCTTTGGTGCATGTATGTACAAGTATGAATGGAATATACAAAAGAGAGGAAGTAACATCACATCTTCATTGAGTGGATATGTTGACTCAATAACGATGAATAAATTTAAGGGGATTACCACCAAAGTGTTAATATAGATGATGACGAAGGAAGGAATGTAGGAAGTTTCAAGTGTCAAAAGGTTTGAACTATAACAAAACCATTTAATGAGGGATTGTGTTTGGGATGGCATTTGGGAAATAAAATCTACTACACATGCCATTGACTCAAGATATATTATAGTCAAGAGACTTTTGTAGTTCCACTAGAAATTTGATGGTATGAAAAGAGTCATTTATAGATATACTACCAATCTCCTTTTGATGTATTCATTTATTCACAATAACGAATTGAATCTAGGTATTGTGGAAATGATGTTATATGTATAGAGTCCACAGTGGTATGCATATCCTAAATTTCATTGCTAGTTCCTTGAGATGTGCATTATCGATTGCATTGGATGTAGAGATTCTTAGTGCTAAGTGTCTAGTGCATTTCTTATGCTGCTATCATCAAATGACCAATATTTTTATATCATGTTAACTAAATTAGAGACCATAATTTGACTCTATTGTTGATATTTCTAAGGCGTTCTCTTATGTGTGGACATTCATAGTTGTTTTCAAAAAAAATTTGAAAATTATATTGAGGACAAGAAATTACAAGCACAGTGGAGAAAGATACAAAGAAGGTTTATAACCTTTTCATCCCCAATATGGGGATCCACTTCAATTTAAGCTTTTTCTATACGATGAGCTCTCTATGGTTTCTTAACAAGCAGACACAATTCGTCTATTTATGCATATATTTTATGTCACTTATGATCATTTGTTTGCCATGAAAGATTGTTATGTGGATACCATCTTTAATATGATCTCAAAAAATTATGACATCATTGGTGAACCAAAATATTTAAATCACGGACTGGATGTTATTAAACCAAGCCATAAGAAACTCTAAGATTTTCCAAATAAAACCCTAGTTAGGAGCTTTAGAAATTAGACATTTCCCCACCATAACCCTTAATTTAATTAGAAACCTTTGTATTAATACTACAGTGAAAAGGAATAAAACCTTCATCATAAAATATATAGAAAAAGAAGTGAAAATATATAAATTAAAAATAAAAATAGAAAAAGGTAAAATAAAAAGAGAAAATTAAAAACCCAAAATAGAAAACAAAGAAAGGGAATTCTCAAAAATAGAAAAGAAGAAACATAAGAAACTTAAATTAGAAAGGGAAGGAAAAACAGATTCTAATTTTTATAGAAAGGGAACTTTAGAGAGACCTAGAAATACATGCTAAGCCTTCATTAGAGTTTTCATGATTTCGCTCTCACGTACTTCTCTTCATTCTTTTTCCTTGTTCATCCTTTGTAAATACTTTGCTTTTCTCTCTATGACACTCAAATCTCAACTCTCCATCTCTGGTCGTGATGCCAATAGAGAAAGAGAGAGAAAGAGAGTGAGAAAGAGAGAGAAAGAGCATCCACTCTCTCTTTATTCTATTCTCTCATGCTTTATTAAGAAAGTTGTTACCCTACTCTACAAACACATAGTAGAGAGAGAGGAAAAAAGAAGTTAATAGATTGGTGTAGGTGAAGATCAACAGAGAGTGGTGCAAGAGATAAGGGAGAGAGAGAGAGAGATAGAGACAGAGAGAGAGAGAGAGATGTATGCAGCATGCAGAGTCGATATATATATAGAGAGAGAGAGAGAAATGAGAGAGAGAGGAGTGATAAAGAGAGAGATATAACTTAGTCTCAATTTTTTTGGGTTGTTTTTGTTTCCTTGATTATGGTTTTATATATATATATATATATATATATATATATATATATATATATATATATATATATATATATATATATATATATATATATATATATATATATATATATATATATATATATATATATATATATGGTGTGTCTATTATTAATTGAAAGATTAATTAGTAAGTAGAAAAACGAATTTTGTATTACAAAATACTAAACAAAAGTTAATAATTGAATAAAAAACTCCCTAGGAATTAGTGTAAATAAAGATAAAACTAAATATAAAATAGTCATTAACATA
Source organism: Ceratopteris richardii (assembly GCA_020310875.1). NCBI lineage: Eukaryota > Viridiplantae > Streptophyta > Polypodiopsida > Polypodiales > Pteridaceae > Ceratopteris > Ceratopteris richardii. The sequence continues at coordinate 61,054,136 of CM035414.1, forward strand.
AAAAGAAAATCAAAAGTAGAAAGAAAAATAAGAAAAATATAAAATATAAAATATAAAATAGAAATATAAGAAAATTTAAAAGAAATAAGAATGAACTAAAAAAGTAAAACAAAATGAAAATAAAAATAATCAAAACTAAAGCATAATTTTTCAAGACTTTGTTCAATTCTTTACCTTGTACTAAAGCTTTTTTTTTTGTGATTTCTTTTTTTAGTTTTGAAGTATAGAATAGAGAAGAAGGTCTTGTTCCACACTATAGCTAAGAAGAACAATCCAGCACTACTTTTCACTATAATTTTCTTTTGAAAACCCAAAGAGGTTGAAGTGAAGTGAACAATATCTGTTTTCGGTTGTATAGCAGAAAAGATAGAGATAAGGTTACCTTTCCTATCTGCAATGTACTGGTGTATCTAATTGCTAGAGTTGTATTATTCATTGTTACTTGGTGACATTCACTTTGTATATTGATTTCTTCATTGATCCTTTCATGATGAGCCATTAAGTATTAGTCATTTGTAAGCATTTGATCTAGTGTTGATGAGTACTGTGTTTTTGCTTTGAGTAATTGATTTTACTTCCATTATGATTTCATCCTGGATAACCTACTTGTGCGATCACATGCAAAGTGTTTCACTCCCTTGTGAAGCCCGCATGGCAGACCTCCCATCATACTATTCCCCAAGAAAGGTGCCTAGCGTGCCAATGTCATCCGCTGAAAATGGATGATGCAAACCCCTAGAGCTTGGTCCAACCATAGGCCTCCTCTGCCATCGTGATCGTTTCTCCCATAACTCAACCTTATGTGAAGCAAGGCAATTGCCCTAGTGATAGTAGATCCTCAACTCGGCACACACACCTTTAGAAGACAAAAATAACTTTCATGCAACTCTAGAATTAATTGTATCTAGGATTTTTCCGAAATAAATATAAAGATATTTTCACTATAGAATCGATGAACTCGGTTACATATGAGGATTCGAGATATTGATTTTATCAAGTTATGTGTATACTTGTATTGCTTCATGCACATAAAAGTAAAGACTCATTTTCCTCTCTAATTTTGATCACTCATAATCTACATTTAGTTTAAACGATTCATTTTGAGCACTCTTTGCAATTGTTACTTCGATTTAAAAAAAAAACTGCTATTATCGTAGCTTAAATAGAAAGAACATAAATAGTAAATATATGATTAAAATCATAAAAAGAAGAAAACTTAAACGGTAAATATTTTGAAATTAAAAAGGAAAAAGAAATCAAACTTAAAATTTAAGAAAGAAATTAAGAGGAATCAAATTCCAGAAAGAAGTCAATTCAAGTAAACAAGATCAAAAGAAGAGATAAATCAAGTCAAGTTCAAGTGAAATAAGTTTGAGAGATCAAGAAAAAGCTAAATAAACAGAGTTAATTAAAGCAAGATCAAAGGAAGAAAGTGAACCAAGTAACTCAAAATATTCACAATCAATTTGAACTCACAGAAATAATTTTTGTACGTAGTTGATTTGAGATTAAAAGAAAGAACTTTAGACTTACGTCCACCTCTTGGCTCGAGACTCAGGTAGCCTCTTCTTTTAACTCTCTTTCAAGGTAAGAGAAATAGCGAAGCCACTTACCTTGGACATTGTCCTTCATACTAGGAGAAACTATAGGAAAGAGATGGAGGAAGCATTTAAAGAGTTAAGGATCAAAAAGCAATGGGCTCAAGTGGTCCAAGCTATCTTAAGAGATGAAGGAAAGTTTATGGGGTTAAATGTAACTGAGTACTTGGATTTTTTTGAAGATTAAGCTCAAATCCATGGATTACCTATCAAGATATTGATCATTTCTTCACTCGACTAGTTTCAGGATCAATTTTAGCATCCATATCAATACACATAGAGAACAAATTTTTGAAGGGAATTACAAAAACTCTTATATCTAGAAGATTTTAGTCAGCAAAGTAGAGAGGGGTTTTTGCGATGGGTTCATTTCACAAAACCCACTACATCTTTGATAAACCTATTGAACCAATTCATGAGGAGGTATTCTCATCTTCCTCAAACTAACCTAGACTCTCTAAAGCCTGACCTGGTGATCTCATTTCTCAAGATTTGAAGTCATCAAGACAAGATTGAAGTTGAGAGTAGGATTGAAGAGCTTGGGAAGAGATTTGGACTCACAAAAGACTGGTCAATTATTAGAAAGAGGTAGTTTTCCATATGAGGCAATGCTACCAAGCAGTTGTTTATGATAGACTCGTATAGACGGCTCCATTACAACAAAGAGAGATATACATGTTCTAGTAGGAGTGAATGTGTCTGCAGCACAAGCTATGGCTATTTTTGCATCCATGTGTCACGCACCATTGGAATTACAATTTGAGATCTTAAGCAAGCAAATAGAAAATGATATGAGAATGCAAGCACCTCTCTGAAAAGAGATGGCTAGCTTACACAATAAGGTGTACTTCATGGCTTATTAGGATCCCATCCCTACTCTACTAAGCACTGCTTATACAGATCCATTCCAAAGAAATACAATTCCAATGCGTAATATAGAGGGATATGCAATGCCTGAAGCTACAGCTCTAGTGCAACCCACTGCTCAGCAGACTGCTATACCACTATTTCAACCCATGTATCAAAGATATACTGAGGCTTTTGATAGATGGGAAACCGAGGGATCTAGAGGAGCAAAGAGGTGTGTCTGATGTGATGCATAAGAACACTTTTTCTATGCATCTCAAGATCTAAAGCATGCTAAAGAGCATGAACTAGTAATAGATATAGATAAGAAGCTTTGTGACTTCTGGACCTGGCTTCCTCTACCTCTAAACTAGGGGGAGGGAGGAGTGAAGGAGCTATATCAAAATCTATCAAATACAAATGCTAACAAATCAACAACACAATTAGATCCACTAGAAGAAGGAAACAAAGAAGAGATTAGGCAACAATCACATAAGAACTACTTGATAGAAGCTCTAGTCAAGGTCAAAGATGCGATAATGCAATAGAATTCTTGGAAGTCTCTTGTGTATCAATTATTAGTCTACTCACACATGGCTAATGTTCATGATAAGAGGATCATGAGATTTCGAGTCAAGATAAAAATTGAATGTATAGCAGCTATTGAGACATGACGAGCAAACGACAATTGAATGTATAGCTCGTATCCGCATACCAATCGGCTGCACCACGCAAACATTCTGACAAACTTAACGTAAATTTGGTCCTCAGAGCTATTATTATCAAAGTTTGCCAACGGTGAGAGAAACCTTGATCCTCATGCTAGATTTAATGTAAATTTGATCCTCCTGCTAGATTAACCGAGATGAAGAGCATACATACATGCATAAAAAGAAGAACAGCATCGTCTTTCTAAACAACAAAGGAAGAAATAAAAGATTCTTGCGAAAACTGATCTACAAGCTGCACAAAAGTCAAAGATCAGGAGCCTGGAGTTTCGCAGGAGAGAAAAACGAAAACTGAAAGCTCTTCAAGCGTTAGGGGAGAGAAAGCCACAGACGAAGTCAAGATAACCTTGGCGATTCACAACGCAGCGATCCGAATCCAGAGATGTTTCCACCGGCTTGTCATTACGGTCGTCGCAAGTAGCGTAGAGTATCGCGCCCTTCAGTCGAAGATCTTGGCATGAGTGAGAGAAGTTGCAGTGCCTAGGGACTAAACGCAATGCTAAGCAAACTCTGCACTGAAGCTGTCATATTCAGTGTTTAACCCAAGCGTACTCCTATAGATTTCTGAGTCGGCGTTGCCTATGGCAAAGGAGTTCGCTTGCAGTCTTACAAGGTTATCCGGCACGAGCATGATATCGCCGCATGAGTGGCGAAAATTGCCGTCCTTGAACGGGCACTACATCACAAAGAAATCAACACAGACTGCGTTGTATACTACAATTCCCTGTACAAATCCATATCTGAGCACAGAATAATCCAAGACCCACATACAGCATGTTCTAACACACAAGAGGACACTACATATTGTCTTTCGATCATTCACTAGAATGCCATAACTCATTTACTGTACATCAGGAAAGTAGATTCTATGTTTGTATGTGAGTGTGTGTGTAGCAGAGAGAGAGAGAGAGAGGCCCCTTAGCAGCACAGGGCCGGACAAACTCATCGCCATCAATACCGATGCTGAGTAACAACAGTAACGTGCAGTACCATGAGACAACTCTCAACCATGCTAGGTATCTTCGACCGTCAATCTAGTGCTTGCATAGAGAAAATTCATTTTCAAAGCTTTTCTATGATACCTTGTACATCTAAATACGACCTATGGATTGGGAGATGCATTCTAATCTTTGCTGTGCTAGTTTCATAAAGCAAGGTCTACTATTTTGTACCCTTTCCAATACAAACTTCCCAAGTTCCTCTTCTATAGGCCACACGGAGCCCATGAACTTTCTAGAATCTATGCGGCTTGCCTACTTCCTAAGATCTGGTACCAATTGTTATATCCAAAGAGAATTGAACTCATGTGCTACCAACTCAAAGTACAATGGGCCAACTTGTTGCCCAAATATTGCAATGGTTAAGGATTACTTCTTAATCCTCCAATATCTTAGCTTGTGGTTCAACCATCTGCTTCTTGTCATTCTTGGGTGAGACATATTCCGATCCTTTTTAGCTTTTTGCCTACCTGCAATCCATTATGAATGAATAGGAAGTGCAATATGGAGTGTTCAATGTTTAAAGGGAACAACCAAATGCAAGTACACCTATAAATCCATTGATTCTTAGACCATTTATCCTCCATACTTTAGTGTGTCACATGATATCGTGAAAGACACAAGATTTTTTCCATTCACTATTAAAATATATATGAGAATGGAACCTTAATAGATCTGTATAATACCAACCACTTGAATAATCATTGATTTATCATAACTCATGTTTCTCCAAGCAAATCATTGTTACACACCTCTCGAATGGATTATTTTTAGAGTTGTACGTTTTGGTTATACTCCTCGGTTGGAGATGAACAGGATTCCAATCACTTGTATTTTGAGGAGCGAATTTTCAGTGCTAGAATTCTTTTTACATGTGATTCTTGTATCATTAGCATCTATCTTGAGTTAAACCGTATGGTGTCAAAGATGAATGAGGCAAGTTGAATGTATATTTAATGTGTGCCTATTTTTAAGACTATGTTTACAAATCTTCTTCAAAATAAAACATGGCGTTAAAAAATGAGTGTAGCTATGATGCTTTCTCTCATAGTAAGGTCAATTTTATAGAAAACGCAAATGTTTGGTGATTTCGAAGTCGCAAAACCAAACACATGAACTCAAAACATGCTTTCTTTGGTTCAATTCAATTTCTCCGTGTGGAGTCTAATATAACTTCTTATGTAAGCTTAGAGCTTAGAGCTTTGTTCCTAAAACTTCTAATGATAGTAGTTTCAAATTTCAATGATTTAGATTTACAAACACCAAAAGTTGTACGTGACTCAAGACAAGCTGCTATTTCATGAGCTCTAGAAGCTCCCAAAGTATGGAAAACATCTTGAAGAGCTATGAAGTTTACCTCAAGATATAAAAGAAATTTCAGATGCAAATCTTTGGCATCTTCATTTGGCCCCATAAAGGTATCATCATTTGATAAATATCAATGCGGCATTTATTTTTACATTGGAAAGGAAAACGCCTTTTTTTTATCACGGGTCACTGTGTATCTTTCGAATTCAACGCACTTTTTGTTGCACTTTGGAGAAAATTGCAATGCGAAATGTCATATCAACGTAAAATGTTCTCTAATAAATTAGAAAGAAATTATGGAACTAAAAAGATGCACAGTCATGTGTTAGGCCTAAGGAATGTGTGCATGTTTCTATGTATGTATGTATGTGTGTGTGTATGTATGTATGTATGTATGTATGTATGTATGTATGTATGTATGTATGTATGTATGTATGTATGTATGTATGTATGTTTGTTTGTTTGTTTGTTTGTTTGTGTATGTATGCATGTGTGTATTTATTTGTGTATGTATGTATCTGTCTATGCATGTTTGCATATACCTATACCTACATAAATACATACATACATACATACATACATAAATAAATACATACATACATACATACATACATACATATATGCAGACAAAAATACATACAACCATTCATACATATGAACACAAAATTAAATATACACATAAATATAAATTTAAACATAAAAGTAAATATAAACATATGCATACACATATACATATACATAAACATATACATATACGTATAATTGTACATATACATATACATATACATATACATATATACATGCATACATACATGCATACACACACACACACACACACATATATATATATATATATATATATATATATATATATATATATATATATATATATATATATATATATATATATATATATATATATATATATATATATGTATATACGCACAGACATATATACATATGTGTGTCTTTGTGTGTGTATATAGAATGCACTCTACCATAGAGATTTATATATGAAGATAATAATAACAATCCTAAAAATAATGATGATGTGAGTATTCGAATATAAGATAATGGAAACTATTTTAGGCTAGATTCCCAACTCTGGCCCTAAACTTGTCACAATAAACTAGGGATCACACAATATTGAACATTGTTTAGCAAGGAGGTTGCCCCCCAAGTGTTGATATAGTAAATCTAATAACAAGACTAGAGTAAAGGTGCTCTTACCTATCCACTATCATGAGCCCACCTGCTCAATCATTTCACCAGCAAGAATACACCTCACTCTTCATTAGCATAGGTAATCGAAACTTGACTTGTAAGTCCTCATAATATCAACCACAAAGAAGAAATAGGGGCATCACAATATGGATAAACAACTCTGCACCCCTTAGACTCCTCCATAGCCCAAGAGGAAACTTAAACAATAAGGCATTCCCATGGAGAAGTATACACTACATAGTCAAAAGAAAATGGGTTTAAACACATAAAGTACTCCAGCTTCTTCATAGCCTTTTCCAGTACTTCACCTATCTTTAAAATACTACAATATTAATTGAAGACTACTCAAGACCGTAAAGTATGATAGAAGCTCGAAAGAGAATGATTAATCCCTTAGGTATATAGGTATGGTTATGACATCCAAATATTTATTTATAGATCCATAGAGTCACATATTCTCTTCACATACATACATGTCTCTAAGCTCCAAAGGTGATGAACGACTACACTCAAGATAGATGTACTTGAGCATAGATATGGACTTGTCTAATCTCAAGAACACCCAAAGTATAGGATGAAATAATCAACACTCAACAGATTAGAAGTGTGTGTGCTTCAAGTATATCCCTTGAATGAGTGCCAAGTCCTTGTTTATATAGATATTGAAAGCCCCCATGAGTGGCTCAAGAAGTTAAGAGAAATTCAGGTTCAAAAGGAAGAAAGCCTCTGCCCCTAACCTGCTTAGCATAAGGTGTTTGGCACAGGATAGCCGGAACACCTAAGAGTCCTCAAGTTAGGCCACTACCACCTAAACATTCTAAAACAATGACATTGGTTGGGCCCATTGTAGTTGTTCAATCATCCATCACTGACATGTTTGGTCTCCTAACCATGCTATGGGCCCTTCCTTCTAAGTTAAGGAAGCAACTTTATGTCTATTGACCATGTGCTAGATGATTCTAGACCTGAGTTGAGTTGCTTCCTCATCCCATTAGACCTATGAACTTTCTCGGCCGACCAACTAGTCCATTTCCTACTCAACCTAGATCTTCATTAGATTTTGTGCTAGTCTTCAATAGTCAATCTGATCCTCATTCATGTCCAATCGACTTGGCTTATCATTTTCTCTTGTGAGACTTCTGTAGTCCATTGATAAAGGTGCACCGTCGACCAACACGCCTCAAACCAACACCATATTAATTAAAGACTACTAGAGACCAAGGAGTATGACACAATCTCAATAGGGAATGATTAATCACTTGGATATATACATATGGCTATGACATCCACGCCCTTATTTACATATCCACACACAGTCACATACACAGATTTTCTAGCTCCAAATGGCTATGAATACTACACTGAAGAAAGATGTCCACCACCATACATACCTAGTTAGGGTTGTGAAGGCCATTATCACTCCTCAAGAACAAGGCACAAAGTCGAAGATTGGTGCAAAAAATTTCCAACTTTATTGATTTGATGGGTGAAAGGATGGCGAATTTGTTCTTACATGGCTATCCCATTTTCATTTTGATAAATTGTATTTTGAATTTGAAAAAGTGAAATTTGTTACTAAATATTTGGTGGCTAAGACCCAATTATGAAGGAATGTTTTATGGAATAGCACCGATCGCCCCACCACATGAATTGCATTTCAAGAAAAGATGAATGATTCTTTCCTTCCTCTTCACTTCCACTTACATGCTCATCGAGCATGGACAACTTTCGGATGGAAAGAAGGAGATATTTTTTCTACCTACACTGAACGTTTTTGGCAACAACTTTTACTTATTCGCTCGCTTGAAATGATCCTTAAAGATAATTTGCAATGAAAGTATGAAGATCGTTTGGAGATGGGAATCAAAGCTAAGCTGAACATACCACGTCCTATGACCCTCTATGAAGCTATTTCTCCTCCAAACCATATGCCTCTATATATAGATCTCTCCAAGGGACTGCCTTCTTGGGCAAGTAGATTCTAATCATCTATGAGTCAGCCATGTAACTACATGTGTGCCAAGTTCCCCACTTAACCAACTCATATGGATGCTTCTAGAAGTTCTAGAGCTCTTTGGGGAAAATTCCCCATGTAGCCCATGGGAATTGAGCCCAAGACCTCCTCCTACACACCCTTGAGTCTTAACCACTAGGCTAAGTGGGTTACTTAGTTACAAGAATAAATGATTTTCTAGTAAGCCTAGTCTAGAGATTTTTGTTCATACATACAAGAAACCAAATGATGTCTGATTTTACATTCGTCTAGACCCGCCACACCCTTAGATCATACACTTACTTTATTATAGAAGGTGTTGGAAAAAGAGTTTCAAATGCAACATATAATTACCAAGGGCCAATGTGCTAACATGCTCACCAGAGATTTTGATTCAGTATAGCAAACAAAGATGAAGAAAGGAATTGGATTATTTGAGATAGGATGAAGAATTGAAGCTTGAAGTTTGAGGGTGAATGTTGAAATTCAAGCTTCGACCTTAGTCTCTATTTTGACCATCCAATGGATGCCACTTGGAGCTACATGGAGCATGCGCTCAAGCATGAGAAAGAATGGCTTGCATTTGAAATCCCCCGTCAACATCCAAAATTTTATTCATATTTGGTCAGAATAAATATCTATAAATTAGGCGAAGTGATTCTTTACGTGTAGGGAATATTTTCACTTCTATATCACAAATAACTCTAAATTAATATCCCTACATATGTTTGGGCTCTTAGAGAGTCTTGGGAAGCAAGATCGTAGGTCCTTAAGCTAAGCAAGCCCTGTTCGTGCTTGCTTGAATGATTTGAATAAAGTGTGTGTAATCATAACTAGCACAAAGATTTTTGTGTGAGTGTTGTAGATTGGTCTGAGTGTTGAGTAGAGTTCACTAGTCATATCTCACTCATTTCTTGTTATCTTGGGTTTTTAAAAACTTAATTAAGTCGTCTAAAGTTGGCTCAAAACATGTCTACTTTTTGAGAGAAACAGATTTAGGAGTGAGCAAGTGTCTATCTCTATATGCCTAATGAAGAACATAGCTTGCTTGTCTACTTTCTCTATGCATTTTGAGAGAAACAAATTTAGGAGTGAGCAAGTGTCTATCTCTGTATACCTAATGAAGAACATAACTTGTCTGTCTTGAAGGCAGTGGTTCTCGTAGTAACATTTTTAGTGAAATAACTTGTATTACCAAGGCCTCAAAGTCTATTTTATGTGTGCAAAATCTCTCGCGTTCACGTTTCATAACTATAAGGTTGGATTCTTTCACTAAACAAAGGTCCAATGTGAGTACCTATGAGGCTACCATCGCTTCAAGGTTGCATGGGGAAGTTGCAAATTCTCCATTCACACTCACTTTTGATACATACTATATCATTTGTGACTAATGAAAACGAATCCATCACCACCTAGTCTTCAAGTTTTAGGAAGCGACATCGAGTATGATCGTATTTCATCAATATAAGAGATATTTGTGTAAAGCCTTGTGGGTTGCGAAGTACTCGATTACATTTTTGATATTAAAGAAATCTCTTGAATTGTTATTTAGAATCTTTGAGCTTTTTCTAAGTCAAATTCAACTTACTTGTGCCTCATTTGAACGTTTTCAAAAGAAAATGAGTACATCCAAATAATTATATTACATCCCTTGCTTGGAATAAAAAATTGGAAATATCTTTCCGAACCATATGTACATATTTTGTTCTAGAGATAAAAATATATGAATTATTGATGAGTTTAGGATTGATTATTGATCCTCCTTGGAAATGGCTACCATACTCGATTCCCCATCATGCAAGGTTTCTATATTTCTTATAGGTTACTAAGTCAAGGAAGTTGAATAAATGTACACCATCCTTATGTATTACATCTCCTTTGATACAAGAAATCCAACATGAACATATTATTTGAATTCGTTTTGTAAAATTGAGCCAGATTCAAACTCAAACATTTTCACACTCATACACCTTTACTTATAGTATAATTTGATGCACTCAAGTTACCTTGACAATCTTCATGGACAATGCTTGAAATCCTTTCTTGAATAATTGTTCTAATCCTCAACTATAATGGCATAAAACAATTCAGGACTTTATTCTAATTAAGGCTCATAAAATTCATCAAAGAAATATGTTTTCAAGTTTTTCTAGTGCGTTGAATTGAATACTTGAATCCATTTGCACTACAACAGAGACATTCAAGGGACCTACTGGTCTTTCTCATTGCTCATATCATGGGAACCATATATGTTCAAAAAGAGCTTGTGTAGATCTGTACATGCTTCGTATAGAATCTCATAGAAGTTTTCTATGTAACTGATAGATTATGTGTTTCCCATGAGAAAAAATCTTATAGGTAATTTCACTAGCTTAAATATTTTTATATAATTCTTAAAAATGGAAAATTATTTTTAATAATACTAGGAGAATTCTCTTTTTTCGCATTGGCTGAAAAATGCTGAATGATTTAAGAAATAATGGTTTTAGCGACATAATTTCTACATCTAATAACAGTACATAAGTTTCCCCAAAGCTAAGAGAGTTGCACCTAAAGTACATGTTGATAGAAATACAAGCTATTTTGTTAGAACCACATATCTGCATCCACTACTTAATTAATACATAATAATAGTTTATCTATAACAATAATTTATTTGATATAAATACTCTATTTTGTTAGAACAAAAACCATACAATTAAGCCTCATAATAATTTATCTACAATAACAATTTATCAGATAGAAATACTCTATTTTATTAGAACGAAAACCATACAACTAAGACTCATAATAGTTTATCTATAATAACAATTTATCTGATAGAAGTACTCCATTTTGTTAGAAAAAAAAGCATAAAACTAAGCCTAACAATAGTTTATCTTGTTTATTTTCTTCTCAACCTTCTTTTCCATCTAGTGAAGCCTCTATATATATTGATTCCTATAAGCGTTACCAGCCACATATTTATGAGCCAATGTTTTGAGATCGTCTTCTTTAACAATATAGTTTACAAAAAAAAGAAAAAAATCTCTGAGGGATGTGAAATTGCACATATCTATGTGCATAACTCCTCATTCATGCATTAAAAAGATCTAGATGAAGATGAGCTATCAAAGTGTAGTTCATAGCATTGGGCTAGAATGTTCTGACGACAATGTAATAGCTAAATCTAGACTATAATTTTACTCATACTTTTGGGATCCATGGAATTATTTTTTTTGAGTGAGTTTCTCTTTGTTGAGTGTAGGTGCAAATATGACAAATGTTGTATTATCAAAAGTTTTAGATAAAGTAACAAAAGATGAACTTTAACTTAGACAACTAGAGAATGTCATCGTAAAGTCAACGTGTTTCCCTCTCCAACTACAAAAGCCTAATGGTAGTTATTATATGTAATATATTTTTGTGAAAGGGAAAGGATTGTACTATGAGAATGGATAATACTTAGAATAAAAATTATAAACTTTACTGTTCTGACAAAGTACAAAGACAAGAAAAATTTACATATGTGCTTTATGGAGTCAGAGATTTAATTTACCCTCACATCACTCTTGAAGAAACAAAGTCTCTTCATACTCAATGTAACATTAAAAAGATATTCAAACTTGGTTGATTTCTATTCAAATGGAAAATTCTATTAAAAGGAGAGATTCTTTCTTAGAAGGCTTATCTTTGAAGGTCCCTTGAAAATATAGCAGATTTTATTATATTTTATTTTGCACTGCCTTGGTATAATGATTTTTAAGCACATCTGCCAATTATATAGACATTTGCATTAACTTTAAATCTTTTTCCTCAGATAGTTCCATCAAGGGTTATAGGTGTATATACATGCCGGGCTCTTGGGTTTTTCTTGTTTTTCTAATTTAAAGCGCGCATTATAGAAAGAAAAACACTAAGTAAGGTGGCAGCGATTAAAAAATCTCTGTTACTTTTAAGTCAACAAGACGACGTGTTTCAACAAGTAGCCTGTAACCAGAACGCCATGCCATGCAGAGAAGATAAAAATTACAGTGTACAACAATCGAACGATAATTGAATGTATAGCAGCTAGTCAGACTTGACGATCAAACGATAATTGAATGTTTAGCAGGTAGTCAGACTTGACGATCACGACAATGGACAGCACAGCTTGTGTCCGCATAGCAAACAGCTCCGCCACTCAAACATTCCGACAAACGTAACGTAAATTTGATCATCAGACCTCTAATTATCAAAGTCTGTTAACGGAGAGACATGCTAGAATAAACGATTAAAAAAGACTCACACTTGAGAATCACGACAATGGACAGCACGGCTCGTATCAGAACCGGCACAGTTTAAGAGAGCCCGCCACTCAAAACATTCCAAAAGACTTAGAGTAAATTTGGTCCTCAGATCTATAATTATCAGTCTGGCAACGGAGAGACATCCTAGAATGAGCTCGATGAAGAGCATACATACATCACACATGGTAGAATAAACCAGATGAGCAGCATCGTCTGTGTAAACAATAAATCTCTTACTATAATATATTTTGGGAGAGAAATAGATAGTATAGTAGGGTGGTGCATGTGGTATGCAGAATCATGCGCTGATTGAAAGGAAACAACGAGTACCACAAGGAAAAGAATAAACGTTTCTTGCGAACACGGATGATTCCACAAGCCATGGAGAAGTCTAAAAGCAGGAGCCTGGGGTTTGCAGGAGAGTAAGGGGAAACTGAAAGCTCTTCAAGCGTATGGAGAGAGAAAGCCACAGACGAAGTCAAGATAGCCTTGCCGATTCACAACGCAGCGGTCCAAATCCAGAGATGTTTCCACCGGCTTGCCATGACGGCTCCCTTCAGTCGAAGATCTCGGCATGAGTGAGAGAAGTTACAGTGCCGAGGGACTAAAGGCGATGCCATGCAGAGTTACTCTGCGCTGAAGCTGTCCGTTGTTGTTTTCGATGTTCATGTTTAACCCGAGCGTACTCCTATAGATTTATGCGTCGGGGTTGCCCGTGGCCAGGCAGTCGGCTTGGAGTCTGACAAGGTTATCGGGCACGAGCATGATATCTCCGCATGAGTGGCTGAAATTGCCATCTTCGAAATGGCACTACAACACCAACACAGACTGCGTTATATACTACAACTCCCTGTACAAATCCATATCCAAGCACAGAATAATTCAAGACCCACATACAACATCTTCTGACACACAAGAAGACAGTACATATTGTCTTTCGATCATTCACAAGAATGAAATTCCTCGTTTCATGTTCATACGGAAAATAGATTCTCTGTTTGTATGTGTGTGTGTGTGCGCGTGTGTGTGTGAAAGAGAAAGAGAGAGAGAGAGAGAGAGAGAGAGAGAGAGAGAGAGAGAGGAGAGAGCCGTTCATATTCTACCACAGCATGAGAATCACATTAACACAAAGTGCGTTTTCTTCGACATTGTGGAGTGCAGTTCTATAGCGTTAACACAGAGAGAGAGAGAGACCTTAGCAGCACAAGGCCGGACAAAATCATCGCCACCAATACCGATGCTGAGTAACAGCAGTAACATGCAATACCATGACGCATTTCTAATAGATCGAACTCTTATATTCTTCATAATTTCCTATTGAACACGTCCAACTTCACTATGAGATGCAACGCGAGCTGTTTAAACCTTGTCCGCAGATACTCTCGAAGTTGATGACCAAAATGCCTGCCTTTGCCATCGTTTCATAGATGTCTAAAACGGTCACCGACGTTGAGATCCACTATCGACTTCTCGTTGCATTCGTCGGCTGCTAATGTCGTCACTCCGCATGTGCAAATGGGTTGGATACGCTTGCGCTACTCGAGAAGAACCTTAATTTACGGGCCTATGCCTCAATGTTTCTTACAAGCATACGCTCTCATCAACTTCTTAAGAGCTCCAGAATCAGATCGCGCAAGTGTTTCAGCATGGACCTCCTACGTTAGACTGGTTTTTCCAGCGGCGATTATTTGGAAACATAACAAAAAAAATGGATGAAATCAAATGAAGATGAATACAAGTGCAGCCATAGGGAAAGCAACGAAAGATTGTCTTCACTTATTTGGGGGCTTCTATCAAAGTCCTTATTTGGATCAAGGGTAGTCTTAGCAGTACCAAGACTATAGAAGCCTGCATTTTCGAGATTGGCATAATAAGGAAACTAAAAGTTTTAGCATCCATTATTGAAAACTATCTGGTTGGCTTTTGGTCGTCCATCTTGACCAAGGTATTTTTCCACTCCATAAGCGCTACAGTGCACTGTCATATTTGTAGCAAGATTTGAGCACGACTATGTAATACCCCAATAAATGAGGTTTAACAAATGATCTTTAAATGAGGATGGGCTCGAAGCCCTTTATTCCCTTTGCGATAGCTGCTAATGGTGTTAGCTTTCTTGTTAAACATCACACATGTTTTGATCTTATTCAAGGGCTCTTTCCTCCCCTCAATTAAGACCAGATGATCATGAGACTCTTTGTCCATGACACGAATGCTTTTGTGCATAACAATCTAGCTAGTATTGATACCTTTTGGTGTTGCCAAAATACAATTTTTAAGGCATTAGGTTCCAAAATAAACTACTTGAGAATCACTTTCAGGTCGGTTATTGTGCATCCAACTCAAATTTTCACTACAACATATGAGGAGCATATCGAGCCCTATACCGATGCAAATACATAGGTGCATTTTAGCCCTGGTGTCTGTACAAGCACCA